>OX411306.1:160254601-160701542 GCA_948150685.1 Rhaphigaster nebulosa
CAGTGCCCCTACATCTACAGAAAGAGGGAGGCAGCCCAGCCGGAACCACTCGAGGTAAACACCCAAAGGGTTCGGAGAAGAAATGACTAACGGACACTCAGTGGATCGTCAACTGATTCAACGGGAACATCCAGGAATTCGGAATCAGAAGAGGAAGCAGACGATCCGGACAATAAAAGCAGACAGAGGAGCGGAAGAAGCACTTGGAGGCGAGTTTCGGGAGGAAGAAAGCACCGACAGGAAGTCTGAGGAGAGTGAAGGCAGAGAGGCGACCGCAGGTTAGTAAGTTACAACGTGAGAAGAAAACATAACGGTCTGCCTATAATTAAAGTGGAAGGCGGAGTGAGATGTCTGGTTGACACCGGATTTTACATTAAGAACATGTTTTAAGATACATTCCAGAGGCAGAAAAATGGTTGATTTGTGTAATTTTAAGGAGATATAGGTAATGTAAATAAATAAAGATGTATGATTTCCATCCATGATGTTAAAATAATTCTAGGAGATTTTAATGGTAGGATAGGAAAAGAAAAGATGTTTTTCCCAATTATAGGCAAACAAAAAAGCGAGAATGGTTGATTTAGCTATGGCAAGGAACCTTAGAATAAGAAGCACCTTCTTCCCCCATAAGGAAACATGGATCTCCCCAACGCTAGTTATATTTTTGATGTTCGCAGTTATAGGGGAGTTAACTGTGAATTAGACCATTATCTGGTCAAGATTTTATATAAACAGACGCTGGCTCTACAAGAAAAAGGGAATGTAAGAAACAATACCATTTATGATGTTGAAAAGTTAAAGGAGGATACTGTAGCTCAACAATTCCAAAGAAACATTACAGAAAGACTAAGGGAACACGCGGTCTATTAGTGTATATGTAGAAGAAAAATGGACAGGCATTAAAGAAGCTCTCAAACATGTGGCAGAGGATATTCTTGGCATCACACCAAAAATGCATTAAAATGACTCATTTCATTAGGACTGTATGAGGGCTATTGAATATGTTTTGAAAGATGTGAAATAAGGCCAGGCTAAAAACGATCCAACGAAGGACCCGAAGAACAGCTGAAGTCTATAAAGTCAAAAGAAAGGAAGTAAAAGCAATATGTAAGTAAAAGAAAAGGCTGTATGAAACAAATAAATTAAATATGCTTCAGGAAGATTTTGCAGCTAAATAGAAGAGACAGTTTAACAAAACATGAGAGAATTTCGGAATGGATATATACCAAGATTGGAATTCATTAAAGGTTGACAGGAGAATTGGATAGGACATATAAAATCTGTTCTGGAAAGATGAAAGCAGTTCTTCGCAGAATTACTCAATTCGAATAAGGACTCAATAAAGAAAAAGTATTCCAAGATAAAACAAGACTCAGCGCGTATGGAGGAAGAAATACTACCAGACAGGGGGAAAATAGCTGAGATAATCAGAGCATTCCTTAATAAAAGAGCTCCTGGAACAGACAGTATTCCGAATGAGGTTCTGAAATACGGTGGTGAGGGAATGTTGTAGGAAATGTATAACCTTATATTTGATGTATGGATGGAAATGAGGATGCCACAGGATTGGAATGTAGTAGTTCTGTGCCCTATACATAAGAAGAGAGAAAGGCTAACCTACCAAAACTATTGAGGTATCTCTTTACTGCTCACTGTCTACTAGGTTCTTTCAGTCGCAATAAACAGAAGGATGTGGACAGAAAGAAATATTGCCAAATAACAAAGCGGCGAGAAAGAAGTACGGTTGACCACATCTTCTCCATTAGACAAATGCTTGAGAAGACACATGAAAACAATATTAATCTCAATCACTCCTTCATAGATTTCTGCCAAGCATACGATACTCTCAATAGGAATAAACTGCTTAAAAGTTTTGAAAACACTTGGAGTCCCAGAAAAGCTAGTCGGATTAAGTGCAAGGACCCTAGAAAATATCAGATGTAGTGCCAAGATCCAAAACGCCCTTTCCGAAGAGTTTGAGGTAGAGAGTGGTTTATGCCAGAGAGATCCTCTTTTCTCTATATGATTCAATATTGCACGAGAGCAAGTGGAAAGATCGATCAGAACGAACGATATAGCAGACTTACCCAACACTTTGCGTATGTTGATGACATAATAACGGCAAGAACAAAAGCGGCACAAGAATTATATATATATATATATATATATATATATATATATATATATATATATATATATATATTGTAAGATCCTAAAAAAGGGCCCTTTTCTTTTATTGTATAATACCATTAAAAAAGGCCCTTCTGCTGTGTCATTAACAATTAATACGTGATATCTCTTAAAAGAACACGTTAGTTTAATTAGATACTAAAAATTAATGTAATTCAAATATTTATTGTAACACGCGGAACAGCTGTTAGTCAAGCCGGCAGAACCTTCTTGATCGAAGGCCGGTATAGAAATGACAAGGGCTGTGGACTGCGGGAGATGGTTGGCAGCGCGATCTACTGGCCGCCAGGTGAACTAAGGCCGCACTGTAGCTGGCATAGAAATGACAAGGACTGTGTACTGCGAGAGTGGGTGGAGAGCGCCATCTACCCACCACCAAGTGAACTACCTCACTATACTTTTAGTAGGCTTTGTTTTTATCGACGATTAAATTGTATGTAAGATAGTTATTAACTTTAAATGTGTTTTAAAATGTACTGTAATTATGTATTGTACTTATAAAAATAAAAATAAGACCAAAAGGTGTGCTGATATGGCAAAGAAAAATATATATATGTTAGACTTCTCAAAATAGAGATTACCCAGCAGTCATTGCATACTGGTATAAATAGAGCTCCGATTTAAAGGCCAAATCAGAACACCTCCGGGTCGAAGCTTAGTAAGACCTAGTGTGGCTGCCCGCCAGTGTTCTCTTTTCCACCCTTACCCCCCCACTCTCTCTCCCTCTCCCTCCCCCGCCCCGCCCTTCTCTCTCTCTCCCTCTCCCTCTCCCCCCCCTCCCTCCCTCCTCCCTCCCTCCATCCCTCGAGATTGTCGGGCTCGAACCCCGGCACTTGGCCTCCCTTCTCTCCTTCCTTCCTTCTTGAGTGGTCGGGCTCGTACCCCGGTTCTCAGGATCCCTTGAGATTGTCGGGCTCGTACCCCGGCACTCGGCCTCCCTTCTCTCCTTCCTTCCTCGAGTAGTCGGGCTAGTACCCCGCCTCTCGGCACCTCTACCTTCCTTCCTTCTTGAGTGGTCGGGCTCGTACCCCGGCACTCGGCCTCCCTTCTCTCCTTCCTCCCTCGGGTAGTCGGGATCGAACCCCGGCTCTCGGGCTTCCTTGCTTGCTTAGTTAGCGCCGAGGTCCATGCTTATCCCTTGGAACTAACCCCGGCAGCCACCCAACTGGGTAAGGGCAGCGTCGCACTGGCAAGCTACCCCCTTTCCACCCCCCTTATCTTTTCACCCTTCTAAATAAATACTTCAGGACAGAGGAGGGCAGTAGGTAGGCGGATTATTAGACCAAGAGTGATCCCTCTCACAACTAAGGTAACCTTACGGTGTGTCTAAGGTAAAAGACAGCTTGAGAAGCGACCGACCACTAAGGGCACATCGGGGGACCGTTAAAAAAGATTACAATTGGCATCCCTTGTGGGGACCGTTGAAAAAGTATTACAATTGGCATCCCTTGTGGGGACCGTTGAAAAAGTATTACAATTGGCGTCCCTTGTGGGGGCCGTTAAAAATATTAGAATATATATATATATATATATATATATATATATATATATATATATATATCCTAAAAAAATGAGGGGCAGGAAGGATAGAACAGCGTGCAACCGCTCCACTACACATTTAAGAAAGTGGCCAGCTTCAAATACCTAGGAGCTTTTGTGATGGGAAAAAATGAAAGTACAGCAGAAATAAAAGCAAGAATCGCACGAGGCAACAGATGTCTTTTTGTATTTTCACAACCTGTCACGGAAAGCAAAGCTACTTATTTATAAAACGATCCTGAGGCCAATTGTCACAAACGCAAGTGAAACGTGGGTCCTGGCTCAAAAGAATGCGAGATGTTGAAAATCTAGAAAAGGAAGGTGGTTTAACAGATCTTTGGACAAACAGGTACAGATGGCCAATGTAAGACAAGAAATAATAGAGAACTTCGGGAACTTTACAATGAACCAGACATTGTGACTTATGTCAATTCAAGCTATATACGATGACTTGGACACATAGAAAGGATGGGAAAAACTATTATATGGCAAACCAGGAGGTAAAAGAGGGAGAGGAAGGCCCAGGCTGCGATGAATCGATGATTTCAGTCTGAATGAGTCGTTTGTGAGAAAAAATATTTAGTTTAAAATGTTTCTTATTAGCTTTTATAAATAAATTAAAAAAGGCAGCAATAAATATACAGAAACGGCACACAAAATGAGCAATTTTGCATCTCTTTAATATTGTAAGTTTGTTTCATTTAAATCATTATTACTTCTGTGAATTCAAGAAATAAAATAAAGGTGAACCACAACAGTTTGTATAAATTTATGTCTGAATCATAAAAACTAAATTCCAATAGATTAAATTTATCGGTAAAAGTCTAAAGTCAACTAACGTTTTATGATGATTAGGTTCCTTCAAGCAAATAAAAATATCGGTTAGTTCTGAAGAACATTTACATTCAAATTTTGCATCCAAGAATTCTTTTTGTATTTTGAGAAAGCAGTTTATAAAAATAACAAAAAGTGATTTTACCCTTTTAAATAACAGCTTAAATAAAAAAGTCAATTTCAAAATGATTATCAAAAAGTTAAGTTCAGAAGAAAAAACTAACTCCTTACAATTTGAGTATGACACTATAATGATATGAAGTTGTAAAAATCAGGTGCAGTGCGCGCATCACACAACTTTCTCTTACCACCCTATAATAATTATCTTTTTAATATAATTCTAAAGGGTTCACATAAACAATACTTGAAATAAACTCAGCACCATTCAATTCTTCTCCCACTTAAGTACAATAAAATAGTTTTTAAAACAATTTTAGTACAATTCTGTGCACTACCTATATATTTTAACTTTGTCAAGTTGCAAATATATTTTAAAAGTTGCTGGTTAAGTTTCTATGGAAACATTTTCTTTCCATTAAATAATGTGAAAGTAGAAATTATTAAGTTAATTTCCATTTTTGTATTCTTAAATTACTTTATTACAGAGCGTATTGTTTACAACAGATTGGCGGATTGGTGGGAGGAGATTCGGTCGCATCTATCTCCTTTCGGATGCGCTCGGTTATCCATCTATTTTATGCTCCTCATAAAATACACTGTATCGTTGCTAATACTTGTCCGATTTTGATGATTTTTTTTTTTTTAGATACTTTAATAACCTTTCATATAATTCTGTACATAATTTACTATAAATTGCATACTTCTTAAGCCATGCGAAAATAAAATATTCTTTTCTTCATAACTTTTTTTCTGCATTTTCTCGATGATTTACTACATAAATGAAAAGTTAAAGGTCTTTATGAAGACTAATTTTGGCAAGTTTCATCAAAATCGTTAGAGCCGTTTTTGAGAAAAATGTAAAAAAGTGTAAAATCCATGATATAATAGCTAATTCCGGTTAGTCCGATGCGTTGTATCTTTGCTAATACTGGTCCGATTTTGATAATTCTTTTATTTATTTTTAGATAATTTAATTACCTTCCATACAATTCTATACATATTTTACTGTAAAATGCATACTTTTTAAGCTATGCGCAAATAAAATAATCTTTTCATCATAACCTTTTTCTCTGCAATTCCTCGGTGATATACCATATATATGAAAAGTTAAAGGTCTTTATGAAGAATAATTTAGGCAAGTTTAATCAAAATCGTTAGAGCCGTTTTTGAGAAAATTGTAAAAATGTGTAAAATCGATTATATAAAGTGGCACTTCCGGTTAGTCGATTTTGACGAAAATGTTGCTGTAACATCACATGCATGTGCTAACCTTAAATATGTAATTTCAGGATCGTACAGTTTTCCGTTTTTGAGGTAGACTGATCACATACACACAGACGCACGGACACACAGACCATTTTGCGAGACTTGGTCATTTGGACTCAGGGGACCTCAAAACATATATTTCCGTTGAACTCGAATTCGAAAATTTTCACGATCGCAATACTTCCCCTACTATATACTTCGTATATAGGTAAGGGAAAGTAAAAATTTGCCATGAAATACTTTTTTGAAACAAGTGATGCTGTGATGCTGCAGTGTAGGAAGTAAAATTCTGAGCAGCAAAATTTCCAGCTCACAATATGTATAAGGGAAATACCCTAGTCAGTAAAATTGCAATTTAAAATTTAAAGAAATTAAAGCTGAAATATTTAGTTATTGTTTTTTAGAAACTGTTTTCTAACGAGGAAAGACTCACATGCTGGTTTAATAAGTAAAATGAAAGTTCTTCAGAAAAACTCAACATTTTTATCTACTAGAAAGAACACAATCATCATTCAAAATAAATTTTACTTTAATAACAGCAAATTAAATTTTAATTAGTTTTTAAAAATGTTGCCCACAGAAAAGATAGATACCGTGAAAAGGAGTTCATACTACTAGTACTGCCTTGTGCCTGGATGTAAGACAAGCACACAAAATCCAAATAAAATTTTTATATTTTTATCTTCATCACAACCTGTCCCCAATAAATGGCTGAAGGCTATTCAGACACACAAAGGGTGTTTAAGTGAAGACCATTTCAATTTAGAAGAGTATATAGACAACTGGATGGAATTCTAACTAAGTCCACACAGAGTACGACTAAAAGTTAAAGGAGTTATGCCACATATATTTGCATGTCGACCTATTCGAATGCTGGTTAAAAAAAGTGTTGCTTGTCCAAGCAGTCTAAAACGCTCTAGAAAAGCTTTGGTTAAAGTTGTCTCTAACAACTTCAATATGCCCTCTCAACTCAGCCTCTGGTTCAATGACAGGTTCCACTGAAGAAATACATGGTGAAGAAGACTTAATGCCAGTCTCTGATCATGATTTATGTCCAGACGAACCTAGGCCACAGACAACCTCATATGATAAAGGAGTATTAGTTTCGGATAATGATCTAGAGGCTTCTGAAATTTTATGCTCATTAGCTTGGGCAAACATAGAAAACAACCTAAATCAAAGTGCACAGTTAGAATTGCCAATAACTAAAGATGTGTCATGTGAGACAACAAATTCAAAAAATGGACAAAAGCATTGAATGTAATTTATATTTAAGCCCTCATATAGAAACTAAATTTATGTTAAGAGATTCTTAAGATAAGATATTAACAGACTCTGAAGAAGATTAATATTCACCCGATGCAAACCTACTATCCCTTTATAAGAAAAAAATGGTGACTTAGAGAATCTGAGCATGAAATTGAGATCTCTGTTCACACAATGATTTATTATTTCCAAATAATAATATTTTAAAAATGTCCACCATAATATATGGTGTGTCCATTCACAGGACTTTCCATATCGCTTTGGTTTAGAGTTCAGACAATTGGATAATCTTTCAAATGAGTATTTGAAATGTTTCGGGAAAGTTGGAATGTTTTCGAGTAATCAAATAACTAAACCGGTTTTCATAGGAACATTTGCAGAATACTTTACAAAACATATCTACCAAGTCCAGTAAAGAAATTAAGCAGTAGGCACCTATGGAGCAGAAATTTGGAGCTCGTCCCAAGATAATCTCCGTAAACTGAGTGTTCGAAAGAATCTGTTTCAAAGCAAGTAGGTAAAGATGGACAGGACATGTAATCAGAGGATGAAATAGTACAGATGAAAATGCTGGAGGCGCAGAAAAAGGGAGGACCAAGAAGCTGGAGGAAGTGGAGAAATAATCCAAGGAAGGATGAAGGAAGAGAGGTGAAGAACCCATGATGAACTGGAAGCAAGGAGCCTGCAATTGATTACTCAGTCTACAAAGTTCATTACACATTATATCTCAGCTAATACTGCTCAAATTAAATGAATAATTTTTTGGATTGTAGAGAATTTTATTACCTTTCGATTGACCATAAGAAAACCAAGCACTTTTTTTTTGGATTCCACGTACCTTAAAACGTAAATCCTCAAATTTTGAGGTGGGTTAAACTTTTTTTTTCTTGGTCAATTACAAAGGTCTATTATTGAAAATAATAAACCAAATGCATTTATATAATTTATTTTTTTTTAAGCCTTGTATGCTAATTCCAAAAAACACTTTACATTTTACCTCTATCTTGATCAATGGCCGAATTATGGGCTTATAAAATCTCTAATTGGTCACCATTTTGCAACAAAATAACGGATGGTAATGTCAAGTTCTGAGGATCATCCTGGGTTGGTGTGTGACTTTTTTGCCAAATCGCAAGAAAATTGGTCCAGTAGTCCCAGAGAAAAGCTGAGTAAGGTGAGTGACCTGGCAGTTTTTTTTTATTCGATATTTGGATTCTACGTATCTTGAAACATAAAACCTCAAATTTTGAGGAGGGATAAAATTTTGTTTCTCTTGGTTGATTACACAGGTACATAAAATACAACCCCTCACGATAGCCGAGTGTTCTAAACTATAGACCTCTGGCAACCTATATATAAAGGTAAAATAATAAACCATATTGAAAATAATAAACTAATGAAAAGTAAAAAATAGTACATAATAGCATTAAAAAATACAGAAAAAAATGAATTTTAAATAATGAAGTGGGTCAACAACCTTTCACAAAAAAAATTAAAAACTGCGAAATATGGCCATTTTGTTACAGTGCTTGTTTCGGAGCTTAAATTGTAACTTATTAGTGCCTATTTATAATAAAAATGTTATGAAAACAAAATAACTTTGCTTGGAAATTGGGAAAATGTAAAAACAGCTGTTATTGATAAAAGATTTGAGCAAGGGCCAAAATGGTCCTAGAGCCAATTTTCAAAGTTATTTGTTCCCGAGGAGTTTCTCTGCAAATCTATTTTTCATGAAATATATAAAAAACACACTTGAACATAAAGCTCTGACCACTGGTGGAGCCTTCATCTAGCGATTTCATATTTGTTCTAAAAAAAACAATAACATACAATACAAAATGTTTAGAATGTGGTTCTGAGGTTAGTAGAAAGGTTTCGTGTATACCAGAACCATGTCCTCTCCCCTTATCACTCTGTCCCCACAATTCCTTCTTGGCACACAGTTAATTAGCTAAATATGAATGTTTTTTAATATTTAAACAATGCTATCTCAATCTTATATGTGTTCTTTGTCACTTGAATTCTATTTCCACTCAAAATTTTCACAATATTTTTCTACGGAAGTACCTCATAAATTCTACAGATGGGCAGGACCCAAGAGGATATCCATATTTCCTGCAATAGTGAAAATATGGAAGTCGTATCGGATTACACCTACCTAATATCTGTAATGTAAAGTTCGGGGAACGTGGACAGCGAAATTTCACACAGGATTGGAAAGGCAAATGCTGTTCACCAAATATGCAACACAGTGGTAGGAAAGAGAGATGTGGTTAAAAGTGAAAGAGAGAAATTGTTAATTTTCAAGACGGTTTACCTCTCCATTCTCCTTTATGGTGCAGTGAGCTAGTTGGATATTAACTGACCGACACTGAAGTCGGATCACTGCAGCGGAAATGAAGTACCTAGGACGGATGGCTGGGAAAGCAAAAAGGGACTGCATAAGAAATAAATGGATAAAAGGAGAACTCAAGATGTGCTCTATCATGAAAACTATAAAAAGGAAGCAATTAAAATGGTTTGGACACGTCTATAGAATGGAAAGACACAGGCACCCTCTCAAGACGTTTGGCAAGATTCCAAGAGGACATCCAAGAACTACATTTCTCGAACAAATGGAACGACTGGGAAAAGCTAGAGGGATGACGTTGCATGATATGAGGACAATCGCCACCGATCGGGAGGATTGGCAAACCTGGCTTAATACATCCCCACGCCCAAAGGCACTAAGGGCGGAAGGCAAAGAAAAAGAAGAAGTACCCATCGGAGTAGGGAAACTTGTAAAGAATGCATTATCCCTCCTGCTGTTCCTCAAATAAGATCATCCATGAAGAACAATTCTGTTCTGAAAAACAGAGGTCTGATGAAATTAAAGCAGTGGTTACCATCCTCATTTGTCATGCTTCCTACGATGACATTCCTCATAACGAACAGGAAGGAGATAATGTTATTCCTGAAGTTGTAAAGAAAATGCTCGTTCAATCAGAAACATTGTCAAGAAAATATAAACTTTTTTTTCATTTCATTATTTTGTTGTTGTTAGAATTAGATTTTATTCTGCATTGTGCTTGAAATGTTTTCTCATATTACCTGGGTAAAATATCCTACAGTTATTGTTTAAACAATTTTTTATGAACCCAGTTTTGTAAGCATAATTCATGATATTTTCTAACAGGTCTTAATAGGTTATGAGACGTCTTTAAGGACCAATTGCACCAACACAGTTTTAACTGTCCGCTTAAACCTAGATGAACAGTAAATCTAACATAAACTATTAATGATAAAAAGAATCTTCTATACTATCAGCTATAATATCTATTACGTTGCATCAGTGTTCTCTGTTCTGTTCTAAATTTAAAAAACAGATTTTATTGAGATCGATAATTTAACAAATGATAAAGAATAATAAACTCTTTATCATGTGTTAAATTAAGAAGTTAAATGTTAAATTAACCCCAAGAAGGGTTAGTTACTCATTTACTGGTGGAGGAAAAAGTATTTATTTTTCAAAAAATTTTCTTTATTGTATATATATTTATTATTATTATTATTTTAATCATACTGTCTTATCTTACTGTTTGTTAACTTTTTTTACTATTACTGGTACTTTCAGTGCTGTTCTAAATTTAAAAAATGGATTTGATTGAGATCGATAAGTTAACAGATGATAAAGAGTTTTTTGAGTTAGTTGCCCATTTTTGCCTGTTCACTGGTGGAGGAAAAAATATTTCATCATCAAAAAAATTATTTTCTCCAATGGATCCATGAAATTTTTTTGATAGAGTCCGACTTTCTGAAATAGCCTTTAGGTTTATTTTGAATTTAATAAAATCAGCTATTTCAAGTAGAACGGAGAGAAACCAAGGAGGTACATTAGTTTATGTAAAATACTTATTCATCTTTCCATACTCATGCTGAGTTCATATATTGTCCATTGCTAATTTCAATTAAAAGATAAACTAAAATTTGGCTGAAATGCAGTTTAGTTAGCTAAATAAAGCCAGAATTTAAGATCTAGTTGTTGCTTTTCATTTTTTAATTATCAGCCTGTGTGACTTATTTTTATTTCAGGTTTTATGTTACTGGGTCATTCTTAAATTTTTGTGGAGACTTCAGTGCGCAGCAAAAATCAACTGTTTCCAGGATTATAAAGAAAGCTCAAAGAGTCATTGTCTGAATGAAAAATAATTTTTATTTACATGCCCAGAGATGAGGATGAGAAAAGGAGTATCCTAACGAATCAGTGGTTCTCCGAAATATACAGGAGTAATAGACTGCACGCAATATCACACAACAATCTCCTGGTAAAAAGTGTGATAATTTTACATTTAATCATTGTTTTTACTTCCTTGTATGCAGTAAAGGATTTATAGTAATAGTGAAAATTTTCGGTTTTCAGATTTCAACGGAAATATCCATTTTGACAAGTTCATTGTGTCGTCTGTACCTACACTCGTACGTATCTCGCATAGCTCAAAAATGGTTAGCCGTAGAAAGTTAAAATTTTGTATTTAGGATTACTATAAAATCTAGTAGTGAACCTCTCTATTTGGTTACTGCATGATTACTGGAAGTAGTACTTTACTTGAAGGTCATATTAGACTTTCAACAAAAATTATATTAAAATATAATGCAAAACATCTCAAATTTGGTAAATAGGACTTTAATATCAATATGAATGTATTTACTAGATTATGGTTATAATAGGTGAGCCGAAAAGGGTGCTTTACTTGAAAGTCATAATAAACTTTGGCGGCAAAAAGTATTTGCACACCTAGTTTTTATAAAACTATCAGTCATAATGGAAATAATAATCCACTGAACTTCACATTAATAAAAAGTATATTTAAAACTAAAACAATTCTATATGTGTACAATAATTAACTTTTTAGATTGATGGAGAAAAATTTAAAAAAATAATCAAATCCTCTGGCAAAAATTATTTGCACACTTTGTTTACTATCACTAATATCCTTTGTTTACAATCGTGAGATTGCAGATTTATTAAGTATAAATTTGTCCACGGTCACGTACGCCATAAAGAGGTATGAGGAACCAGGGACAACTGAAAACAGTGAGCGAAAAGGCTGTCCGATAAAGTTCAATTCCAGGATGAGGAGAAAGATAAAAAATGAAGCTATGAAGCATCCCTCAGCAAGTTCTCGAGACATGGCTAATATGGTCCGTACAACTACTGGTGTTCAGGTTAGTGACAGGAATATCAGATACTGCCTGAATTCTGAAGACCTGCATGGTGGAGGACCTCGAAAGAAACCTTATATAAATGAAATCAACCGGAAAAAGCGTCTTGCTTTACCCAGAGAATATTTACATAAGCTGCTTAGCTTTTGGAAGGATGTCATATTCTCTGATGAAAGCAAGTTCAGTTTGTTTGGATCCGATGGGCGAAAGAGTATTTGGAGGCGGCGTAAGAAAGAATTTAAAAAGCTAAATGTTTCTGTTACCGTAAAATATGGTGGTGGATATGATACAGTATGGGGGTGTGTCTCATAACACGGTTTGGGAAATCTTGTTTCCATTGACGGAATTTTAAATGCTGACGGTTATGTGAACATTTTGCGACATCACCTGCATGCAAGTGCTGAAAAAATGAATATCCGGGATCGATATGTGTTCCAGCAGGACAACAATACAAAATGCACTGCCACCAAAACCAAGGAATGGTTGATATTTAATGTGCGAAGACAGCTGCACACCCCTCCTCAATCACCTGACATAAATATTATAGAAAATTTATGGCACATCTTGCATCAGAATGTGAGAATGCATCACATCACTGGAAGACACCATTTGAAACAAGTGCTGGTCCAAGAATGGGAAACAATCAGTCTTGACTTGGTTAAAAACTTGGTCCACTCCATGCCCAGACGTCTACAGGCAATGGACTTTTTACGAAATATTAAATTTATATTTATTGTAAAAATAAAAAAATAATCGGAAGTGTGCAAATACTTTGTGCCAGAGGATTTCATTATTTTTTTAATTTTTCCCCATTAATCTAAAAAGTTAATTGTTGTACACATATAGAATTGTTTTAGTTTTAAATATACTTTTTATTAATGTGAAGTTCAGTGGATAATTATTTCCCTTATGACCGATAGTTTTATAAAAACTGGGTGAGCAAATACTTTTTGCTGCCACTGTACATCAAAAATTAAATTAAAATTAAATGCAGAGATCATATGTTTCGGTAATAAAGGTTACAAACGCGATTTTTTTCCACTCTAATTAAACAATTTTATTACTTGTTTTATGTGTTAAAATTGAGTGTTAAATACTTGTTTCCTCCTCATTTGTGATATGAACAAGTCTGCAGCAGGAGAATAATATATTAGTTAAGTGGGTTCTTCCGCTTAAAATGTTGAAACCATCGATTTCCAATGCTTTATCTAGTGACATAGACAGAAAACGAAATATAATAATGGAATAAGACCTTCAGAAATAAGAGCGTGTGTGGGTGTGTTTGTGTTTGTGTGTGTGTTTGTGTTTGTGTGTGTGTGTGTGTGTGTGTGTTTGTGTTTGTGTGTGTGTGTTTGTGTGTGTGTGTTTGTGTGTGTGTGTGTGTGTATGTGTGCGTGCGTGCATGCGTGTCTGCATGTGCCAATAGATGGATATCGCGACGCCGAGTGTCATTTTTGAGATACTGCTATCTTCAGAAACTAGTAACCAAATTCAGAGTCACTTTTTGAGCTGTCGATTTATAGTTTAATAGGTGTAAAAGGAAGTCTTGGGGTGTCCACATCAGATTTTTTTTTTGATTTATTATTTTCGATAATGAATCTTTGTAATCAACCATGAATTATACATTTGTTTTATAAATAGGTGATAGTGAGTAGTAAAAAGTAAACTTTCCTCCTTTGTTGATTTATTTCATTTGTTGTGATAAATTGTTATAAAATTGTAATAAAACAGAAACAAAAAACCTAACTTTAACTACTACTAATTTTAATAACTACTAGAATGAAGATTTAGGAGCATGAAAAATACATCAATTATGGTGACAGCCTGTGAAATGAATGAAATGGTACCAGAGATGGATGAAGCGATAACATTAGGTATCTAACAGTTCCAAGATAATCATGAAGCCTATGATTAAAATATAGCTCGAGAATTATTTTTAAATTATTTTCAAAATCTATTAAATAATTTTTAAATATGACAACATAAAGAAAATATATTATTGATTTTGTTTAACTTGTCATTTCTGTTTTTTAAGAAAAATAAAACAATAAGGATAGAAACAGGATTTTCTATCCTTATTGTTTTATTTTTCTTCCCCACATATGATTATATTACTCTATCTTTAAGCTGACATAACTTTATATGTTAAACCTTTATTTTAGTTTGTTATTTTTCATGTATTTTATTATATCTTATATAGAAATCAATTATATAACTTATATTATCAAAATTATCTTGATGTACTTTTCATACTCCTAAACCTTCAATCTAGTAGTTATTAAAATTAGTAGTAGTTAAACATAGGTTTTTTGTTTCTGTTTTATAACAATTTAAACAAATGAAATAAATCAACAAAGGAGGAAAGTTTACTTTTCACTATCACCTATTTATAAAACAAATGAATAATTCCTGGTTGATTAAAAGGTTCATTATCAAAAATAATAAACAAAAAAAAAATAATGATTTATACCAGCTATCAACGTAAAATTTAAAATTTTGCACTTCTTACCAGGATATAGTCTGATATTGTGTGCAGTCTATTGCTAATATATATTTCAGAAAATCACTGATTTCTTTGCTCATCCTCATAAAAAATGACAAAATTATTTTTCAATACGGCAATGACTCTTTAACCTTTCTTTATAATCCTGGAAACAGTTGATTTTTGCTGCGCACTGAAGTTTCTACAAAATTTTAAGAATGACCCAGTCACATAAAACTTGAAAAAAATAAGTCACAGCCTGATAATTAAAATATGAAAATGCAACAACTAGAGATTAAATTTTGGCTTTATTTAAGTAACTAAACTGCATTTCAGCCAAATTTTAGTTAATCTTTTAGTTGAAATTAGCAATGGGCAGTATTTGAACTTAGTAAGGAAGGATGAATAAGTATTTTACATAAACTAATGTACATACCTCTCTGGCTTCTCTCCGTTCTGCTCAAAATCACTGATTCTATTAAATCCAAAATAAACCTAACGGCTATTTTAGAAAGTCGGAATCTATCAAAATATTCTTCATGGAACCATCGGAGAAAATGATTTTTTTGATGACGAAATACTTTTTCCTCCACCAGTGAACGGGCAATAATGGGCAACAAACTCAATAAACTCTTTATCATCTGTTAAATTATCGATCTCAATGAAATCCATTTTTGAATTTAGAACAACACTGAAAGTACCAGTAATAGTAAAAAAAAGTTAACAAACAGTAAGATAAGACAGTATGATTAAAAAAAAAATAATAAAAAAAATATATATACATAAAAAGAAAAAATTTGCTAATCATAATGTGAATAATAATAAATAAATAGAAATATGTTAATAGCTAATGAAAATAAATATATACATGAAAATCAAAAAAAGTTTGCTTCTGTTTGAACCAATAAATGAAAGGATATGCAGGATGAGATTGAAAGATAAATTCAGAAATATTGGCTCGTTTTCAGTAAACTCACCTACGGAAGACAGTGATGATACAAAGCTTCTGCTTTACCAGGATCTAGAGCGAACCTATCTTGCAATTCAGAAATATGACATTAAAATTATTTTCGGTAATATGAACGCTCAAGTAGGAAAGGAAAACTTTATGCAGACTGTATCAGGACACTTCTCACTGCATGACACGACTTACGAAAATGGTAAACATCTGTGTCAATTCGCTGAAGCCGATAATATGCTGATAAAAATTAATTGCTTCCAACTTAAAGATATTCATAAAGGATCATGGAAAGCTCCAAATGGAACTCAGATAGACCATAGTACTATATACTAGTAAATGTACTAGTTTATAAGCGTCATGCCTTATCAATTATTGCCAGAGGACAGAACTGTGACTCAGACTATTATGTCGTCAAAGTGAAGCTAAGAGAGTGTATATCATGTGTTAAGCTTGGTCAAAGAAATGGAAGGAAGAAATGGGATCTGGATAGAAACAAGGATACAGAAGCAATAACGAGATTTAGAAAAACGGTGGATAGAAAGCTAATAGAGAATATAAGAGATGGTGTTGAAGGTGGAGCAGAATCAGAGAAGCTATCTCTAAGTCTGCAGGAGAAGTAATAGGAGAAAAGAAGGATTTAAGATATAAGGAATGGTTCGATGATGAGTGTTTAGAGGCCTTCAGAAGAAGAAATAAACTGGGAATGGTTGTACTGCAACAATTTACTAGACTTTCACTGTGTCGAGTGGCACAGCATACAAAGAAATCTGTAGAAAAGCAAAAGAAACTAATAAGAAACAAGAAAAAAAAGTTTCTAAAAGAAGAAGTTACGCAGATTGAATAATTACGCTTAAGCAACTCTATGGTGCAATAAGATACATGAACAGACGCTTTCAATCCAAAATACACATGTAAGGATAAGGATGAAAGTATTAAGATAGTATGCATGTGACAGCGAGATGGAGAGAATATTTTTGTGATCTGTTAAATGAAACTAATGTGGAGCGTAAATCTGAAGTGATTAATCCTGATGAAGAAGTTGTTGATGATTTGGAACCACAATCTATAAAACAAGTAACCGATTCGCTTAAAAAATTGAAGAATAGGAATGCTTCGGGTGTAGATGGCCTTAGCACAGAAGTCTTTAAGCATAGTGGAGAAGAACTATTAAATCAGTTATATCTGCTAATAGAAGACATATGGGAAACGGAAAGTATGCCTAGTGACTGGAGTGCCATCTTTATATGCCAAATTTATTGAGATAAACAGCTATGCCAGAATTATAGAGCGATATCTCTTGTGCTGCATATAAAATTTTCTCAAATATAATAGCTAAAAGACTTAGGTAATTCACTGAAAATATATTTGGAGAATACCAGTACGGATTTAGGCGAGGAACAGGTACCGTTGTAGTTTTGGTAATGAGGCAAACTTTGAAAAAATGCTGGGAATACAGAACTGACCTCCATCTGCTATTTAGTGACTATTGTCGGACATTTTCACATCCCAAGCAAATTAATAAGATTGATAAAAGTGACTATGAATAACAGCAATGCGAAAGTTTTCTTCACTGGTTTTGTCAGTGATGCCTTTCCGATTTTAATTGGGGTAAGACAGGGAGACAGGCAGATACATTATCTGCCACACTCTTCAACATGGCTCTCCACAGTATAGTGAATAAGCTTAATATTAGAGACATCATAATTTACTCCTGCACTGATGCGGATGATATATGTCTTGTAGCAAGAAACAGTCAATCACTGCGAGAGAAATTTCAAGTGTAAAAAGCCAAAGGAGAGAAAGTTGGTCGATGAATCTAAGACCAAGTATATGTATGTCAGTCCAAATGACAATTAAACGATAGACAAAAACATAGAAATATAAGACTATTGCTTCGAAAGAGTGAAAACATTTACTTACCTAGGAATGGAGATTAATCAAGAAAATGAAATAACTGCAGAAATCGATAAAAGAATTATGGCCGCAGACCGCATATCTTATGCCAATATTAATCAATGGCTCTTTAAAAGGTCGGATCTTTCATAATTAAGAGGATGTAAAAATTGGATGTGAAGATTTCTTTGTCTCAAAACCAAAGGAGTGGTAAATGCATCAAATCCAATTACTGGCAGAAAAATGGGTGAAAGTAATTGAAAACAATAGACCTTACTTTGAAGAGTAACATTCAAAATATGTAATCTGAAATAAAGATATACTAATGCACAAGGACTTTTGTAACAACCTAGCAGAAGTTCCTACTAGAACATTTTGAATTAAGTCTTCATATACTTAAGGAAGTGGGAAATACCTCAGGAGACTATTATTGTTTAAAAAATAAAACAATATTTTAATAAGTAAAAACCTAATTAAATGAGCACAAACACACAAACATAATAAAACATAGGTATAAATAAAAATTGAAATAAAAGAACAAATAGAAACACAACTACATTTTTAATTCAAACAGAAAAATTGCTTTAATTTTAACTCGCCGAAAATCGCCTATAGAATTTTTCTTTAAAGATAAGAAAACCTATTAATATAAGTATTTTCCACATAGTGGAAACTTTTATTATAATCTCACTAAAAAGTTCTATTCGAGAGATTTTATAGAACTTGTATATAAAAGCCCTGGCAAAAAAGTTCTTGGATGAGCTTTTATAAAAAAAAGTTCTCACAGAACTTTAAAAAAAAAAGTTCTCATTAGAACTTAAAATAAAAGTTTTAACATAAAAGTTCTTTCATGAACTGCTTCAAAAAAGTTCACAGATATTTTGGATCCCTGATATTTAATAGCAATTCAAATAGAAGTAGGTATTTAAAAAAAAAGTCTATCCTATAAAACTCATCAATGAATTTTGGTACAGCAGCATTAATAATAAATTGTAATAAAAAATAGATAGTAGAAATATATACACACAAATAAGAAAGTGATAAACATAATAAGATAAATAGATGAAACAGTTAAAACAACACAATCATAACTCAATTGTTTAAAGTTATTATTGAAAATTATTCCAGGCAGTTTTATAAAATGACATATGTCTCAGCTTTGCCTGATAGTAGAAAAAACATTTGAAGGGTATGATTTCAACTAATTCAATTAATTTCACCAAATTAAAGGAGGAAAACACCAGAAATATGGACACAAATAAATGTAAACAAAACACTTGCTGAATTGGAGTTTGAACCAAGGTTTAAAACCTCTTGAAATTCAGTTAAACCAAAACTTCAAACCAGCAACAGTTTCTGGAGAAAACAGAGTTATTTTGGTTACTGTAGTTTGAACTAAATTAACATTATCTTAGTTAAAGTAGAGACTAGTGCAACTGGCCCTAAATAGTTTTCTGATCTTAAGATTAGGGATAAAACCTTGAAAGACCATTAAAATTTGACCAATAAAGTTTTCAGGTTGGAAGTCTATTAAAATATACATTTTGCATAATGTCTTTAATTTATTAAAACTTATTGTAAATATTGTTCATTTCAATATTGTACTCCAGCTAACTGGTACTTATTAACGAAGTTTTGAGAAAGTTAAGAGCTATTTTCAAATAAAAAATCATATTTTGTCTTCTCCTCCAGCACAATTTCATAAATGTGACAATCAACCTTTTAGCTCGTAGGTAAAGATTTTATATTTATATATATATATATATATATATATATATATATATATATATATATATATATATATATATATATATATATATATATATATATATATATATATATATATATCTGTAATTTTTTATTAATTCATATATTTTTCTTGTTATCTATTAAAAAATATTTTATGTTGTCAAGTTTAAATATATTAAATACATTTTTTTAGAATGAGATTTTGAGTAGTCACATTATTTCTCGATACACCCCTAAGGAGTGAACAAAATGTCACTATTTTTCAGAATAAGCTTTACAAAGTTTGGTACTACTACTCCAGTTTTACTAACCCAATATACCCAAGTGGTTGGCCACAAGTCTTAGATCATAGGGCCTTATCAATGCATGTCAAAACTAACTAATGTAGCCAAATAACTAACTTTAAGTTATGGTAAGGTTCCAATCTCAAACAAAAAGAATCCGTTGGAGGTTTATTAATCTTTTGAGCGGCTATAATAAGTAGAAGCCACCGATGTGATTTAAATAAAGCAATTATAATAATCACTAATGATTATGAATGTGAATATGAATATGAATGAATCAATAAATATGAATTTTTAAAGCTGCCAAATAAATTTCAATAAATAAGATTTGGGTTATAACCTAAAACTGACCGATGAAATTAGTCCTAAGTACCATTAGTTACACATATAAATTACTCTTTCAGTTCCCAAAACGAATGATCAATAACAGATTAGATAGAATCGGCTGGTTTCGGAATATACCTTGAGGTCATATGATCTAAGCCTTGTGCCTACCCATGTTATAGCGAAACTGGAGTGTTGTTTTCAATCCTATCATCTTAAATCATTTAGAGTTGTCACACAATTCCAGAATATATAAATTAGCGGATTAAGCGAAAAACTACTGATTACATACATATATATAACATTTATACCAAACTACTAAGAGATGGACCTCAACAGATAAATATTAACAATCTAAAGGTTTATAAAAAAAAAAAAAAAAAAAAATAGATAATAGCTATACTTTCAATAAACCCATAAAAACAAAAAAAAAGAAAGAAAAATGGGTAAGAACCATTCTTGCAAGAACAAATAATAAAAAAAAAAACTAATGCAACTAATATATTAGTGAGCTAAGGCATTGCAATTGTTATAAAATATTTTAACTTAAAAAAATCCAATTGTCATTCATACAAAACTAATATATGTACCTTCACATTTATTAGCATATTTAACCCCTTCATTTTCTTCCGGTCCAGAAGAGACAAAATTAATAAAAGTGAGAAAAAATAATACAAACATTTGTGAACACATAATTCATTTACGAAACGAAGTATCAATACAAATACATTAAAAAACAAGATTTTCTGAGACTACACATTCTGAACGGAGATCTGTACGAACCTATCAATAACGAGGGCTCAAAACACACAAAAGTAATAATGCATTTTATAGGTAATCTTTTTATTTTTTTGATTGATGAATTAATCCGGGTATATTAGACATTGACTATCAGTTAATCCGATGTATGCCAACAAATATTAATAAACACTAGATCATGAAAGGCATGAGGTAGAGTAGTAATCACAGAAACGAGCTCTCTAAACTTTTATAGGGCCCCTTACAGTCAATATTATTAGTGAGAGGTATGTTGACCGTAGATGTAATTTTAATAAGTTAGTCGGGAGAAGGGAGGGGGGTGCGGTTTATGAAGAACACAAGCAGTGTAACTTATTTTGTTGTATGCCAATGTTTCCGCCTAGATTTTAGGCCATAACCTAGGTTGGCGCTCGGTTGGTGAGGTGATGCCGAATAGTCGCTATTTTACTTGTATGTGTGTTCCATAAACTTTTTTTCTTTCTTTGTGTTATAGTTTATAGTGTCCTTTGTTTCTGTTGTTAATTACTATAGCTGATCATGTTTCTTGTTGTTACAATTGTTATTTTAGTGTAAATACTGTAAATAAGTTTGCTAGGTTATAAGTGGACTACGGAGGTTTAATTCCCTGAAGAGATTGTATAGTGGACCCTTGTCAGCGAGATTGATAAGACACGTAGTATATAATTAGCTTAGTTTTAAAGATAAATTTTACGAACTTAAATCGATTGTAAATAACTTTATTTTTAACCTGATAGCCTTAGTGTTTGTGGGTAGTTTTATTGTTAACAGATATTTTCAGTGTTTCTTTTATAGTATTATAAAGGAAAGACTGCCAGAGGTCTCCTTTTAAAAGACATTAAGTAATTAAAATAAATTAAAGTGTTTAGTAGAGTGGAAGGTTATAGGTTATTTTGATAACACTATCAAAATAAATTGATATTCCATTTAAACTCTGTTATTTCTTTTGAATTATCAAAAGAAGGTATTAACATGTCTTTCACGGATGCTGAAGGTGCGGAGGTGGTAATGGAAGGAAGTCAGCCTACTAAGTTCTTAAGATCTTTGGCAAAACGGCCCCGCAATGCCTCTTCTTATAAAGCGTTTGAATCTGAAAAGCTACCGCTGATAGCCTACTTCTCGATGCAATACGTATACAGGAGAACCTCCGGACCTTCTTGTGTAATTCAGAAGAAAGAATTAGTGTTTATGATCGAAATCATATAAATAAAGGGATTAAGAGCCTAGCCTACCTATGAAAAAATTAAGAAACAAGTCGAAATGTGTGAAGGCTTCTCAGCACTTGTCCGGGCGATTGAGGAAACAGCTTCTCAGAGAGTCAAAAATATGGTGACACAAATCATTGAGATCTCGGTACCAAGAGTAATTGACGTACTTTCGTCTTCGGACTCCCCTACGCCCTCAAACTAAAGCTGGATCTTTCGCGGAATCACGATCTCTCTACTGAAGATATAAATTCAGCCGTTTGTGACTTTTTAAAGATAAAGAGCCAAAAGCAAAGCAAATGCCAAAAATAAAGCAAATAAGAACCTGGACAACCAGGAGATAAAGATTGTTGGAGTAAAACCTCAGAACCCACCAAGCCAAAGACTTTAGCAGATGTTGGTCTAAAACCAAGACCAACATTTATAACAATCAGTGGGACGGATAGCAGTGCAGTTGAGATCGTCAATACGCTACCGTCCCCGACGAGAATAGGAGTGAAAACCGTCATTGTTCGCCCTACCAAGGCAGGGTCCTTCTTGATCCGTATGGATAAAACCTCCGATGCCACCAAATTTATCGAATGGCAGTGTCTACGCGAACAAGGTCTACAGGTGAAACTAGCCTTAAAGAAGAAATCTAGGCTGGTGATGAGGGCAGTGCCTCATGTATGGAACTCTGAGGAGCTGTCGAGATTTGGGGGAAGATAACAGACCCCGCTAGTGAAATATGTTCTCACGTCAGTTTTCTGCTCGGTGGCTAGAAAAGGCTTCCCAAAGAATTGGGTGTTGGAAGTGCACCCAATGGTTCGGTTCCTGCTTTTGGAAATTTTTCGACGCCCCTCGTTGTATGAAGTGTCAGGATTATGGGCATGTACGATGGATGTCGTGGTGTACATCTGGTGCGCTGCTAGTAGCCATTTGCTTAAGGAGTGTATAAAAAAAAGCTACTGTCTGGCCCTACCTGCGTTAATTGTGTGAGGGAAAATACCCCACTAAGCCAAAGGCGGGCAGTTGGGAGTGCCCTTTACACGTTACGTCGTCTAAGAAATTGGCGAATAGAACATTATGGATAAGATCACAATCCTTCAGATTAACATGGGTCAACGGCGTCTTGTGGCGAATGAACTGCTGGCTCTCTCGCCCTGCGCTAGGGCATTATAGCCATTAAGGAACCGAGGTGCCGTTGGAACAAGGTCTTTGGATTTGGTCTCACGTTGAGAGTTGTAGTCTTGAGCAGTGACGAGAGGAGGCCCAGGGCGTCTATAGTAATTAACCTCGACACAATGGGGTTTGAGCTGTAAGAAGTAATGCCTAACACACTCATAAGCTCTTGGTTTCTGGAGTTATTATATGTCGTTTTCTTTCAGTAGGTAACAAGTTCCCAAGAGATTTCTTCGTGTTCCGTGACAACATTAGAAATGTCTATGTCACTAGATAAAGCATTAGAAATCGACGGTTTCGATATTTAAGGCGGAAGAAACCGCTTAACTTATATCTTAATCTCCAGATATAGACTTATTCAGCTCACAAACAGGGAGGAAAACAAGTATTTTACACTCAATTTTAACACTTAAAAATGTATTACAATAAAAATGTTTAATTAGAGTAGAAAAAAAAAATGCGTCTGTAATCTTTATTACCGTACCATATGATCAGCCGGTGGAACCTTTCAAATCCATCAGACTTTCGTACTTGTACCTTCAAATTACATGGGATACGGTACTTTTCCTTTTTCATAATTAAAAATGATTATTTGTTGAGCTTCAAAAGATTTTCGACCCATTTTGAAAACAAGAAATTCAAAAATTACTGAAAACACTAAATAGAAGGGTACAAACAAGCTTTATTTGTTCGTTATTAGCTGTAGGTTGAGAAGGGATTAAAAATTGTGTACAGTGTTGTTTTTGTTTTCAAAACAAACAACAGCTGTCCGAAATGTTTTGTTATCTGAACTATTTGTTTCCAGCAGGTTGCTGTGCACACACAGTCTAGTGCCCACCATAGCAGCTCCCCTTTTGCCTTCCAAGCATAAGGCAGAGCTCTGATGAAGCTCTCGGTTGACACCACCGATCGAGATGGAACGGCTAAATCAACAATCTACTAGCGGTAGAGCACCTAGAGTGGAGGGAGAGGAGCTCAAAGTCGCTACTATAGCAAGAGCTAAACTGAAAAAGAAACTTTACTGGCTGAAGAAAAGGCGGACCGAAGCCATACAAAGGCAAGCCGAACGGGAGGCCATCAGGATGAGACGTCAAAACCTCATCTCTGACCCGGCTACACACAGGCGGTCTAGCACCAACGGGTGCGGACCGAGGACTGTCCTCGAGGTTTCTAAACTGAGTACCTTCAACAGACCGCAGGTTTGCAGTGAGGCTCCCTGGCACACTAGAATTTCTTTGTGGACTTGGGGCCGAGATGATCGAACTCAGCAGATTGTTCAGTTTCCTGGAATATCAGAATCCAGATCTGGCGGGAACGAACTAATGGCAGTTCCCTAAAGTGGAAGGCGATCCGCGGCATCTGAGGGGCATCTTCAGAGTCCCGGGCAGCACGATCGCCTGGCTGGGCGCACGGTGGGCGGATCAGCTATGAACTGGTGTCGCTGACCGTCTGGAGAGTGCCTTTGGCACCAATCAGACTTCAGCCCTCGCAGGAGGATAATGGGAGGAACGGGCGCCAATAGGCCCCTGCTTCTCCCACTTCCTTCTCTTCCATCTACCACGACTATGGAGTTCGCTGCGATCGAGGTAAGACAAATAAATTTACAGCATAATAAGTCGGCTACGGTTGAATTGGCGAAGCTTCTTCGGGGGTGAAATCCACCCTCGTCTTAATACAAGAACCTTCCGGTTTAGAGGAATGATGAAAGGACTGGAGGGTATAGGCAGAAGAATCATCCGTCCACCCTCATATGAAGCACCGAGAGTGTGTATCTGGGTCTCTAAAAACCTGCAGATACTACCTTTATCCCAGTTAAACAAGAAGGATGTGGTGGCCCTGGCTATAGCAATCAAGGCAATCTTAAAATGATAATCGTTTCCATATATGTACCCCGTAATTTGGATCCACCTCATCACTATATAAATAGTCTCTTCCGCTTGGCAAGAGAAATGAATCTATAACGCCCATCACCTTGTGTGGGACAGTTTAGATACGAATGAGCGAGGAGAATCCCCGCTCGAATATATAGCTTCTACAAATTTAGAGATACTAAACAGAGGTAGCGATGCTAGTTTTGTTACCAGAGTCAGAAGTTTTAGTTATTACACTCGCTTCAAGACAAATTAAGAACCTTTGTAAAGACTGGAAGATTAACTTGGATATTAAACTGTCTGATTACAGGATGATCTCATCTATGATTAATTCTGAAGAAACCTCCTCCCTCCCCCCATCCCTGAAAAGAAAACCCAGAAACACTAACTGGAATCAATTCAAGGAAAGGTTGGATAGATGCCCATAATACCCTACTATGGGTAGACTTCAAACCAAAGTTCAGATTGACGAAGAAACCATCCTCTTAGAGAGAATAGTACAAGACGCATATGAGGAAGGCCCTTTAAAGGCAGAACCTAGGAAAAAGATCAGGTGGTGGTACAATGAGTTGTCTAAGTTACAAAAGGCTACAAGAAAGGCCTATAACAAGGCATATAAATCAAGGCAGAAGGCTGCCTGGGATTCGTACCGTGTCGCCTCCAACTTATATAAAAAGGAAATCAGGAAGGTTAAACGGAATGGCTGGCGTAAATTTTGTAGCAATATAGAAATCACGTCAGAAGCCTCTCGTCTTGTTAAATTGCTTGGGAATGATACCCAGAAGCCACTGGAAGCCTTAAAGAAACCCAACGGTCTTTGGACCTCCAGCTTGGTGGACAGTTTGTCCCACCTAATGGATACTAACTTTCCGGGTTGCAGGATTACTAATTTAGTCAATCCTTCAAGCATCTATCCTGGCAGCAAAACTAGTGATAAAGAAGAGGATTGGGCTCTAGCGGAGCTTGACTGTCGGGGAGCTCTAGGCGTATAAGGCCCCAGGCACAGACGGTATCCTTCCATATATGCTCAAAGAGGGTCTCAATACAAGCAAGTTACTACTACTCCAACCCCTTCACCCTCAACAGCATGCATATCTCCAGGAAAATCAACAGAAACTGCCCTACATTCCTTAGTAGGAAAAATAAAAAAGGCCTTAATATATAAAGAATCCGCCTTAGGGCTCTTTTTCGATGTCGAAAGAGTATTTGACAGGACCAGGCCTAAGCCAGTTTGCAAAGCTTTAAAGAAATATCTGACCCAGCTGCAATAGTCAGATGGGTTGTATTTGCGTTAAAGAACAGAACAATAGTCGTCTCGGAGGAGGGCACGAGACTAATGGCGCAGGCCTTCACAGGTTGCCCTCAAGAGAGTTGCATCTTCCCGCTGTTCTGGTGCCTTGTAATGTAAAATTTATTAAGAAGATTTGAGGATGCTGGATTCTCTGCCCCGGCGTTCGCAAATGATGGAGTAGTCCTCATAACAGGTATGCTTATTACCGCAGGGCGCATGCGATTTTGTTCAGATTTGGTGTAATGAAATGAGACTTTCGATAAATCCAACTAAGACTGAGTTGATTCTCTTTACTAAGAAATGGAAGCTCATTGCTTTTAGGACTCCAACCTTTTTTGGCAAACAGCTCGAACTAAGTCAACAAGTCAAATACCTCGGTATTATTTTGGATTCCAAACTAAACTGGGGCCTCCATTTCATTGAAACCAAAAAGAAAGCTATATCATCCTTTTGGCATGTTAGACGCGCTGTGGGTACCATCTGGGGTTTTAAACCCAGGATCATGCACTATATATGTACAGCAATTATAAGACCTAGAATTTAATATGGAAGCATAGCGTAGGGGACAACCCAGAAAAGGACATCCCATTTTCGAACGCTCAGCCGCATTTAAAGGATGGCATGCATGAGTATAACGGGAGCGTTTCGTACCATACCTTCCAAGGCTTTAGAAGTCCTTCTATGCTTAACAGCGCTTCGTCTATGGCTAAGGGGTGAAGCGGTTATGGCCCTTCTACGAATTAAAGAAGCCAAAGTCAATAGCCAAAGTGGTGGAAAAAGAGCTCTCCATCCTTCAATATTGATGTCCTCCACTTGATAGAAACCTTAATCTAGATTCCAAAGTGAGCTACTCATATCCTAGTATATTCGACTGGGGACAAGGTTCAGTAGCCACTCTAATAGATAACCTATCCTGTTTCGTGGATGGATCAAGAAAAGACTCGACCGGCTTAGCAGGAGCGGATGTCTACTTACAGGATTAAATTAAGTCTACCATTGGGCAAACACTACTATGTTCCAAGCAGAAGTGTTTGCGAGTTATTAAATGCGACAGGGCTGGTATTACTATCTATTCAGACAGCCACTCAGCTCTCCAATCCCTGGAATCTTCTAGGGTAACTTCCGTTCTGGCAAAAGAGTGCAAACAGAAATTGGAATTACTCGTTTGCTCAAAGATCTTGAAATTAATATGTATTCCTGGACATAAAGTAATCAAAGGCAAGGCGATGGCTGAACAGCTTCCAAGGAAAGGCGCTGGAACCCTATCTTGGGGCCAGAACCTTCGGCAGGCATCTCTAAAAGGCGGAAAAAGGTCCACGACTGAGATGGAAAATAGCATATAAGGAGTAGAGGGAATGCGTAGGCTTCAGACAGGCTAAGACACTAATTAAAAAACCCTCTCCTTCTAGAACCAATTGGCTGCTGGCCCTCTACAGAAAGGAACTCCGACTGCTTATCGGAATTCTTACAGATCACTGCAGGCTTAAAAAACATTTAAAGATCAGTGGAGTAGTTGGGGATGAGACCTGTCACTCCTGTGGGCAGGCGCCAGATACTGCTCTACACTACATAGCTGAGTGCAATAGATACGCGTCATTAAGATAAAGACTGCTTGGATCTGACAGAATCCGAGAACAAGAGGCTTCCTCCATTGAATGGATGTCCTTTCTGAATTTCATTAGGAAAACCAGAAGGTTCGACATGGAGGGTAGGCTTTCTCGATTGGTGACCACCCCCGGGGTTAGTATTTCAAAGTTAGTATTTATAACTTATATATCAATTTAAATAATAAACTAGATTTTGTTTAAAATTGGTGAGCCGAAAAGGGTGCTTTACTTGAAGGTCATAATAAACTTACACCAAATACTATATTAAAAATATCTGATGCAGACAACACATGACTTCTTTGAACGCCTATTAAACTATAAATCGATGCCTCAAAAAGTGATCCTGAATTTGGTTAATAGTTTCCGAAGATTGCAGTAAAAACGACACACTGCGTCAAGTAAAATATAAATTTAAGTTTTTTAAAAAAAGTGTGGCTTGAGACTATTTTTACTTTCATTCACGTACTTAATTTTCAAATGAATTAATCTATGTACTTTGTATTAGTTTTTAGTTCATAGACATTAAGCTGTCGCAATAACTTCTACGTCATTGGCAATCATGTGATAAATATGAGAAGATACCACAAAAACGGTGAAATACCTATGTTAATATTTAACTGTTGCAAATTCTGGATTCTTCTGGATGTCTGAATACATTTAAGAATACTTAGAGACAGCAGAAGCGGCAAGCCATAGAAGACAGTCGGTATCATCTTTTCTCACACCTGTAGTCTAAAAGCTGTAACTTTTAGTCCAGTGTTTTATACAGTCAACACAGGCATAAAACCGGATCCCACCTTGCAAAAAGTGACGTATTTCTAATTTTTTTTTTTTACCTATCTAGTAGTAAATAAACAAATTTACTACTTCGGAAGACCTGTGGAGCTGCCCAGCAGCCGAAAACCACTGATATTTTGGCACTATTTTCACTTATACATCTATGTTACTCAATCATTAGCTGCTTCAAAACCCACTTTAGGAGCAACGTCTTGGTTGTTTTCGGTAGTTATCTAGAGGATACGGTTAGTAAGAGCAACAAAATGCTCAACGACCCGATGTAGTGCTTCTGACTTCTGCTATGATATAATTTTCGAAGAATCCACCATCATCAAACTACATCAGGAACAAGTTTTGGCCAATGAGAGCAACAAGAGGCGCCTCATCACACTTCTTTACGATTCATTTGGGAAACAGGGCACTCAAGTGAATGTTGCCGAAGAAGATTAGGTAAGATGGTAAGAGAACACTTACAAGGGATATTGCTTTTTATTCATGGGTTCGGCAGGTATGACACTACTTCGGCTTCTTTTGGCCATGGTAAAACCAAGTTGACTGACATATTAAACGAAAATCACCAACTTAAAACGGTAAAGGTTCATTCATCGAGGTTCAGTAATAGTTTACCGAGGGTACTGATTAAGAAAAACTATTAATTTTAAAATCGCGACTTCTCGTATCGATTTATTTTAACAATTCGGATATCATCGATTGTTATAGCAAAAACTATGACCAGAATAACATACACACAACAGGACCACCTCAATCAATCGAGCAAGTGGAGTAGAGATAAATTAAGGAATGAGGTTATAAGGAAAAATATAAAAAAAAGTTGAAGAAAACCAAAGAAACATCCCTACTGTAAGTGATGACAGAGAGGTAGAAACTCAGTGGAAGGAGTTGAGAGAGGAAGCCTCTAAATAGATCCAGATTTGATACAGAGTGCGATGAAGCCATCAAGGCACGCAATTTACTAAGAACCAATTGGCTGGATAAGGACACACGGCAGAATAGAAAAAAATTTCATGATGCTAGGGTCCACGATAAAAGAATCATCAGGTCTAAGAAGAGAAACTGGATGAATGACAAGGTTAAAGAAATAGAAGAAGCCAGAAGCAAGAATGAGACAAGAAAATTCTACAAGGAGATCCAGCAGCAGAAAACAGGAATTAGAAATAATAACCTGGTTATAAATGGTGAAGAACGTAGTCGCTAACGTAGAGCTGCAAGAACATTGGAAGAAATACTTTCAGACACTCCTGAGGTCTGAGAATGATGTTGAAGCCACGAGACCAGTAACTTATGCGAGTGTTGGAGATGACGAGGAAGATATCCTTTCCAGATCAAGAGGATATCGAAGCTATTGTGGAGAAACTAAAAAGTAAAAAAGCTCCTGGTCCAGATGGAATACATGCAGATTTTTTAAAAGCGGTAAATGGACCATTAGCCAGTGAGATACACAGACTAATTTCACACATTTGGCAAGTAGAGAGGATGCCGAAAGAGTGGTCAGAACAGTCGTTCCACAGGCTTTAATAAACTTTCATCAAAATTATATTAATATATAATGTAAAACATCTCAAATAAATTATAAAAGATAAATAGGACTTTAATATCAATATCAGTAATATAATGGAGATTGGTTAAAATTGGTGAGCCGGAAGAGGCACTTTACTTGAAGGTGATAATAAACTTACATGGTGGTTTCCATGGTGCAGCGGCAGGCTATCCGTAGCTCCATAATCGGTAACTTTAGGGCCAATTCGGCAGTGTCCTTCTCACCGACTCACTCGGGTTCAAGGGCAGTGACGACAGGCAAGATCCCCGGATTATGGCTGTTTGGAGTCAGCAGGCGCACGAGGACCTATATTTCTTTCCCCGAAGCAGACCGTCCTTGGACCAAACCTCCGAGTGGCCATTTTACGTCCTGGAAGACCACACCGCGATTCTCAATTTAGGTACACGGGGTAGGGTCATCACTCCTACGCCCGGCCTATGTGAGTGGCCTCCATTAGGCTGACGTGTCTCACATACCCGGGGGAAGTAAGTGCACTTTTGCAAGCACGTTAACCCGCTCTGCCACCCCAACCCCTTATATATATATATATATATATATATATATATATATATATATATATATATATATATACATATATTAAAATCGACAGTTTTTTCATATTCAGCACTCTCAGTAACCTAATAATGAATCTAAGTATCAAGAAAATCTGAAATGTTACAAAAAACCGGAATGTGAAGTCGCGATTCTAAAATCGATAGTTTTTTAAAATCAGCTTCCTCGGTAACCTAATAATGGACCTCAATATCGATGATATTCGAATTGTTAAAATAAATCGATACATGATATTTTTTTCATAATCAGCACTCTCGGTGAGCTCATAATAGACCTAAATATCAGGGAAATACGAATTGTTTTTTTGTAATGTAATGAATTTTTTTTTCCTTTTTCTTTCATTTCACATAGGCACGGCAAAGCTTTAGGGTATTAAATTAAATGATGTATTTCCTCGGTGAATCTATGTTCGCTATAGTACTTTTATTTACTTTCCTATTCATTTCGTTTAGCAATAAGTATGATGAGATGTGCAATATATAAATAATTGTTAAAAATAAAAGTTAAACTTTACTCTTTTCCTTTTTTAACAAGTTGTTTGTAAAAGTTTTGACCAAACTTTACAGTATGATGATTAGGAATGATAAGAACAATAGTTCTGCTTTCTGTTACTCCCATTATTTTTTAAAAGTTTAACACGGAGAGTATTTAACTCGCAATTCTATTCACGGATAACGTTGTGAGGGTACAGCTAGTAATAGACCTAAATATCATGGAAATCCGAAATGTTAAAAGAAATCGTTACATGAAACCGCGATTTTAAAATTGATAGTTTTTTCATAATCAGATATAGATCTCAATATCGATGTGTTCCGAATTGTTAAAAAAAATCGATACGTAAAGTTGCGATGTTAAAATCGACATTTTTTCATAATCAGTGCCCTCAGTAACCCCACTATCAATAATATTTGAAAAACTTTTATATTCATAGTTAAATAATAAAAATGCACTATTGTCTTTTTTACTTCCTTGTGCGCAGTACAAGGAACTATTCTAATCGCGAAAGTTTCCGGTTTTCAGATTTCAACGGAAATATCCATTTTGAACATCCCTGAATCCATGTTGACTAATTTCGTCGTGTCGTCTGTACGAACGTTTGTACTTGGCTATCTCGCTTAACTCAAAAACGGTTAGACATAGAAAGTTAAAATTTTGTAATTAGGATTGTTGTAACCTCTAGTTGTGAACCTCCCTTTAAGGTCACTGCATGATCACCGAAAGTGGTACTTTACTTGAATGTCATAATTGATTTGTATCAAAACTTATATTAAAATATAATGCAAAACTTCTCAAATTTAGTATTTATAAGTTATATATTGATTTAAATAACTTAATAGATTTTGGTCTAAATTGGGAAACCGGAAGCAGTACTATACTTAAAATTATCCAATTCTTCATTAAATGGCATTAACAGCTCTAATATTGTCACGGAACACGAAGAAATGTCTTGGGAACTTGTTACCTACTGAAAGAAAACGACATATAATAACAGAATGTTACCTCCAGAAACAAGAGCTTGTGTGGGTCAATAGATGGATGTCGCGTCGCGGTGTGTCGTTTTTGAGAATTTGCAATCTTCGGAAAAGTGACCATATTCAGGATCACTTTTTGAGCTACCAATTTATAGATTAATAGGCGTACAAGGAAATCATGTGTTTTCCACATCAGATATTTTTAAATAAAAATGTGAATTTGTGTTTATGTGGTCTTGTTTTGTTTTTTCTATTTTTCCTGTTAATATTTTAGTTCCCAGAATTAGATCTTGCCTACAAAAATATTTCTGAATTAAAATGATATTTTTCAAACTAACAAGGAGAGGGAACAGTCATTGGGTCACCGTTTACAACCTAATTTTTTGTGGTGATTCCACATCCAAAAATATTGGACGTTTGTTGGCGTTAGTTCCAATGGGCCACAAAAGCCAAAAAAAAATGGTAGTTATTGGGACCTGTCACTCCCTTATCAATAGGGGCGTGGCCTGAGTAAGGTTATAGCCCCACCCGTCACCAGTTGCCGCCACCATTCTTCCTCTTTGTCCTGGTTTTTGAAAACCGCGTATTCATTGCAATCATGAAAATTATTACTACCTTAATTACATATTTAAAATTGTTAGTGTTATCGACTTTCGGTGATCTGGAGAAGTTTAAGTAATAATTTAAAGGAGAGATAATTTAAATTACGGTATGGACCCGACCTCAACTGAAAAGGAACTTTTGGGGTTCGTTTATCTCTTGAGCGAGGGTAGCGAGCGGAATTCGTCAGCTGTGATCTATTTAAAGCAGCAATAATTGAAATTACGGTAAGTACCCTACCTCAACTGGAAAGGAACTTTTGGGGTTTGTTTATCTCTTGAGCGAGCGGAAATCTTCAGGTGTGATCTATTTAAAGCAGCAATAATTGAAATTACGGTAAGGACCCTACCTCAACTGGAAAGGAACTTTTGGGATTTGTTTATCTCTTGAGCGAGCGGAAATCGTCAGCTATGATCTATTTAAAGCAGCAATAATTGAAATTACGGTAAGGACCCTACCTCAACTGGAAAGGAACTTTTGGGGTTTGTTTATCTCTTGAGTGAGCGGAAATCTTCAGCTGTGATCTATTTAAAGCAGTAATAATTGAAATTACGTAAAAATTATGTATATTTCGGTAATTATTTACAAGAAAGAAGTGAACGAATATGGGAATGAACGTATAAGGGAATGTGGTGGGGACGTAACCTCAATGTCAACAATGTGATGCCACGCCCCTTTAGATAAGGGAATGACCGATCCCAATAATTACCCGAGTTTTTCACCAAAACAGATTAAATGAAAAATACAAATTATAAAAAATGTTTGCTTTTTGGTAAAATAAATTGAAAAAAATGTTTAGATTATTGGGTAAACTAGCTTTTAGATTTTTTACACCAAAACTATGTAAGATTTTGAGTCAGCGCACAGAAAAACCTTTATGTTGAATTTTTTTTTCACTTTTCGATTTGAAGCTCTTTATCTCGCCATCAGTTTATCTGATTTCGATTTTCTTGGACTCGATGGAAAGAGGGAAGTTTCTTCTTTCCATAAATATAAACAGCTATTGCATTATCTAGAAGGTCTGTGTAAAAAAAAAGTGATTACAAAATAATAACAAAATTGAGGTTTTTTGTGGGTAACGTTGGTTCTAAAAAACGTAGGAAGACCGCAGTTAAAGCAAACCGCGTAGATTTAGAACCTTTACAGATTACCCAAAGTTGGTTATATAAGTTGGTTTTTAATCTTTAAAAAAAATTTAAAATACTATTTTTGGCGAAATTTTTAGTCAAACCCATAGGAATATATGGGTTTTTCAAAGTACTGAAACTTATAATCTGATGACAGTTTGGAATAAAAAATTCTATAATATAGTTTACTCCGTAGAGGAATAGTTTTTTCATTACATATAATTCAATAGAACCTTGAAATTGCTATAAAACTTAATTATTACATTTAAAAAATTGAATAACTCTAAAATTTACTATTTTTGGATCACAAATAATGTTTTTGTAATACTTATCAACACCTTAAATCCGATCTTAAATTTAAATTTACCATGACATCCTGTGTAAGGCCATGGACAGTAAAGAAAGAATAGGCCCGTTCTGTTGATTTTTTTTTGTTTTATAATTTAATTATAAAAAAAAAAATCAAATCATTAAAAAAAAATTATCGCTCCAATATTTAGGTACTATTTAGGTACTATCACAAATAATGATTTTATATTATTATACCTATATGGTTGAGAGTCCGGGATTTCATAGTAAATTGGAATTTAATTTCAAATTAACATTTTGGATTATTCTAAAATTTACTATTTCTGGATCACAAATAATGTTTTTGTAGTACTTATAAAACTTAAAACCCGGCTTTATATTTTCAAATTAAATTTCAATTTACTATGAAATCCCGTACTCTTATCCATGTAATTATGTATCTTTTTTATCATTTGAGCTAATTTATCTCAGCAATTAGTCTCCTGTACACATTTCCTAAAAGTGGTCATTCTAAGCATGAGTTGATGATACCCCCAATAAGGAATCATGAAATCGAACATTTTTTTTTACTACCCTGCTTTGCCTTTTAAGCAATATGGATGATCGCATCTGTGGGATATTGCGTTGGTATGCCTACCACAGCTGCAAATGAAACAGTTGATTTATAATTTCATATTATTATAGATTGAGTACAAATATTTATTAAAGTGAAAATAGATGGAATCAGAAAAGAATTGGAGTATCAATACGATTAAGATGATTGCATTGTAAGTTTAGTTTTTAAAAGATTTGTCGTGAAATAAGGTTATACAAGAAGTAGATAGTTTGATTTATTTTAAGATGTTGGAAATTTTTATAAAATCGACTCGGTAGCTATTGTAAATAAATAAAGTTTTAGTTGTTTCTATTTAGTTATTGATACCTACACTCATAATTTGTACTTAATTATATGATATTCATACAGTTAACACTAATATTAATGATTTGGTTGCGAATGCAAGTTTACTATAAAGCTACCCATTCACTGTCAAACTTAGTAGAACTACAGTTGGATTAATTCGTCCACTCACGGTCCTACAAGAGATCCGATCAGCCATTGTAACCTGTATTCATTGCTTATGAATGTTTTAAAAAACTGGAAAATGTTGATAATTTGTCTTGCTATGGCGTTTTGGGATAAAAGGAAAAAGAAAGTTTGAATGTTAAAAAAAAAAATGTTACATAATAAAGCGAATAAATTACAGTGATTCGAAAATGTCAAATGAAATAGATAGGAAGTATTATAAAAATTACTTAAGAATGGATAACAAAATCATCTCTCTAGTATAAGATAAATTAATGATGAACGTGTAATTAACGAAAATAGGATCCAAAATTATCATTTCAAAATTTTCGCCATTCAGGTTTAACCACATTATTTTTTTAATATTTTAATTCATTCCCAACAATAGAACGTTACAGTGACGTTATAATAAGGGCTTTTGGACATGAGAATATATTTTCATTAGCTTACAATACTGCATGTTTGGGAAATACAAACCCCTGCCAAAAGCCTGCCAACATTCTGGAGGCTCTATGTAGTCCAGCACACCTATTCACAGTCCAATGGTAGTCCTATATCCAATGTAGTCCTACAAAGTAATCCTTTGTTATTCTTATTTATTTATTATTATTCTTATTATCCTTTGTTATTCTTATTTATTATCCCTTGTTTATTACATGTTTGAAATAGGGATGAGCATCGATAGTTAAAACATCGATGCTCATCCGTTTTTCAAACTTAAGCCAGCTAATTCACCTTCCTACATGTAGGATTATAGATAGTTAAATAAAATAGATAGTTAAAACATCGATATTCACCATCGATGTTAAAATCGGCTGAAACCATCGATGGGACGATAATATTGCTCTGAATGCATCGATGTATTTTGAGAGAAAACTCGAAGTTATGGTCATGTTTTGGGAAATAGGCTGCTGTAAATAAAATTATATTTTAGCACCAATGCAGGTTTATTAACTTCCAAAAAAATTTGACCCACCAATGAGAAACAGAGAAATGTAGTGAGAAATTTCATTTCATCATTAATTGAACAAAATTACTGAAAATTCTATAAATATTTAATTATATGAATTCTATAAATATTTAAAAACATCAGTTGTTTTCCATCGATGTAGAAAACATCGATCATCGACATGAAAATATCGGTCGAAACATGCTCAACCGTAGTTTGAACTCTTTCAACATTAATTCCCTTTTGGGTTGAAACCTCTTAGTTTGAGGGACAATAGTGGCGGCTTTCTTTTAACTTGTTGATATCTTTCTATCTAGTAAGATTTTCTTTTTTTTTTTTCATTATATCAAATGATAACTATGTTTGATGTAATAAAGACGGTATAGTTATAAAAAGTAATATATCCTGAATTTTTCATTTGCATTTAGATGTCCAGACTGCAATTAAAATGCTTTCTTATGAATTAATCTTTTTACTGATCTGAGTTGTTATTAATCGGTCATGTAATAATTTTATTTGATCATATTTTGTATGTTCAAACTCCTCAAAACGAAGGTTATATAAATTATCAAATACCAAAATGAATTTATTACAAATTTTCTGTTGTCAGAAATGTCTGCTTAAAGTGTTCATTAATGATTTTAAAAAAATATATTTTAAGTGATTGCTAGTAATATTATTCTCTGTATTACTTTAACTGAATTTTACTAATTGATGGGTCTAGTCTATTCTAATCTCTGTTTCACTGCCTTATTATGAATTGTATTTTTTATTATGATATAATAAGATAAGTTTTGCTTAAATGGATTGTTTAACATAAAAGAATAATATATTGTGTGATTGTCTTTATTCGTATTGTTTATATGTTTTAAGTTCCTTTGTGTAACGCTAATAACCGCTTGTGGATATTGATTTATTTGAATGGATTTGAAATATTTATTATTTAGGGATCATGAAATCCTGATTATTTACCCTAAATCAGTATTAATTTTATATGAACTGTCATAGAAAATGTAGTTTTTATGTGATATGCTCTGTGGTACAGGATATATCATGTTTGATTGTAGAGAGTTCAGTATTAATTTGTCTCTTTTTCTGTTTATCAAATTTTTCATTGGTGTAAATCTTTTATAATCAATCAAATTGGGACTACATGTTTTGTTTTTAATACTTTTTTCAAAAATATGAGGCTTCATGTGATGATACAAGCACCGTATCCTGATTCTGTATTGCAGTAAAAGTTCGTTTATCTAGACTAACTAGGACCAAAAGCAATCCGGATAATCAAAAATCAAGTAATATAGGTAATAACCAAAACAAAAACCTTTATTAAGCAGACTTTCCGTTAATTATGATAAAGACTATTTATAGCTGGTGAGTCAATCGATGTTACCATTCTGTGACAATCTAGTACACCTTTCTTAAATTAAACATATAGCATTTTATTACCATTATTTATTGTACAATCTATGCAGAAACTGTACCGCGAATGAAACTAAAATACAAATACTTGGAGTATTTTACATAGTTACATTCTTGTTATCATAGTTCAAATTATTATTTAATATGAACCTAAAATAATAAAAAATGTCTTTAAATCTGATCCGGATAAACAAGATTTTACTGTATAATTGAGATTGATAATGTGTTTTCACCCATACCATACCAATAAAAGTAAACTATCTGTTTAAGATTTTAGTTTCTATTGTTTGTAGGTGAAATTAAGACCTGGGTTAATAGTTTGATGTTTTTCAACTGAAAGATTAGGGGCAAGAATTAGTATTTTGTATGAATTGCTATGTTTAACCGACTTCAAAAAAGGAGATTATCACAGTTTGACTTTATGTTCTGTGTGATTATTACTGCGATTATTTTTTAAATCAAAAGGGTACACCTCCAGTGTGGTCCCTTATGAATTTTATCAGTATCCGATGAAATCGTTTTTTTCATTTATGTCCACTCATAATTTTATCATTCTTGAACCAATTTATGATTATTTTTTTAATTGGTAGTACCATATAAATTTGACCAGGATCTGATGAAAATGGTGATTTATATTTTATTAGATATCATGAACTTTCACTTTATATAATATGAAGGAGGAATAAAAAGTTGAGAATACTTAAAATATTATAAGTGATTTTTTTTCAGTATTTTGAGCTCAAATTAGTTCAAAACATTTGAGGCATCAAAATTATTAAACACTAGAACCGTTCGATCAAAAAATTGTTACATGCTACAGTGTTATATTTTATAGTCTCACTTTGTGTATAATGTGGATCAATAATGAAGTTGTATCAATAATTAAAGAGTTTTTCAGCATTTAATTCTGTCTATATTTGTTCATTCCTTAATTCTATTTTAAGCGTTGGTGCAATAAGGAGGTAGCTCCAATCTCAATTTTCCTCCTCTTCACTAAGAAAAGGAGAGCGGATTCCATATAACCCTTTGTGATTTCTTAGTGGTAATATAGTTATTCAATCAAATAAAAAAAGGATTAGCTAAAAAACAGTGTTTTTTTTTTTTTTAGTTGACATCCGCATGATGGTATAGAAGGATCAATCTAATTAGGGATTGATAAATTATTTGCCACTTATATAAATCTATAAATTTTTTTTTTTAATTTTATAGAATGGAGCTGCCTCCTTATTCCTGCAGACCTGTCAATTATATTAATTTTAGCTGTTTGCTAAACAGAAGACTTACACTCATTCTTTTCATGAAGGTTGAGCTTATGACTCTTCTTTCACATCCGGTTCTGTAGTTTTTTTCAGCTTCACTGTTTAGACTTCTCCCATTATTGTAGCTCTAGTCTCTGAATTCTGTTTGTCTTCTTTCCTCTTAGTATAGGTTGAATCTGTGATGAGCAATTACCAACTTTAATCAATTTGTATTTTTTAATAATTTAATTTTTTTTTTTAAATAATTATTATTTTTGTTGCTGTTTAAAAAAGTCTTTACCCAACATTGACGTTTCTAATGTGATTGTTGTACTACATTAACTTCCCTTTTATTGCCAAAATATGATATATCATTGCTAACTACTTTTAGAAAAATTGCAGAATGATATATGGTTATGCTTGTGATAATATCTTAATGTTTGTATTATAATATAACTCAAAATAAATATGCGTTCGGTTATAAATAATTGATTTAATATTTTTTTAGTTTAATCTTATTAATGGTTTGTTACTCTTTGCTTTGCTACAGTTCATTAGGTCAGCATCAAAAAGGCTAATAATAATTATACAATTCAAAGATATTTATTTAGTAGTTAGAATTTTTTTATTTAATATAAGTTACTATGTCTTAGATGTTATTTCTATAAAAGGCCAATAATTGTTATATTATGTTAATCAAAATTCTTTTATTTATTTTTTTTGTAATATGTTTAATGTTGCATAGGATACCAGATTATGCCACAAAGCAAGAAAAAACAAAAAGCTGGGAAAAATGGGTTTTATTTTTTTATGTTAGAGGTTCAAAAGCAGGAAGCTCAAAAGGGGGCTCGATATACTTTGCCTGAAATTTCTGAAATTGCAAATCCCTTGTGGTCGGTGAGTATTTTATAATTTAAATATTTTTATTTATTTAGGTTCAATATTTCTTAATTAGCTTATTTTATTAATCAACTTCGAATATTATTCCTCTTCTAAAATCATTTTTATTATTTCTGTTGGAGAGATCCCTTTTTCAGGCAAAGTTCTGAATCAATTAACAAAAGGAAGGTACCGTTTGAAAGAGATTTTTACTTCCTTGTACATAGTAAAGGAAGTATTGTAATCTTGAAAATTTACAGATTTCAATGGAAATATCCAACCCTGAATTCATTTTGACTAGTTTCATCATGATATCTGTAGGTTCGTTTGTATCTCGCATAAATCAAAAACAGTTCATTGTAGAAAAGGGAAATTTTTGTATTCAGGATTGTTCTAACATCTTGCTATGCACCTCCCTTATTGGTCACTAGATGATTACCGGAAATGATACTTTACTTGAAGGTTATAATAGGTTTTCATAAAAAATTATATTAAAACATAATGCAGAACTTCTCAAATTTGGCATTTAAGACTTATAATTGTTGTAAATAACATACTAAGTTCTGGTTAAAATTTGGCAAACCAGAAGTAGCAGTTTTCTTGAAGGTTATAATAGACTCATTTTAAATTATATTGAATGAAAAAATTCTCAAATTTGGTATATAAATATCTTATGTCAATGTACCAATGTACTCATCAATGTACAAAAATTGGAGCCAACTCTGTAATAATTGGAGGCATGTAGAAACAACCTCAAATTCAAAAGATGCGAATTTGACAAGCCTCATGAAAATGACCCATATAAGATTTTTATTTCAATACAAATAACATACTAGATTTTGGTTAAATTTAAGTGGTACTTTTCTGAAAGATGTTTACAGGTTTTTTTTTTTAATTTTAGAAATAAATAGTTCAAATAATAGTTTTAGTTCCAAACAGAATTTGGTGAAAAATGATGTCTAAATTTAATCAAATTCTTTTTAAATTTAGTATTAGAGACTTTTATATCATTAGGAATAATATTCTGTAACTGGCAGTGGTACTTGAAATTCCGTACTGCTTTTTAATATTGAATTGGAGGAAGATTATGTGCTGGCCAGATTAGATTTTTTAAATCGTTCTCTATCAATATTAGAAATAAAAGTTTAAAAAAATAAATTTCTTAGTCTAACACATCCAAAATTATGACTCAGGTCACCATCACAAGTAACCGACACCAAAGATAAAAAATGCCGAAATATGCATTATTTCTGTCCAATCTATTAAGAGAAGCCTGATGGAAGATCGTTTTAAAAATTATCATAGACAATTAAAATATTCTTTTGCTTGTTTATTATATTTTCTGTTCATTTATCAATACATTTTCTATTCATGTAAGCCAACCTTGATTTTTTGTTCTCTCCCCTGAGGCCATTTATTTACATCTACACTGATATTCTACGAATTTTCTCATAGCTGCACAAATATGGCAAGTTAACAAAGTACGAAATTTTTCATAGTTCGCAGTCAATGTGTTAATAAGTGTGCAAGGAAGTCATTTGATGCCCACATCAGATTTTTTTAACCCTAAAAATAGATGTGAAATTTTGATCCAAACTAGTCAAAATCCACTTCAAAAGGTGACATCTAAATAGACAAATTTTCAATTTTTGACAACATATTACGAAGGAATCTAATCTCAGGCTTAATATTTTGCGGGTGTGTAGCTGCCTATGTGTACTGTATTAAAAAAAAGGAACAACCCTTAGATTGGCTTCCTTTTCAACTGATGATTTTTTAACAATTTAAATTTTTAAAAAATCCAAAATTTGATCTCTCTTATCTTTAAATATTTTATATAAATAAAAAAAAAGTTGGAACAAACTTTAAAAATGTAAAGTGAAGACTCATGTTGAGGTTGCATTAATTACAGGAAATCCTCCTCATAATCATATTACTTATGTTTTTCCAAGGTAAAGAACAGCTGAGAATAATGAATTATTAATTACATTTGCTCCTCTCCTCATCGTGGCATTTGTCCTCAGAGTAAAACGTAACTTATAACAGCTGTTCCTATTTATCTACTATAGTTGAAAATTTTAAAATAATTTGAATTATTTTTAAATTTTCAATAACTGAAGGTCCTAAAAACTAGACTTGTAGATAAATCTCAAACATAAAATTTATACAGCAGTATAACACACAATAGAGGGTTTATCTTTAAAAATTTCAGATTTTTTAAATTAGTCAATGGAAATACAAGCCATCAAAATTTGGATTTTTTTGAAATTTTTTATTTTTGAAAAATCTTTACTTGATAAGTGAGCCAATCTAAGGGTTCATATTTTTTAAAACGCAGTACACGCACCCCCAAAATATTAAGCCTGAGATTAGATTTCTTCTTGGTGTTAATATGTATATATTTAACTTGTATTGAACTAATATTTAGACCGTTCTTTCCTGAATAAAATGGTTTTTGTTTCATTAACCTAGGCTATGTCAGTTCTGAGTAATATAAGTTAATGTAAACCACTACAAGCGCAAGAAAAATATTTGTAAAACATAAATGGCTGCCATTGGAGATTAGGAAAGATAAAAAGTTAAAATTATTAATTTTGGACAGTGCAATAATGTATGAATCCTCAAACAAAAAATCATTTCATTATAAAATGGTCAAGCTCTTGGACATCTCTTGGATCACTTGAAATGGACAGACCCAGTCACGATTCGTAATACAAATAGTCAAAACTGAAATTCTTAATTAATTAAAATTTCATGTTCTATATTACTTGGAAATGTTGAATATAAATAAATAAAATGATCTTCTAACCTTACCTTTTCTTATTATATTTAAATCTTTAATTTCTTACTCCAACATTGCTCCAATAATAACATCATCCATATGATTTTTCCTTGTTCAATTACATAAGTCCTTTAATTTTATTGTAGTTTATCTTATCTCTTCTTAAGTAATGAATAAAACATTCTACTACTTCACCTGTTGGGATAAGTGTTGCAGGTAAATATCTCAACTTAGCCCGGTAGCATCCAAAAACTCAATGGTAATTTTTTTTTTTCAAATTTCTTTGTCTCTAATTTATCTTAATCTTGTTTCTAAATCTCGTTGTATTCTGATTTTGAACAATTGTTTCTTGATGATCTTTATTTGTGGTTTTCAGCCAATTTTTACGTTAGAGATTTATTTGTATGCTCATTAAATTAATAATTATTTTTGGATTATTGATTGAATAATCTCAGGGATTGGTGAAAGGAAGGGAAGGTCTATAAATGTAATGAAAGTGCTGGCTGGAGATCGAGAAGCTTGGCAGTCTTGGATCGGGGCACCTCTACACTGAAAGGCACTAAAGGAGGACGATAAAGAAGAAGAAGATTGAATAATTCAGATTTTAAACGACAAAATTTAAAATATTTAACATCAAATACTGATTTTATCAAAAACATATTTAATTTGTTTCTACTATTTTTCCCCTAATTATCACATTGAGAAAGTCACTTGGCAAATTATTTAAGAAAATTAATGTATTTAACCCATCACACCTGTACTAATAGAAGATAAGATAAAACAGATATTTTCACGGCACATACTATATTTTTCTTGACAATTCTTTAATGCCACATTGGTGGCAAATTAAATTGAACCTATTAGAATCGATTCTAATAGATACCAGTAGTGCCAGTGAACAATATAGCGCCAAAATACAAAAATCACCAAAATGGCACTTAAGATGTTTTCCTTATGACGATGACAATATGTTGTTTAAGATATTTTCTTGTGACGACGACAATATGTTGTTTTTGTCTATGTTTAAATGAGAAAAAAATTCAATTTATTTTTAAAAACATTTATTTACTATACTTCAATGTTAATTTAAGGTTTTCTTTATTGGTTACTCTGTTATTTTTCAAGTATTTTTTCTTAGGTCATGACTCCAGAAGAGCGTAAGCCGTACAACGACAAGGCATTAATGAATGTTTCCAAAAGTAATGAAGATAATACAAAAAAATTTACTTCTTTGGGAATTAGTTATGCTGAGCTAGATGCTGAACAAAGAGAGTTGGATGAAGCTCGCAATCTCATGATAGCGACTATTAAAAGCACAGTAGCAAACCTTGATATCAGAACATGTAAGTAAAAAGTGTTAATTTATTTTAATATCTTTAAATTTTATCTCTCCCATTATTCTGACATTAGATGGGCTTCTCTGGTTTTGCATTGTTTTACTTTAATTTGAAATTCAGTTCTTCTGGAACATCTGGAAATATTTTGATTTTGTTTTGAAATGTTGAAATTCCAATTTCTATGACTATTAGGCAAGAGCACCTGGTGTGAGCTGTGCTAAATATTTGCTAGCTATTATAGAAGATGCTTGCCAATAATATGCAACGTCATCTGCATGTAGTCCGGGAGCTACGGTCAAAAAATGTGTCTAATTTGAAGAAAATTTTTAATTGTATAGGCTGAAATTAGTCACACCATAGACTGGAAATATAAACGTCATTTTCTTAATTTTTCAGATTTTCCTCGGTAATTCGCTTCAAGTGCATTTTAGGTAAAACTTTGTCATAGTCAATTTTAAAGAACATTAAATTTTTGGCAAATTTTATTTGTATTATTTTTTAAATTTGGGATAAGTGATGTACAATGTAAGGATAACTGAGATACAAATCTGAAAAATTTCATAAAATGAAAAAAGTTAAATATTTAGTGGTCTTACCTTAATAAGTATTTTTAAGTGCAATTTAGTGCAAAATGCATAATTACCAATCTTGTAGAGGATTAAATTTCCTACAAGGTTCATACAAACTATTTGTAATTATTCTCAACAGACGCCAAGAAATATTGAAATAACAATTTTAGAGAAAGTAGACTATTTTAGATTTTCCTCAGTAACTCCTTCCAGTGCATTTTAGGAAAAACTTTGACCAATCTTAAAAAACATTAAATTTCCTGCAAGTTTTACTTGCAATATCTTTTAAAATTCTGAACAGCTATTGAGATGCGGGACAATAAACATCTGCACAAGGAAACGCAGAAAGTTAGATATTCAGTAGTTTCGCCTTAATAACTATTTTTTAGTCCAATTTAGTGTAGAACACATATTAACCAAACTTATAGACAATTAAATGTCCTACAAGATTTATACTAAATACTAGTAATTACTCTCAACTAAATTGCACTTAAAAATAGTTATTAATGTGAGACCACTAAATGTTTAACTTTCTGCATTTTTTGACATTTTACAGCCCTATATCTCAGCAGCTGCCCGAATTTAAAAAAATAATACAAATAAAATTTGCAGGAAATTTAACATTCTTTAAAATTTGTTATGGCAATGACCTAAAATGCAGTAGAAGAGAATTTATGAGGAAAATCTGAAAAAAGTGACGAAAATGATGAATTCGTAAGCCTATAAAATTTAATTGCAACCGATCTTGGGTGGCAGACGTTCATATTTTCAGTTTATGGTGAAAATGCTTTCGGCCTACACGATTAAAAATTTTCTTCGAATCAGACATGTTTTTTGGCCTCAGCTCCCGAACTAATTGACTGATGTTTTTACATTGTTAGAGAGGTTTTTTAAACACATCATTGATGAAAATAATGAATGTCATGCTGTGAGATGCCATTTTTTTTCTTCATGATGTTATTTCTTATCCCTCCTGCATGTACTCTAAATTTCCTTATGTTTAGTTAATATTTTTTAAATCAAAGGGCTTATCTTTCAATTTCTTAAACAGTTATCATAAGTAAGAGAACTTTGATCGATGCCTTGTCAAACACTGTGTTCTTCAGAAATAATGTCTTTCACATTAAGATTGTCTCTGTGAAAGTGAGTGCCAAGTTGAGCCACTCTAGTAAAATGGTACTCCTCTCTTCCATCTTTTATTTATTATCACTTTAATTTAATGTTTTTAGATCCTTTAACTGTTACCAGTTACTTGTTTATTGTAACTAAAATTACACTATGTTCCTTAGTTTTTCAGTAAATTCTCTGAAAAACTATTTCTGGTCATCAGCTTTAAAAAAAATAGTCATGTTACAATAAAAAATCAAACTATTAACTGTCATCTGGCCATCAGTTTGCCTCTTGTAGGCAGCTGTGACTTTCATTACTATCTTATCAGCTAAATAGCTTAAAAATAACTTTTAAAATATTTTTTTAAAACATTATACAAATCTTTCTGAACTAAATAATGGACAACAGTGGATTGCCTGTCAAAATTAACAACCAGTCCTGGTATATCTGGTATGAGGGACAAAACTACTCAGCGACATCTCTTCTGTTGTATTATTATGTAATAAAAAACTTACTGAAGGTAATCTCATCTATGATCTTTTCAGCCTCCATTTGATGCCAGGTATACTGGTTAGTGACTATCCTTTCTACTAGTAGATTGTCATGTCTGTGTAATTTGTCATGAAATTGATTGTAGTGAGTCTGTCTGTATATATTCACTGGCAGTTTGCATGTGTTAATAGCTTTGCAAAGTTGTGATAGAAACATACCAAAGTGCTTTTATTATAAGTCTGAATATTTTTTATTAGAATGCGTGTCTTGTTTCCATTCCTGAAAATTTATTTTTTCTTTATGTGTGGACTTCAAATCAATCTCCTATCTAACGTTAGTCCTATATAGATACTTTCTGCATCTGTGAATATTGAAGATCGGCAATTCTGCTTGAATTTTTTATGTTGGGAAAAAAATCGGAAATTATGCTTGAAAAACAGCGTCATCAGGAATTTTTAATTTTTAGTTAATATAATATTATATTATAATATAGTTGCAATTAATAATTTCATTTTTCCATTAGTACCAAGCAACATGAGTATAAAATATTGAGAAGAAAGTTGACGTAGTTTTTTAGAATACTATCGATTTAAAGATCCCATGCTTACATATCGATTTATTTAAAAAAATTCTGATTTCTTCGATATTGAGGTCCACTATTAGGTTTTCAGGTCGCATTTTTTTAAAATACAATCGATTTAAAGATCCCATGCTCACATATTGATTTATTTAAACTTTTCAAATTTCTTAGATATTGAGGTCCACTATAATGTTTTTGATGTTGCAGTTTTTGGAAATATTATTAATTTTAATATCATGCGCACACATATCCATTTATTTTAACATTTCTGATTCCTTTGATTATTATTATCAATAAAATGAAGACTCCACTTGGCACAATAACCAACATACAGAAAATAATTAAAGAAATCTCCAAATACCACGAAAATCTGTACAACCAAGACAAAACAGAAAATATAGAAATTACCTACAGAAAAAAATGAAACCGACAACTCCGATTTAAGCATTCTGGAAGCAGAAGTAGAGAATGAATTAAAGAAACTAAAAAGAAAGAAGGCAAGCTGGAAGTGATGGCATTTCAAACGAACTCCTCATCAAAACAAAAGAGGTAATCATAAAACCGTTTTGCAAAATCTTCAATATGGTATTCGAATAAATGAGAGCCCCTGAGGAATGGAGAGTAAAATCATAATTTTACACAAAAAAGGAGCTAAGGACAACACAGAAAACTATCAACCAATTTCACTGGCACAAACCACATATAAAATGTTTTGTACTATAATTAAAACTAGGATTATTAAAAGATTAATGAAGATCACGATATAGAACAAGCCGGTTTCCGCCTCATTCAGTACAATAGACAATTTACATTGCCTCAACCAAATTATTGAAAAATCAACTGAATATAATCTGCCCATGTGCGTATACTTTATCGATTTTGTGAAAGCTTTTGATTCCATAAATCAGAAGTATATATGGGAAGCTTTAACAGAAACAGGGATAGATTTCAAATAAATAGAAATAATGAATGGAATTTACAGAAAAAGAAAAGAATTTGTGTTGTTCTTGATAGAGAGGGCAAAAAATTGGAGTGGAATCCGATAGACCAAGTGAGAAGGAGAGGTCTTCCATGTATGAGGTAGAGAGACGAAATTACCCGCAGAGTGGAAACAAATTGGATGAAAGTGGCCAGGGACAGAGAGTCCTGGTTCAAAATTGTTAAGAAACTATAAAGATTGTTTTATCTGAATTTTTAAAGAACTAGCTTATTATTATATTAATTAATTTTGAAGTTTTATCTTTAAAGGGTATATTGCAATTTTTAATTTAATGGTATATTAAATATTTTCTCTGTTTTGTTTGTATATTTTAATAAGCGCTGAGGGTTTTATTTTATTTTTAGTGTTTTATTTTATTTTATATATTATTATATTCGTATCTTCAATATTTATGCTTGAATAATTATGTTATTGAGCTGAACTCTATTGTACCTCCTCCGGGAGAGGCTTTTGTCATGAAAATGATGTCAATAAAGCTATATTATTATTATTTTATTATCAGATCTGTCATTGTTGAAAATATTATTGATTTTAAGATCGCATGCTCACGTATTTATTTATTTTAACATTTAGGATTTCTTTGATATTTAGGTGCATTATTATGTTATCAGAGCCGTATATTTTAATAATACTAGCGATATTAAAATTGCACGTTGATGCATCAATTTATTTAAATATTACCTTTCCCCAAACAGTTTGAATATAAAAGTTGTGAAAAAACTTTTATTTTAAAGTTTGAAAAATAAAAGTTTTTTCAAAGCTTTCAAAATTTCAAATTATTATTAATAAAATAAAAATAAAGTGTTGACAAAAAAATGCACCAATACGTTAAAGTATTTGTTTGAATTGATTGCTTATCAAATATTTAATTTTTTTATTAAAACTATTTCCCATACAGTTTGAAAATAATAGTTCTAAAAAAATTTTATTTTAATGTTTGAAAAATAAAAGTTTTTTTCAAAACTTTCAAAAATGTCAATAATTAAGTTAAACGAAAGTGTAACAAAAAATACAAAAAAAAATGAAGTTTGAAGAATAAAGTTTTTTTTAAAACATTCAAAAATATTATTAATAAAATTAAAGTAAAGTGATAATAAATTGCACTGATGGATTAATCATGTATGCGCTATAGAAGTTTTCCGAAATGTTAAAATGAATTGATACGTGAGCGTGTGATCTTAAAATTGATTGTATTTCCAAAAATTACAGATCTGATAACTGTGTCCCTTAATAAACTGAAGATGACATTTTTGATGTTCAGTAAATAACGCTAAACCGAGGCGCAAAGCGCCAAGGCTCCTTTCCTGGGACAGCCTTTTATAGCTGCCCTTTTTTTATGGATGACATTTTTAAAGCGGAGTTAGAAGAAATGAGCGGTTTTTGGAAAATCTTAATTATCTTGAGATATTTGCACATTAACAAATTACTCTAACAAAACAAGCTGTGAATCATTCTTAAACTAAACAAGTTATTTATTTATTTATATTGCTCTAGAATTCATGGATAGGATAGTAACTTTTTTCCTTAAAACTTTTGTAACCCTTTAGCTGCGGAACACTCGTGCGGTGAGAAGAACACTGGTGCGGGATAGTCTAGCGCCTGCAGTGCCCCGTGTGCGGAATACTTATTGCGTTTAGCATTTATCATTATATATAGTGTAATATGCACCTTTTTTAAGAATTAAGTACGTAGTAAATAATTGTTTTAGATATCTTAAATTAGATTTAATATTTGGAAATAGGGATTCTCAGGAAAATAATACAACATTTATTTATCCTGACTGCAACCATCATAAATTATAATGAAAAGTGTGTTTATCATCATAAATGGAACCAAAATAGGCGGTTTTATTTTAAAACATGGCGGCTCTATTTTTTGACTTCAACAGAACCTCTGCCATAATGATCGAGTGGGTGAAGATGATCAATTTGTCAATACTTCGACAATAAACCTGATCTAAGAAAATCAAAAAGAAGTAGAAGAGATTTTCACCAAATGAGAACTTCAGAAAATCATAAATGGTCCATTTGTATTAGATAATCAAAATGGCAGTTCGCCATTTTGAAATCTAGAGGTGTGTAACGGACAACAAAGGAGAGCATTATTGTTGTTTCGACCGGAGACCGGGGTAGACATCTTAAGAGTTCCCATGATACTTCATCCACAAGATCCACATCATTTGGTAACACATTTCAATTATATCCCGTAAACCAACGTCATCATTCTACAAGAAGAAAGTGTATAATTTAAGATATATATACGCTTCACGTTATTCGTATGTTTGTAATAGTAATAGTTCTGTGTGTCTGTGTCTGATTGTCTAGCAACCCCCCTGAGAAATAGAGTCAAACTTACATAAAACAAATAAATATATTAAAAAAGGGAAAATAAGTTTAATTTATTTATTTTCCCAAAAACGGAACGTTACAATAGCATTTATCTTTATCATCGTCCTCAGAAGATAATTGCCTTGAAACACCACTAGTTCCAGGCCTTTCTCCAACAGAGACATTTTGGGATCTATATTCATATTCCTCGTCGTAATCTGAAGAAGACTCCCCTTCACTTTCACTCGCACCCACCAAAAGCTCTAATAATTCTTCTTCAGAATAAATTTTTTTTGACATCTTTACGCACTTAACTATTCACTACCAAAGCAGAAAATATACTGAAGAGAATAGGGAAAATGTCAGGTAAAGAGAAAGCGTATATGGTCATAAAAAAAGGGACGGAGCAGGTACGAGGGTTGGCCGAGTAGAAGGAAGCTATAAATGACAAAAATGAATTCCCACGCCCTCTGTCGTCTTTGGAGGACATTGCTACTTCTTTAAATAGTCTACAGATGGCGATTAGTTGAAGAACTAATATAGAAGCTAGTAGCAATCAGGCGCAAAACAAGTCGAACTACTGTAGAAGCTCTTAGCACACAGGGCACTGCAACCGCCAGACTACTATAGAAGCTCATAGCACACGGGGCACTGCAACTGCCGGAGTACTATAGAAGCTCATAGCAGCGAAAGGGTTAAACATCCCAATAAAATAAAAATCGAGCTAATACCAAAAAAAAACTTATTTGAAGTTTTTAGAAAACTTTAAAATTTTTTTTTAAAAAATAGTTACTTTGTTAAAAAGAAGTTTAATAAAACTGTTAATGAAACTTAATACGAAAGGTGATGAGTTAATATAATATAGCGCATTATAGTGTTCATAATATACCCTCCCTCTCTAATACAGCACACTTACCTAAATATTTTTCTGATCCATTCTCTTACATGGGAAGAAGTTGTTTACTATTAAAATAGGACCGAAAAGCATTAAAATAGTGATTAATTCCATCTCTCTCTCTACTCGTTAAGGCAGTCCATTATGATTTAATATACTTGCATGTGAAAGAGGGAACAGAAAAAAAAAGGTTCGATTGATTTGAGGACAAGCAGTAGCCAGCGACATGCCTTCCCTGGCTTTAATTTACTTACATAATTATGTAAGTAGATCCCTCATCTAGATCCCTTTCAGTCTTCTTCTGGTATTTTGATTATGAGTGTTGTGGCCATTTCTTTTATTAATTGATTGGATTGCCCATTAAACTTGTCGTGAAATCATTAGTAATACCTCTGTTTGTGTTAATAGGAAGAAAGTATTACCTATTAGCATATCATAATCATATCCTTACAGAATTTCTCTCCATTTATATTTTTCTTAGCTTACAAGTTTAAAAATGTTTCTTTATAAAATTTGTTCCTTTGTTGTCATTTCCAATTATAAGCATTTATATCAGATGACACATTACTATTATTTCTCTTCCATTGTCCTAGTAGTATCCTTTTCAAGATCAACGTAAAATTAATATTTGTCGAATACATCAGCATTTCCAATGAGCGCAGATACCTGTATTAAGATAACCTTATTTACTGATAACTGCTTATCATCAGTAATAAATTTTGAAGAAGCTGGAGTCAAATTTTTTAACTTTTTAAAAATTGTATTCTTTACGATAACCCTTATGCCTTTTTTTGCTCTTTCTTGTTGGTTACAGAAGAAGAAGAATTATACAAGAGTATAATTTTTCTCTATTATCATTATGCCATTACCTTTCCTCATGACTTCTTTAACATTGGATATCCACATCATACTCCTCTATTTCTTCTTTTATTACTACCTCCTTTCTCTGTGAGACTTTACATTCTTGGTGGGTAAATGCAAATCCTTAATTGCAACATGTCATAACTATTTAGTCTGCCAAATCTGAGGCTGGCAGTGTTGCTCTGTATCTGACATTACCTCCCTAATGTTAATTATCAATATCGTAATGAAACGCATTATTTTATTAATTTATTAAACTGTTATCTAGATATTGGCGAAACCTTAGCACATTTATAAATGGTATTGTAATTAATATAATATCAATACTAGTTAAAGGAATAAATTAAATATAAACTATATTGTATCTTTTTGTGTATTTTTGTTTAATTTCAAATTAAATTGATTGGTATTAAATAAGAGGAATTTAAAAAAGTTACTTATACTTCCTAGCTCTGAAGACTCATACCTTCTTTGTGTGTCATGCCAACTATTTCTACAAGGCCGAGCACCATGTTTATTATCCAGCTGAAATTGCTCTTGCTGCCTTTTCTTTGGAGTTAGGTGTTCTTGGCACCATACATTTCTTTGTAGACCCTGGTGAGTAATTATATTTTAGTGATTTAATTGCATTTAAGAATTGTGACTAAAATATTTGATTTTTTACTGTTGTATACATATAATTAATCTCTAGAATAATTCAACTTTCTGTTATAGTTATTTTAAATAAAAATATTTTCTATCTAATCAGGCACTATAACCCACTTGTGAGTCATGGCCTCTGTCAACAGCAACCGCCAGGTGTCCTTGTCCTGTGCTGCCACCATCCAATTTCTCGCTCTAAGCCTTTGGTATCGTCAACACAGTCCTTCCGCCGCAGCTTAGGTCTTCCTACAAATCACCCTCTATGCTGAATCTCAGTCAGGAGCTTTTTTGTGGCCATATGATCTGTCATCCTGTCTGCATGGCCTGCCCATCTGATTCGTGCCGCATTTATGAACTTGACAACATCGGGCTCATTAAACCTATCGTAGACCTTGATTTTTTCTTTGCCGTCATTCTCCATTAACTAGGACTGGACCATAAATTATTCTTCAAATCTTGCGTTCTAGTATCAAGAGGTCCCGCTCTGCTGCTTTAGTTATTGACCAAGTCTCGGATCCATAGGTCAAAACTGGTCGGATAAGCGTTTTGTAGAGGATGGTTTTACTGCATTGGGTCACTAAGTTACTTCTCAAGTGCTGTCTAAATCCTTGGCAGCAACGGTTGACAGCCAAAATCCTCTTGCTTATTTCTATATCCATTTGGTTATCACTGGCTATCTTTGAACCCAGATATGTAAATTCTGAGACCTATTCAAACTTGTAGAGTCTGAAATCTACCTTGACATCATCTTGTCTTGTAATCTCCCGGGTTACCATGTATTTTGTCTTTCCTCACTGATAATCAAATCCAGCTTCTTCGCTGCAGCCTCTTGTTGCAGAAAAGTTTGGACATCCACCTCTGAGAGCATCCAATTATATCGATGTTGTCTGCAAATGTGAGCAGCTGCATCATCCTATTAAATATTGTTCCAGAAGTTTGAATTTGGATGTCACTGACCACTCTTTCCAGAGCTAAAAGGAAAAGGAGGCATGCTGAAAAGCATCACCCTGTCTCACTCCTGTTTTTGATAAGAATTCTTCCGAGGTGTTGTCCCGAATTTTCACAACACAAATTACCTCCTCCATGGTTAACCTTTTCAGTCTAATAAGATTGGTGGAGATTTTAAAATGAATCAATACTTTATAGAGCTTTCTGTGAATGGTCCTTAAGCAGAAAATCTGATCTGTTGTAGATCTTCCACGTCGAAATCCACACTGGTAATGGCCCAACTCTCGCTCTGCAATAGGTAAAAGCCTATGGAACAAAATGCTGGATAGGATTTTATATGCGCAAGGGAGTAGAGCAATACCACGATAGTTAGTGAGAGCACTTCAATAGGTTGCCCTTTTTATGTATTGGGCAGACAAAGGTCTTCTTCCAGTCAGTGGGCATGATTTATTCCAGATGCTTATTAGCAAAATGTGAAGGACTTGGTAAGTTCATTTCCACCATGCTTGAATAGTTTGGCAGGAAGACCATCAATCTCTGCGGCCTTTTTTAAGTCTATTGAAGGCATCTGTGGCCTTGTCTTTATCTGGCGGTTCCATTTCATCTATTTTAATGTGTAGGAGTTTTGGCTCCATCTGTCTTTTTAAGTTTTGATCATTCAGCAGCTCCTCGAAAAATCTTCTCCATTTAGTTAGCCAGCATCAGATAGGAGAGCTCCCTGCTCATCCATAAATTTGTTTAAATGGCTTCTTGCTTCTATTAACACTTTGACAGAAATCCCTGGGCTCTAGTTCATGATAAAGTACAAAGTAATACTATTAGTCTTGTTGTTTGTACAATTTTGTTTCATAATAGCAAAGTACAAAAGTACAAACTACAAGTTATAAAATTGATAGTCCAAGAAAAAGTCAATTCAGGGCTTGAGGGGAAAATACATTGACGCATACATACTAACGCTATCCTAACGTTGGTTCTGAGACGGTTTTTAAACCAACCTGTAATATCTAAAAGTGTGTGTCTATATGAAGTTCATTTAAATTATTATGGAAGATAAAAAAAAAAAAAAGAACTTTGTCACGAAAAATGAACGATTTCTTTTTGGCTTCAAAAATAAAGATGTAAATATCGATATGTATGTATCATAACGATAGATTTCAAATATATCAATTGTTTATTTAATTTTTTTTTTAATAAATATCGGTTTTCAATACTCAAATTTTAATATCGATATTATGATATATTTCTATAAAAAATCGAAAACCATAATCCCTAATTCGTTTTCAAGCTCCTAATTTGTCATATATAATTATTATAATTTAAATTGTTTATTGTATCCTTTTTCATAAAATTTATAAATTGTTTCAAATTTATATTAATTTGTTTATTTAAATTGTATGTATTCCGTTTGTTTTTATTTAATGATACAATTAAAATTTCTAGTTCCATTTATATGCTTTCACTTGTATCTATATTTCCTTTTATTAATTGAATCCTGTCTTTATCTATGTTTACTCCCTCAAAACTGAAATTATCTCCCAGTAATAGCTAATTTATTATATTTTTAGGAATCTCTTTTTCTGTCAGATTCTTATATCAGTTTTTATAAAAAATGTAAGAGGAAACGATATCTGATCTGGATCAGACAAACAACAAAATAGATCAATAGAAAGTCAACCAGAAAAGTTTGAAAACTAGTGTAGAGAGTCTGAATAACCTAAAAAGACTAAGAAAATACTAAGAAGCAGGTGGGAGATATGGAAAAATACCAAGAAAATCTAGACTCAGAGTTAGAAAAGCAGATAACAATCATTGATAGCGTGCTTATTGACTGAGGCTCAAAAGAACTCAGGACAAGGTAAAAAGCTACATTAAGAGGCTCGAAGGTGAAGTAGACTTCCTTAGACAATTAGTAAAAACTGTTAAAACCATGAAATGGTAACTTAAGGCATATAATGCGGCAGTTCAAAGCAGCATCCTGAACAAATGGCTGGAATGAAAACGAAAAAGAAACTTCTCTGATTATTTCATTGTGAGGAGAGGCTCTGGATGTTCTGCAGAGAGTACTGGATGAGTGTAGACTTAAATGTTTGGGTGACCTCCTCGAGAGGAGGTTTGGTGATTGACACCTGGAGAAGCTGTATAGGACGAAAAAACAAGATCCTGTGGAATCACTGCAACAGTTCAGTGCAGAAATTTCTCAACGACTCAGGTATGGCAAGAGTAACAATATTGTGATGAAAACAGCATCTGCTGCTTAGAGAAGATCGATGAACTAATAAGGAAGAGACTGATAAAGAATGAATAAGAATCATGAACTTTAAACTCTTCAAAAACTGATAGAGTAATAAAAAAATATGTTTTGCTATGAAAAGTAATAATTGTTACAGTATTCACATATAACAGTACAACTTTCTGTTACCCTCGCACACATCGATATGCTGTAACATCAACATTTCATATAAGCACAGTACTGGCCAGAAAAATGTTGGACTGGCGAGTGTTGTATTATAGATATAAAACTGTAAAGCAATATTTACAAATCTATTTAAATTAATAATATATTTGACTTTTACGATGGTGTTAGCCATGGATTGTTTTACAATTGGGACAACCAATTCACAATATTTTCCCATCCAAACAAAACAAAATATAATACAATTAGAATTTAACTCATGTCCTCTATTCTATTGAAGTCTGCAATTAAGAGATAATCAACTCTGCAGCTCAATTACATACAGTGCAATAGAATCCTTCTCAGTAATAACTAAAACTGATGGCTTCACCATTAGTTGACTCTGATGCATTAATGAATTAAGAAACTGGGTATCCAGAAATACTACTCACAGTAATGTGGATCCTCACAAGGTTTCTTCACAATACTCTGAAAATGGTGCCTTACATCACTGATTTTAATTCGAAAAGAAACCAAACCTCGAGGTAAGAATTCAAAATCCACAATTCCATTAAAGTTGAAAAAAAAAACAGTAACCATCACATTGATCATTGATATTGGATGATATGCTTTCTTCGGGTGTGGGGATTTTTTGCCAATCCATTGTGATGTTTAAACTTAATGTCATTTCTGTAAGTTATTTCCAGTTTCACACAAAATTTTATTTAGCATCATGGCTCCAAAAAATTGCACATTTCCACAATCGCCATAAAAACTAATATACATTGCACTGAAATAACAATATTCCGAAAACTAAAAAAGAACATGTGGTCACAAAGATTATATGAAAGTCAGTGCTGCCAACCGCAGCTAAATAAATCTTCCAAAAAACTATATTGTAAAAATGTCCCCACAGCAAAAAAATGCCAATTGTAAAAGTAGTGATTTTAAAAAGGCTTTCCAGGATTGACCAGTGCTCATTAGAGAATAGAAATCACACAGTGTATTACAGTTGCAACGATCGGCTATATACCTTTGGAACGGGATTTATAGTCTGGAAATCGTTTAGAAAACTGGTGATCAGATTTAAGAATAGCTTTGCAATAATAACTGCTCAAGAATATGTAGAATATTCTATAAATTCGCAATCCTGAGCGTGCAGGCTCTAACTAAGGATACAAAGGAAGAAGAAAAAGATAAGTTTTATGATCTGCTTGAGGGTATGTTGGATTCTCTGCCTCGCTATGATATGAAAATCATTGCAGGAGACGTGAATGCCAAAGTTGGCCTGGATAATATTTATATCCCTACCATCAGTAAGCACAGATTACATGAAATAAGCAATGATAAGCCGGCGACTTATCAACTTTGCTGCATCCAAAAGTCAATCAAATTGACCATATACTTGTTAGTGATAGACACATAAATAGCATTACTGATGTCCAAGTATATAAAGGAGCTAATGTCAATTCTGACCACTTCCTGAATATTGCCCATGTTGCAGCAAAGATCACTATTAATCCTCCCAGGCCAAGGTACAGAACAAAGAAATTTAATATCACTGGGCTTACAAGACCCCAGATCAAGGAGACATCTGCAACAACTTTGGATTCACGGTTAAGATCCATGCAGACCACAAAAAATAGAATAGAGGATATCTGGAGTAGCTACTGGAAGACTATTAAAAAAAACTGCCGAAATCATTCTTGGACCAAATGAAAAGGAGGCCAGGAATTCTTGGTGTGATGAAGATGAGTGTTTTGTAATATAATATTACTACATAATTATTTTAGTTTATTTGTTTCTTGAAGAATAAATTTTAATTTATCTTCTTTTTAAAAGGTCATAATCAAAAAATAAAACTTGTACAACTTTTTATTTTTTAGGAAAGATTCCTCTTGGTTATAAATATGAAGCTGCAGATTGGTCAGCTAGGACTCACGGAATTCCAGTAAATGATCCTAGTTGGAATGAAGGGATCAAAGATCCTCTAGAAATGTTCGGAAAGGTTAGGGATTTCATAAAGGTAAATGAAATTATGTTTTTGATTTTAGTAGTAATGCACTTTGAAATATTTTTAATTATCCTCATTATCCTTAATTAACTTTCACTCCCTGACTGGCATTTGAAATTTTCTTGAAGCATGTAACACTCAGGCTGTTCAACAATGTAGTATCCCCTTGCTTTTGTTACGATGGGATCTGCTCCTGAGATCATCCAGACTGTTTCTTCATTTTGAGCTTAGGCTTTTCCTACAGACAGAATCTTATCTTGATGATCTGCCATTCTATTCTCTCAATCTGTAGCTGTAGTTAAGAATTAAGCTGAATCATCTACAAGCGTTTGAACACTTGTCATGGATTGCACTGCAGAACAAAAAGTTGATTATTTCAGGTGTAAGATCCTGCTTTACATGTCTGACATGAACCATGATTTATACTGTCACTGAAGAAGTTCCTCAAGATTCTGTAACTGCCTAGTGGTTTTAAAACTAATTCGGTTAGTGGCTCAGACCATCTCCTGAGTCGGTTTTCAAAACATCTGGTGGTCAGTAGTTAAATGTTATTGCATTTTCTTAACAGTGTGAAAAATGCTTTGTTACACATGAGAACCATATGATATCCTGATCTATTGGAAAATAGATAATAGAAAATTGTCGCTCTGCTTACTTGAAGGCATATCAGCTACAGAGAATTGGAATGAATTGGGTGTGACGATTTTGTTTTTAAGAAATGGTAATAACATCAAGTATTAATACTTTTCAAGCTAATACTCCAGGAATGATGAGATAAAACTAAATGGAAGACCAAGGAGGGTGGAAGAGAGTGAAAGTGGACCTGCTCACCTAAGGCCCTTCCACACCGTGTGTGTTAAGATTTCCTATGGGAGAAGAGTGTATCGAGCTTGTTTGTTTTGCCTATTTTTCCTTGAACAAGGAAAGAAGTTTCATCTGGTTTGCTGAGTACATTTGACCTATATTACCTGGCACTGTTTAGAATTAGCTTTGTGTATCAGAAATTCTCTTAGTTATTTTTTTTAAACTAATGTTGGAAGAGTGAAGTAGGTAAGCATTACTATTTAGTAAAGAAGTTAGGTACAATACTTCAACCTGTGTCGTCTGATATGTTTCAAATTAATTTATTGTAATGCTACCATAGAATTTTCAATTTAAAATCGATTTATTGTTAATGTTAATTACACATAAATTATTTTGTACTGCTAATATTTTATGCCAATTTGTAAAATATTGTTAAGGTAATGTTTGTACATTAGTAGTAACGGTCTACTTGTATAGTTCCGTTAAGCGATATTTTCCTAGCTACAATTTTTTTTTCTAGTGTAAGAGTTGGAAGATGATTCCCACTCTTGCCAAATGTTGTTGGAGAAGTTTCCTACAAAGAGTTTATTTGGTAAATAAGTTTAGTGGAGATAGTTGTCCTCTTATGAATTGATTCTTGGAATTTACTTTTTTATACCTTTTAATTAAATAATATACTAAGTTTTGTTTAATTTCAATAACTTTGTTTGTTTGCCTTACGTTGTTCTTTGAGAACAGTAAATTTTTTTCTTCTTCAGTTACAAGTTAGATTGTAATTAAGGAACAGGAAATTTTCTTTAAAACATCTCAGCGGTTTTAATTGTTTATTATTATTTACATTTACAAATTTTTTAAGTTTTCATTTTTGATTTTGTGAGCTTATAAATTAATATTATTACAATCGTTAAATCAATAAATATCATCATTATTTATAATAATGTAATGTTATAAATTATTTAGGATGGATGATTTCTTGTATATACTATGTAATATAAATGGTAATTCCAGATTTCCAAGCAACGACTCATTAACTCTCGAAGGACCTCTATCCTCGTGAAATCTATTATTATTTGTAGAGCGTTACAATATTCAAATTTTATTTAAATGAAGTAACAATAATTAACAAAGTACAAAATCTATCAGTGCATATTTATAAATTTTGATTGAAGTGAAAGAAACTCTATTTACAATTCTTTTGGAACTGGATGGTTAAATAAGTGGGATTTGAAGATGGGAAGGGTATTGGAGCAATGGATGGAAGGAAGAATGGAATTCCATAAGGATAAGGGCCGGTTTAGAAAGATCCATCGAAAGCTGCGGATCGGTGGGCCGCTGTATATTGGTAAAAAAAAGGCTTTGAGTTACAAAAGGTGATTTTAATTTTGAAGTATGTTGTATCTATTGCCCCTCTCATGAAATCTTCTACCCCTCAATCCGTAGTGGGGTTTTTTCTATCTTGAAATACCGCTAAGAAAAAGCACTTTTTTTCATTTTTTTCTGAATAAATCACTTCCAGAATATTTTTGATAAGTAGTTGTGATCACTAATTTTAAATATGATTAGTGTCCTGCAAATTTTCTATGAAACATGCTTGAAAATTCAGAACAACTACTGAGATACGGGGTCGTGAAAATCTGCAAAAATGCCAAATAGACATAAAAATTAGATGTCAGTGATTTCGCCTTAGCAAAAGTTGAGGGCAAAATGCATAATAACCAATTTTGTAGAGAATTTTCTGCAAGATTGATATAAAATATTCGTAATGGCTCCCAACAGATGCCAAGAAATATTGAAATTACAATTTTAGGGAAAGTGGACTGGAAACTGATTACATTTACGTCAGAAACTGAAAACTGAATTCCTTTAGTCCATCGCATTAGAACACTTTCAGTAATCCCACCATCCCAGATCTATTCTCTAATGCTTTTCTTAAGTTTTCATCAGCACCTGCTCTATTGTCATATCCGATCATACACAGTTTCCACTTTCTGACGTATTCAGTTTCCAGTCCACTTTCACTAAGTGTGAGTCATTACAAATATTTTGTATGAATCTTGGAAATTTAATCCCCTAAAAGATTGGCTATTATACATTTTGCTCTCAACTGCACTAATAAATAGTTACTAAGGCAAAACCATTGACTTAAAATGTTTTTTTTTTCATATTTCATTCTGAATTTTCTTCAATCATGTTCCTGTTTTCAATTTTCAATTTCAATTTTCAATTTTCTTCAATCATGGTCCCGATCAAATTCCTTTTGAGTTTTATAAAAATTCTCCCAATGAATACTTACAAAAAATACTCAACTCCAAACTTATTAAAATCTTTGATACTAGGATTTTTGCCAGGGGAGGCAAGCTTAGTTTTGCCACCCCTTTTTTCATCACATTCCTACTCCCAATAAAAGTCAACAGTTTTATAAAATTATTTTTGGTAATAGGTATATTTCTAAATAAATATCCAATAAGGACCAAATTAAGGCCAAAATAAAAAACCTAAACAAATATTTTTTACTTAACCAAAAAATAAAATTTAATTCAAAATATGCTGCTCTCTAAATTCTACCTCTTTGTCACTCTCTCCTTCCCTAGTTCTGGCCTGGTCCATTATATTCCCATTTCATAAAGCAGAAGACAAGAATAACCCAACGTATCATAGAGATATCATATTTGGAAACTCAATAGTTAAATTATTTACAGGCTTGCTAAAGAATAGACTCAGACTATGGACAGAAACTAATAAAATTGTAAAAGAATCTCATTTCGGGTTCAGGAAACATTACTCAACCATAGACAATATTTTTAACCTGCATAGCATAATTAATTGAATTTGTAGAAGAAAAAGAATAAGAAATATGTTTTTTTCATAGATTTCTTTTGTAATTATCGCACACATTGTAGAATACAATGTACAACTCAAAAATTGAAATTGTTGGGAAATCAGATTCAAAGTTATATATTAGTTAAATATTCATAATATCTTCACTCATTCTTTCCTACATTTATTATTCGAGCAGCCGATGGCCAGATGCAAGAAACATGAGCAAAGAAAAGTAAAACAACAATTATAAAAAGCAAAAATCAATTAGCGCAAACATTTGATTACCTTATTCAATGTTTTATGACATGTAAAATATTTTTTTTTAAAAGTCAGTCTAAACATTAAGTATAATTACAATAATTATTCAATAAATTGTAGGAACAACACAGTCTTTTTCATTATGCAGTATTTGAGAATCATAGAACAAGATCCCTGGACCTTACGATATATAAAATATAAAATTAGTTGGTAATATCTTCTTTATCACAAATTTAATTATTTTGAACTATTCTCTTAAAACTGGTTTTAAAAAAGCAACTTATCCTCTCATATCTAATTATTATTTACAATATATTGTTATAAAAAAAACAGTAAATAAAAGCAGTATTATAAAAAATCATTTATCCAATCAGTCAAGGTCTTGGAACAAAAACAATAAGTTCAAAATCTACAGTAAAAAAATACCACCATTGTTAACTCCAAACTGGAATTTTTTTAGTTGTACCTTTATTATAAAACAGCTGCAATAAGATAGCGTTGACCATTGGACACTATATTACAAATTATATCAGGTTAGGAGTCTCCACCAAAATGGCTAAAATAATAATGAGTCTATATTGTGAAATAAGGAGTGGCACCTGAATAGATTGACAAAAATCTTTGAAATATTATTTAGGGTAAAGCAAGAGGATAATTCCACTTAATTTCCATTATTTTAAGCGGGTTCATTAATGACACAGAGTAATCTATTAGAGGAGGAGTGAATAGTCAATGGCACTAGTGTGATACTTTTCACTTATACCGATGACATAGTTTTCACTGGTTTTGATCCAGTTACACTTTAACTCATGATTGTATGGAAAAATATTGTGCATTGTGGAATTTACAACTTAATCTGGGAAAATCTAAAATAATGATATTTAGAAAGGGGAGAAGTTGACTAGAAATAAAAAATGGTATTACTCTGTTAAGAATATGGCAATCAGACCTCCAAATTCAACATCTTTATTAGTTGAAAGCAAATACTTAAATATGCTGACATTTTGGAGCACTAATCTTCAGAACTAAATTTTAATAACTTATATCATACATGAATAACTATCATGTAATTTCTATAATGTAAGAAATTCAACAAAACATTATAAATAACTAATTTATTATACCTATTATATATAAAATGATATTCTTCTTATCATTATATGTTTAATTAGTAAAAAAATTGAATTTGGTGGTCTGATTGCCATATTGTTAATATCCATGTGACAATTTCTTATAAAGTAGCAATATCTAGTGCAAGACTATTCTCTTATGGGCTATGGAAGGTAGCTATACTAGGAACTTTACATCCCCAATCTAAACATATGATGAGGTCTTTGTATAGCCTTGAAGACTATTAATAGCAATGGTAAACCTGTAGCTCACACACTTGCAGATAAAATTCATCGTTTTTCTGTTTATTGCAATATTTCCATCAAAATTGTAATCATTAATACCTAAAATTAATATTTTATAAATAAGGATTATAGGTCTCTAAACAAGGAGTAACTACAGTCAAATTATAAGTATATATTAATTATATTGAATTTATATAATTATAAATAACATTTTATATACCAGATAAGTTTCTAGAATAGAATAGGTTTTTAATTATATAAAAATTAATACATAGCCATACAGAGGACATGCCGTCTCTTGGAGCCTGCCTTAGTTAAAATGTCCCAATTAAATTAAAGTCAGAATTTAAATAAATTACATTTGGCTATCAATTTCTGATAAATGTAGATACGATAGCAATATAAAATGGATATGACTGGAATCAACTGGTTAGATTATGTAAATTAGTCTAGGGATGTGGGCACAATTTAAAAAAAAAAATGTAAAAAACTGAGGAATACACATAAAGATATTGATGCCATTTTTTGAAAAAGGCATAAGCACCATTTATAAAATTTTACAGGAAACGATTTTTACCCAAATTAAAATATATATTTTTAAAATTTTATTCTTTATCATATAGAGTAGGAGTTTATTAAGGTGACAAAACCTTTAACATTGCAACATATTTTTAAGGCTTCTAGCACTGGTTAAGGCCAGAGTGACGACTGAGTAGTTAGTAATTAGTGGTTAAGACTATTTCCAATTTTTTTTTCTCGATATATCGAGAGCAGGAATTGATAGAAGTGGTGTTTATATCCCATAAAAAATTAAACATAAATTTCAAATTTAATGGCCCTTCATCCTTTTTTCAAAAAATGAGTTTGATATGTTTTAAGCATCTGCTATAAATCTTTTAGCGTTAAGATACACCCATTCACTGTACCGTTAAATATAATTTGAAATATTTACAGCAGTATATATAAAATATTGTTTTATAAATTTGTAAAATAACTATTTAAATAAGCATTTAATAAATTATTTTTCACAAAGTAAAACTAAGGGGGATAGTTGAAACTTGTATATGGACCATGGATCAGCACATTTTCCCCTGGCAGACCGACTGTTTGTTGAGTTTTGAAGTATGTTGATCATATAGTAAGTAATAAAAAAAAGTAGTAAAAAAAAGCCAGATCATTTAGTAAGATTTTAAATACATTTATTATTTATATTTTTTAATATCATAATTTTAAAGTATTTCATACATATACGTTTTATTAATTTTAATTAAGGCTGGCTCCAAGGGATGGCATGTCCTCTGTAAGGTTTGGTATTAATGTATATATGTATTAAGAAAACTTATCCTATTCTAGAGACTTATCTGGTATGTGTGCTGCTTAGTGCTTAATTGTATTATTCAATCAATCAATTAATTATTCAATGTATATAATATATATTTGTGTATTTAGAATTTGTTTTTAGTTACTCCTTGTGTAGAGACCTATTTATAAATTATTAATTTTAGATATTAATGATTACATTTTTCTTAGAGATATTGCAATTAACAAAAAATAATTAAATTAATTTTTATTGCAATAATTACAGGGAAAAATGTAAATTTTTAAGTAAAAGTAGGAAAAAATGGTACATGTGGGTCTGTCCAACTGATGTTTCACCATTTCATAAGGAAATGATTTTTTGTTTGTGGATTCTTACGTTATTTCAGTGCCCCAAAATAATTATTTTAATGTTTTATGTTTTTCCTAAGTCAAATGGCAGCCATTTTTGTTTTATAAAACATGCTATTTCTTGTCTAATGCATAAAGAATGTTGGAATCCACAAACAAAAAATCATAAAATGTTCAAGCAACAAATTACTTTTTTTCTGGATCACTTGATAGATGGACCCATATAATATAATAATAATAATAATATAGCTTTATTGACATCATTTTCATGACAAAAGCCTCTCCCGGAGGAGGTACAATGGAGTTCAGCCAACAATATAATTATTCAAACATAAATAATGAAAATACAAATATAATAATATAGTAACATATAAAACCCTCAGCGCTTATTAAAATATAGAAATAAAACAGAGAAAATATAATTGTAATATATAATGATAAAACTTAAAATTCATTAATATGCTAGTTCATTAATTTAATAGTTCTTTAAAAAATTCAAATACGATAAGATAAAATGCAAAATTCAAATAAAACAATCTTTATAGAGTATTAACATTTTTTAACCAGCACTCTCTGTCCCTGGCCACTTTCATCCAGTTTGTTCCCACTCTGCGGGTGATTTTGTCTCTCCACCTCATGTATAGTCTTCCTCTCCTTCTCACTTGGTCTATCGGGTTCCATTCGGTAATACTTTTCGACCACCTATCGTCCTTCAGTCCAGATGACCAGCCCACCTCCATTTTAGTTTTTGGTCTTTCTTACTTAAACTTTTGACTTTTGCCTGAGAAAGAATTTCTTGAGTCTTTATCTTATCCCTCCTTCTGATTCCCACCATACTCCTCAAAAGTTTCATTTGCATTGTATTCAATTACTCCTGTTCCTTCTTGGTTAGTGCCCAAATTTGAGCGCCGTACAGGATTGTGGGGTAAATACAAGACTGAAGCACTTTAGCTTATAGGTCGATTGTGAAATTACCCTTAAAGATTTTCTTTAAGGACCAGTATTTGTGCCAGGGACAAATGGACCCATATGATAATTATTAATTAATTGAAATTATTATTCTCAGAATGAATATTAGAGGATTATTTGAATTATAACTAAAATTATTTAGTAAATGCATAACTACTGAACAATTATAAAGAAATGAATAAATAAATAAACTTCTTTCAGATGTTATGATAAATAATTGAATAAGGCTTTGATAAATCCACAATATTTTTAAATTGAAATTGGATTTGGTACAGATTTTTATTTGGTTGTTTGCATTTTTTTTTTTGTAACCTACAATTCAATTACAATTTTTAATAAATTGCAATCATTGTTGCAACTAGATGATTTTTTTATAATTTTATACTTATATGCTATACTTGAAAATGGGGTATTACCACAAAACTTAAGTTACCTTTTCTTGAAGAAAAGAAAAACATAACTCCTTATCTAAATTATTGTCTTTTGAAGTATTATCGGTAATAGAGTCTAATGCACAAGCTGCTGTGATGATTGCGCTGCATCCAAGTATGATCTATTGACATTGGTAGTTATCTTGCTTATTTCTAGTGAAATACTGTAATATGACCAAGGCATGCAATCTGATCAACCTTCTCAAACTTAAAGGGACCAATCTCTAGAAACTCCTATAGTTTGCAATAAGTTCAGATTTCCAGACATGTAGTTTTTCTTAATTGATTTCTAATCATTCTCTGGAGAAGCTTGCTCAAGATCCTGAAATACTTTCTAATCTAAATTCTGATCCGCTAACGTCTGCATTGTTATAAAAATATATCTCATTAGACTGAAAATTTGTTCAATTGATTATTTTTTTATTGGTGATATAATAAAAGAGCTTAGAGAAAATAATATTGGAGAGGATATTAAACAAACACTGAAGAAATACCATACCAGATTAATTACAGCAGTTCACTACTCTTTTTGTGCATATAATAGTTAACCCTTTTCTTCAATTGTTTGGGTGGATATCCCTTCATGTATTCAGTTGTCAAGAATCAAGTCATGAACTCTTTATGAAGTGTTTAAATACCTTTTATCTTCAGGCCTGCTGGAAACATATCACCAGGGATTTCCTCATTTACTTTATTGTTAATTGATCACTGATCATCTAAATCCTTAATTGAATACTGAATACAAGAAGGGATACCCACCCAAACAATTGCAGAAAAGGGTTAACTATTATATACACAAAAGGGCAATATTTTGAACTGCTGTAATTAATCTGGCATGGTATTTCTTCAGTGTTTGTACAATATCCTCTCCAATATTATTTTCTCTAAGCTCTTTTATTATCGCCAATAAAAATAATCAATTGAACAAATTTTGAGTCTAAGATATCTTTTTAATTGCATTGCAGTCGTTAGCGGATCAGAATTTAGATTAGAAATCAATTGATCAGAATCAATAGAATCAGTGTTTCAGGATCTTGTGTGAGCTGCTCCAGAGAATGATTAGAAATCAATTAAGAAAAAACTACTTGCTTAGAAATCTGAATTTATTGTCAGCTATACAATAAATTGCAACAATGAGTTTCTAGAGGTAGGTTTTTTCAAGTTTGAGAAGCTTGTGATCAGATTGCATGTCTTGGTCACATTACAGTATTTTACTAGAGATAAACAAGATAACCAATGTCAATAGATCGTACTCTGATGCAGCCCAAGCATCATCATAGCAGCCTGTGTATTATACTATATTATTGATAAAACTCCAAAAGACTATAATTTAGTTATGGAGTTATGTTTTTCTTACAAGAAAAGTTAACTTAAGTTTTGTGGTAATACCCCATTTTCAATAATAGCATATGAGTATACAATCATCCAGTTGCAACAATGATTGAAATTTATTAAAAATTATAATTCGATTGTAGGATACAAAAAAAAGTTGTTAACTACCAAATAAAAATTGTACCAAATCCAATTTCAATTTAAAAATATTTTGGATTATTCGGTAATAATCGAGGACTGTCATGCGTGTCACAAAGAGGTGTGGCCTCACAGTGTTGACGTTGAGGTTACATCCCTATCACCTTCTCTCATACATTCATCCCTGTTTTTTGAAACATTCACTTCTTCATGGTAAATAATTATGGTAATAATCGAGGACTGTCACATCCTTATCAAAGGGGTATGAGAAAATAATGAGTAGAGACCAACAACAAGAAAATCTGGATCTCACATTCAACTCAAGAGAAATTTGCACTGACGATTCTGTTGAATCTCCTTATGAGGAGAAAATAAGAGATGCAATAGAGAAACTAAAAACCAATAAGTCCCCAGAAATTGGCAATATTCCAGCAGAGCTGTTTAAGAACAGTGGGCATGAAATGATGAAATTTCTGCTGGAACTTCTAATGGACATGTGGAGAGAAGAGAAACTGCCTAATGAGTGGAAAAAAAGTATAGTCTGTCCCATACACAAGAAAGTTGACATATTAACATGCAGTAACTATAGGGGTATGTCTCTCCTTCCATGCGGATACAAAATTCTGTGTTTTATCCTATTTAAAAGACTTCTTCCATATGCTGATTGTAAATTAGGAAATTATCAGTGTGGATTTCGTAAGGAAAACTCGACTGTCGACCAGATATTCATGCTGCGTATATTAATGGAGAAAATAAGGGCGTTTTAGATCCCAACTCATTATCTGTTCATAGATTTTAAACAAACATACGACACTGAACAGAGAAGAAGCATACAAGGCAATGTTAGAATTAAGATCCCTCCTAAATTGATTCGTTTTGTGAAAATGATGATGGAGGATAATATATGCTTTGTGAGGAAATCTGGAAAACTGTCGAGAGGTTTTAGAACAGAGTCGGATGTTAGATAGGGGGATGGCCTTGCCTGTCTTGTATTCAACTTTTCTCTTGAAAAGTTAATTATAGGCTCGGGGATCCAGACCGAAGGAACTTCAATAAACAAATCAACGCAAGTATTGGGATTTGCAGATGACCTCGACATTGCAGGAAGATTTCTCAACGCAGTGAAGGAGGCTTTTGAGGCACTGCAAAAATCAGTGGTGTGCTTGGGCCTAAGGATAAATTTTGATAAAATGAAATACTTGAGTACCCAACTTCCAGAGGAAGGTGCATAAAGAATGTAACGATAGGTTCCCACCAAATTGAAAGGGTACAGTCATTAATCTACTTAGGATCCCAAGTCAACTACCAAAATAACATGCAAGAAGAAATAGAGCAGTGCATTCTTTCTGCGAACTATACATACTTTGCACTCTAAAAGCACATAAGGAGCAGCGTATTGCCCAAAGCCTCTAAAACTAGGATCTACAAGATACTGGACGATGAGAAAGCCCGAGATGAAGCCCTTCTGAGATTCGAAAAGAAAGTGCTCCTCAAGATATATGGAGGTGTGTGTGAGCAGGACTCCTGGAGAAGACGAATAAATGCCGAACTAAGCGCGTTTTACAAAGAGGTCAATGTTATCACCTTCATCAAATTCGCATGACTCCACTGGGCTGATCCTGTCATGAGAATGAACCAGGGCGAGATCCCATTAAAAATTATGTCTGAGAAAGTGTATGATACAAGGCGAGTAGGACGTCCCAAACTTCGTTGGGAGGATTTGTGTGGCTACGGACTCCAGAAAGCTGCTTGGATTAAGAAATTGGAAGGCAGTGGCATGCAATAGAGAAGACTGGCAATCCTAGTTGGGACAGGCTATGACTCATCAAGTGGGTCGTGATGTCAGATATGAAGAAGAAGTAGGATTAAAAGAACTGGTAAGAGACCAAGTTAAGAAATGATAACTTATCAGGTAAAACCTGAGTTAGCTTTATAAAGTTGAAGACAGCATTTAATTTCCACCCCTCCTCAGTCCAGTAAAAGTCAACACTTTTATAACAGTATCATAGGCAATATATTTTGAAATAAATAGCATTAACTCATTTTATTGGTTGAATTAAGGTTAAAAACAATAAAAAAAAAAGAATCAAATATTTTTTACTTAACCTAAAAATAAAATTCTTCTTTTTTAGCAGCACTACAACCCGTAAAGGGTCCTGGATTCCTCCAAAAGCAATCGGCATGCTTCCCTATTCTGTGCCACTGCCATCCAGTTTCACCTGCTCAAATACCCTCTTGCATCGTTGGCCACACAACCTGCCAATGCAGCTTTGGTCTTCCAACTCTGCGATGACTAATAAATAGGGGCTCGGTAAGAATCTTCCTAGGTGGTAAATCGTTGGCCATTCTGGTGAAACGTCCTGCCCATCTGAGCCTTCCAAGCTTGATGAAACGGGAGATATGCTATAATATGTTTCATGATATAAATCGTAGAGCTCCCGATTGCTTCTCCACCTCCATTCATTGCTTTAAAACACACCTCCATAAATTCGGCACAATATTTTCTGCTCAAATATAAAAAGGAGCTCAAGATGTAGTCCAGGTCTCTGAATTATAACAAAGACTGGATAAGAGTCTTATAAATGATAACTTTTATTTGCCTTGTCAATAGATTGCTTGAAAGATCCTTTCGGAGTCCAAAATAGCATCGGTTGGCAGCCAATATTCTCCTTCTGATCTCAAGTGTGGTTTCATTGTTGCAAGTTACCATAGATCCTAGTAGAGATTGACAAATTTTGAGACCTACTCAAACCTGTAATGCCCAAAAGCAACGCTGGTGCCTGTCAATCTCGTAGCTTGATCCGATACGTTCTTGGCTTTAGCTTCATTGATAATGAGTTCCATGTGTCTCGTAGCAGCTTCTAGAGTAAGGAAAGCTTCAACTGCCGCTTGTCTGGATCTCCACGATATCTATGTCGTCTGCGTATGCTAACATCTAAACCAATTTGTTCCATAATGTTATTGCTTTCTCTAGCGCCATGTTAAAAAGTAGGCACACCAGGGTGTCACTCTGCCTGATTCTCTTTCTGGATGAGAATTCCAATGAACTCCAACTTTGTACCTAGACCACACACTCAACACTTGCCATTGTCAGCCTTATAATTCGTATGAGCTTGGGTAGAACATTCAGCTCATATAATGCTTTATAAAACTCTGCTCGGTGAATGTTATGTATGCCAACTTGAAGACAACAAAGAGATGATGTGTAGGCACGTTATACTCCCTTCCTCTCTCGAGTATAGTTGGAGGCTGAAAATCAAAAATAAAATTCCTCTCAAAATTTGCCGCTCTTAAATTCTGCTGTCCGGAGCAAGTGCTCCTTTCAACTCTCCCCTCTCCCTCCACACCCCATATCCGGCCCTACTTGAAAGTAATCAATAAGTACAGCTAATTTGAATCAACAATTTATCAAAATAATAAATAAAATAAGGAAAGAATAATTATTGCTGGAAGGAACTAGAACTTTCTTCTGGAACTTTTTCACTTCATCAAAGTTCTCGATAACCAGGTCTTTCTTGAAAAAATTTCAAGTTTGATGCTCCATGGAGCGGTTATTGTTAGTTGAGAATATAACTGGCCCTTTTTTATAGGGAACCTTTTAAGCTGAACAACTGTTGTTTGAAACTTTTTTTGGTTAAATGTATATTTCCAGAAAATAGATACCCCACTTACAGCATGTTTTATCATGAAGTACCGAAAATTTCATAGGTTTGACGGTTTATGGTTTGATGCCGTTATCGTTAGTTTTGTCTTAAAATATAACTGGACCTTTTTTGTAGTTGATCTAAAGCTGAAACTAATTTGATTTCCGGATCATTATCTTCATAATCTAGAAAAAGAACTGAGTGTAAAGTTTGCAAAAAGCAAGTTTTCCTTGAAGTACCGAAAATTTCAAAGGTTTGAAGTTCTGTACGTCCGTTATCCTTAGTTTTAGTTTAAAAAGTAACTGGACCTTTTTGTAGGTAATTTTAGGGGAAATAACTATTGTTTGAAAAAAAATTTCGATAAAATGCATATTCCCAGAAAAAAAAAAAAAGTTGTTTTACAGTTTATTTTGGCTACAATCATAATAAAGCTACTGATTTTGATTTTCGTAATCTACACAAAAAAATGACAATGATGCAGACTTTACCCTAAAAGTGAGCCAATTGTATCCAGTTGCTAAGACTGAGTGATTTTCTAGGCCCTATCTAAATGTACAGGTAAAAAGCAGAACGATTTGTCGAAGCATGTTTGACAGCTGCACGAAATGTGTTAAGGCACCTGAAATATGAAGAGGGAACCTGGATACATTAGAAATTATCATGATAGCTCAGTTATTTTTATTTTGTATTAAATATAAGATAATTCAAGGTGTGCTGGTTTATATTAAAATTAGTATTGCATTATTACCCTTATAACTTTATCATTTTTAAAAATGATTATATTTTTATTTTTTTTCCAGAAATTTGCTGGCCCTTCTGAAGTACCTCCAGTCTACACAATGTTTGATACTTTAAATGCTAACAGTCGTCTTTCTGTTGTAAAATCTGCTTTGAATATGATGTGTGATGCTGCTAGTGAGTTATTAAGTGTTATTCATTATACCTATACCTTTTCTTTTATATCTTACTAATGGGATTCTGTGTTAGATTATATACTTGTGACTGAAAGATTAATTGAAAACCTATAACTCGAGCTATCGAGTGTCAACGTTAGTCTTAAGTGTCAAAAGATTGAAGGTTGGGTTTTTTCTTGGAATTGAGGTGCTCCATACAGGAAGGGCGAATCCGCCATGTCACAAAATTTTTCTCATTCTTTGAATTAAATATTTTTTAATTTATTATACCATAAATGCATTTGATTGAATGCACCGTTTAGGAATTATAGGTGAAAAACCAAAAAAATTCCTAAAAATTTCAAGGTTTTCTCGTTCCGAGAACGAGGTCATCGGCATATGCGAGTACAGAATACAGAGTGGGCTGCATATTCCAGTGTCCTAGTTAAAAATTCCGTATCCTCTCCTTGGCTCTCTTCAGTGCTAGATCCAGTACTGTCACGGTAGACAATATATAAAACATATGGGAGAAAAATGGGTGGGGAGGTTACAGTGAAAAAGGTTTGGAGAAAAAAAGGGTTAACAAATGGTGTGACTACGTTGGCTTAACTGTTGGCCTAGTTTTGTGCATCCTTATTCTGTACATTGAACCCATTGGGGTGGGATATTAAAGAACTGAAAACTGATCAAGACTATTAATTCCAGCTGAACAGTGAAAGATGATTATTTCGAAAACGAGTGAGTTTAGTTATGGTTATTTGTTATAGCTTATTTTGAAGAAATTTTCTCACACATTGACTTATTTGCAGATTGTGTAAATATTACAGCATTGAAATTCTGTATTTATTAAATTGTACAAAGTTAGACTAAACATTTTTTTTATAATTGGTGAATTATTACTAAATAAAATTTTAAGAATATTTTACGTTCATTTAGACAAGTCTGGTTGAACCCGCTCGCCCTCCACTGGGCTAGCACAACAAATCAGATATTTAACCAAAAAGTAGTACGTTACAGTACTAATATGAATAGTAGGGGGCTCAGGCTGCATCCTTGCCTTATCCCCAGATTGATCTCAAATTCTCGGGAGAATTTGAAACAGGCTGTTTGTTCTTACTACATTCCTCGTTTTGTGGTAGAGACTGCTCACCGCTAGAATAAGACCATTATTTACCCTTTTCTCAGTCAGGGCCCTAACTAATCCTCTTTCCTTACTCTATCAAAGACCTTGCAAAGATTGCTAAAGCACACAGAGTTCTTCGTTCAACCCATTTCTCAGTGATTTTTCGCATAGTGAAAATCAGATCTTATGTGCCTCTCTTACTCCTAAATCCATACTGTTCCTCTCCAATCTGACGGTCGGTGACTCTCCTGATTTTTGCCTCTAGGATTTTCGAGTATATCTTGCTGGGCACACTAAGGAGTGATATTCCTCGGTGATTATTGCAATTTCTTTTATCAACCTTCTTATGAATCGGTATGATAACTATAACTTCCCAACATTTCGGAATCCTCTTCTGTTTCCAAACAAGGTTTAGAAAATTAAGAAAAATCTCCTCTCCTTTGCTACCCCTCTGCTGACTTACCGATTTTCATTTTGGATATAGCTTCCCGTAGCTCCTCTTCGCTGATGTAATCATCCTCTTCCCAGGAAGGAACCTCCTCGTTTTGGGCCTCATTATGACTTGGATCTCTGCCATCCTGCAATTCTTTGAAATATTCTCTCCGTCTTTCCGTTATGTCTTCACTCCGCCAGATGATATTTCCATTTCTGGTGTTGATTCTTTTCTGTGTTGATGGTCTCTCTTTCCGCATGTTTTTGAGAACTTTGTAGAAAACTTTCTGGTTCTGCTTTGCATTTTCTTCGAGCCGTTGCTGAAGTCCTCCCATGATTTCCGTTTTGCCAATAGAACTTTTTGTTTTGCCTCCTTATTTTTATCTTTGTATTTTTTAAAGGCTATTGGTGTTCTCTGATTCAAGAAGCTCTTCCATGTTGCTTTCTTTTCTTGTACTGCATTCTATTCTTCCTCTGTCCACCAGGCATTCCTTTTGAAATTATACCCAACACTCCTCTGTCCACAGACAAGTCTACGAGCGTTGAGTAGGATGCTCCTAAATGCCGACCAGCTCTGATCAATATCCTCACTGTCCCAAGGACAGCTAGGATCTCACGACATTCTCTCCACTTCTTCTTGGTAATACTGAGCTATTTGTTCCTCTTTTAGCCGGGATGATTTGATAACTTTCTTCTTCTGACTTGTATTTTTCCTTCTCCTCAACCTGTCTCTTTCTTTCCAAATTTTGTGCAGTATTAATAGGTAGTGGTCACTTCCAATCTCGAATCCCCGCTTGACTCTCGCATCTAGTACGTCCTTCATTTCTTCCCTCCTGATCAATATGTAATCAATAATAGACCTTTCATTTCTTCTAGGTTCTTTGGTGTGTTTATGCCTTTCTTTGTAGGGGAAGTAGGTATTATTGCCTTTCTGATTTCATCCACCAGCTCACACTCCTTCCCATTCAATCCGCTCACGTTCCAGGTAGCAAGTCGTAAAAACAATTTTCTGCACCGTATCGTATTCCCCAATAACTGTCCAGTTCTATTCTTTCTAGTTTTTATGATAAGTTAAATTTAAGGTGAGTGGGTTATCGGTCCGCTTTCCCCTATTCAGGTGGAGGGGTTGCCTCCTCAGAGCACCCTGACAAACTCCCCCTGCGGCTATCTAGGAAAGGTGACCTTAGGGTGTATACTGTGAATGACCTTAGTCTGTAGTGTAAGGGTGAGTGTAGTGTGTTGTCTTTAGTATACTGTGTGAGTGTCAGTATTAGTGTTACCCCAACCTGGAGGACCAGGGGCCTGTCATACTCCTTTGAATCCTGGATCCTCACTTCCAAACATAGGAGACAAATAAAAGCAATGGAAATGCGCAACCTGCGGAAAGTCGAAGCATAGACTAGATGAGGCAGGATTCCCAACACTACCATCCAAGCGAGTCTCAAAATAAAACCCGTGGAAACAATTCTGGTGGAACAAAAGTTAAGGTGGTTCGGTCACCTTCTCAGAATGAGCCAAGATGAAGTTGCCAGAAAGACTTACGAGACTCAAGTGGAAGGCAGGAGACCTAGGGAAAGACTCCAAATATCCTGGGAAGAAGGAGTGCGGGAAGCGTTCCAGAGTGGAATTAGATTGGAGCAGGAGGAGGCAACTGGTACAGGAGAGGACAACCTGGTCCAGGTTCTGCAAAGGACAATCTCACACTGAGAAAGCGGTAAAAGAGGTTTTAGATTATGATGATGATGATGACATCTTTGTACCCATATAAACAAGTTAAAAAAAATAGAAGCTTCTACCCTCTCTTTTTCATCGTAGAAACCCTCTACTGACTGGCCTAAAAGGGATTGGAGAATATTTCATGTGCCTAACTTGATAACATCTTTGTACCCATATAAACAAGTTAAAAAAAATAGAAGCTTCTACCCTCTCTTTTTCTCTCTTACTTACTGTTTTCTTCTCCCCCTTCCTTCTAGAGGTGGGTGTTATTGCTATTTTTACAAAATATATATGAACTGCTCGTTGACTAGAAACAATAGTTCTAAAGGACTGTTGTAACAAAAATAGTTCATAAAATGAAAGAATGAAATGAAGCATAGAATACCATTCTATTTAATTTCGTTTTTGGTCCCGTTTTTATTTAATAGTAGGCAAAAATAACAGATCTGAAAAGAATGAAACGTGTCATGGATGGAGTGAGGCATTATTCCAATATGAAATAGATTATTTTTCAATTGATTTTTAAACTTATTTTAGATAAATGGTTATTTCAAAAATTATTTTGTTTTATGAAAATTATTATTCGCACACATTATTTCAAATAAAATATTTAAAATGATTATTTTCTATCAATCATTTTCTGAATCCAGCATTGAAATAAATACTCAAAATAATTATTTAATTTTTGTCATTTTAAATAGTTACCTAATTGAATTCATAAAAGAATACTTCAGTTATTTTTGTTAAATGAAAAAACAGGGACACGACCAAAGAGTACAGAATAACACAGAGAGGCATTCAGGAGGATGGATGTGGGCTCACTACCCCCCACCCGCATCACATACAGTTATAACACATTTCTTATCTTAGGTGCGATTTGTGTTATTCTTACATTCGGGAACAAAAGAAGTTCAAAGAAAAATTTAACATTTCAAAGCCAAAAATTAAAAATTCTAGCTTGATGGATTTAAATGCATGCAATTTGAATTTGATTTGATTTGCATAATGGGTACGTATTCATTAAAAACCTTTTATATATTCTAATTTTACTTTTCTTAGTTTGTTTTTATTTTTTAGAAGACACCGTTCAAACTTGTCACAAATAGAGCCATCGTTTTCAACATTAGTGGTGGAGATAATTGAATATATTTACAGTATTGTGGATTATTTTATTACCTATTTTGTTACTTTTTACTTCTGTAGTGTTTTAATATAAATCTGATATATTGTATAAAGACTCCAAACAACAATTAAATGGGAAGACTATTTCATGGTAATTTCCGATGTGATGCACAGAATATATATGAAAAAATTTAATATCAATAAAAATTGAGGAGGTTTAGTTCAATCTGCATTAAAATCAGTAGAATGTGCAACAAAGTATTCATATTGAAATAAAGTATTAAAAATGTCAATTTGTTTTCATTTCAATTAGGAGTACATTTACAAAATATAAGTTTTTAGAATTTCGAAACCATTTTGTAAATGAGATGGAAAACAATTATAAGCAGTGGTTAATTGAAAACGTAGGCAAAATTTACTTTTCTTTAATAATAATAAGAGATTTAAACGAAAATATTAACAAAGAAATTTTGACACAAATTAACCAAAATCATTCTTTTTAAAGGACAATAAATTTTTGTTACCTGTAAGTGTCATTAGTTTATTTGATTTATCGACTAAGCCTCAATTAAAAATTTGTTAATTTAATAATGATAGATAATACATAACAAATTAGTAGAAATAATAATCATAATAAAACAATTACTAATAATAATAAGGATGTCAATAAATTTGAAAACAACAGAGTAGTTTATTGTATAACTTGTTGCCACTAATATAGTTTTGATTATTGTTTTTTAATTATAGTAGACAAAATATACAAAATCTATCTCATCTGCTTGAAAGCCAATTGAAATGCAGACAAAACTGCGTTAGCTGCATGCTTTTATGTGATAAAATAAAGAAGTTAGGGATGTTTGGAAATAAGGCTATTTCATCCTATTGAGCTGAGTATAGGCTGGGTGTAGATGATGAGAAGGGGGGTAATGGGCCCATCCCCTCCTTTCATTTTATACTGGCCTCTATTGTGTTATTCTGTACTCTATGGACACAACTAGTGGCGGATTGGAGAATGAAACAAAAACAGTTGTTGTTAACGGTAGTTTGTTTGTTTTGAATCAAGAATTTCTTTAATCCTTCTACCAAAGCATTGCAAACTTCTGGTACCAAAAGGCATATCGATGAGCAGTGCACTTTAATGAGGTACAACTTCTGTATGAGTCACCAGTAGCCAGAAATCGAAAGGTGATCGCCAATCTGGTTGGAATTTGTATACAGTCTCTCATATGGGTATCGATCTTACCTATTAGAGGCCCAAACAATGAATTCACGAGTTATTCCAAATCGTATTTTGACATTCTGGTGAAATTCTGGAAGAGGTAATTATCTAGTATCAGTTCATGAGTTAAATTTTCGGAAGCAGTTCACTTACTTAAAGAAGATAGTGTCCACACTTATCCATTATTATTTTTTTCTCACAACAATAGGAAAGCTGCTCTGATTTCCACTAGTTACTGTTCTTCCATTTCCATATGCACAACTTGCACAAGTTTGCTCCGTTTAAATATTTCTTTTCTGAAATATATTGCATGGCAGTATTGCCCAACATGTGGCCACAATCTGTGTGACCAAAAATATAGCTGAGATATATTTTCAGCAACCTGCAATTTTTATTTTTAGCAACTTGCTCGTGTAAAAGCACCTTCAGTTCGTATTTTCACTAAAATACAAAATTGAATACAGTGGAATCTCATTTACTTGAGCATGAAGGGAATGAAAATTAAATAATGATGTGTATCAAGAATTCACTTTCATACTAAACAATTTAAAGCATAAAAAAAATAATTGAAAAATATAATGCAAGTACATACGTATATATTAAAAATATTTCTCATATATACTAATAAAGAAAACAGAAATTCTCATATATAAAAAAAAATCTTATAAAATAAGGTAAGTAAGGGCTTAAAAAAAGAAAATAGATTATTTAGTTTACTTAGTTTTTCTAAAAGCTAAATTGTATAAAACGCGTTTACAATCAGCAAAAAGGATTCATTTTCATTTACGCCTTTAGAATAGACGAAATGCTTTACTATCTCGAATGAAGCTACCGTTCAGGCAAATGTTGGTGATGTTACTGGCTCTCTGTCGTCTAATTAACAAAGCTGATAGTTGTAAGCCTTAGAAAATACTTTATTAGTCAAAGATACAGAATCACATGACTTATACTAGTGGCCTAATGAAAGAATCGACTGACATGGACCAGCGACTGCTAGACAAGAGACAATCTGACATTATTTCAGATAGGTTTATATACATAAAAAAGAGGAGGGGGATGTTTAGGATAACACACATGCTGACCGAGTCCACTGTGGCCAGGAAGTGGTTTATAAACCCGATTTCATAACTATAACTTCCTGGGTCATAAACCCATCTCATATAATTCTATAACAATTTACTTACTTATTTATATTCTCTGTTTTGCTTTTAAATTTATATTATTAATCAATCAATCTGATTTTTAACAATGGAAAGGCAACATCTATCATTGGAAAAAAAATTGTTGATTTGAGCTCCCATGGTTTTTCTCAGGAATAATGCCTTATATAAGTGATTCTCCATGTTAAAGAGTTTACAGAAAGCATAGCAAACGTACTAGACCCCTACAAATTGTTTGTTCTTGTAACAACTTTGGATGGAGATGGCTTAATGAATATGAATGTGGTAAATGAATATGTGGGTCACCCATTAAAAATTTATTCTTATTAAAGCTTTACTTTGAGGCTTTATACCATTTGCTAGAGACTTGCTGAGCCGAGATTTGATGTTTCTGTATGATAACGCATTGCAACATCGAGGAAGAATTGTTTTTGACCATTAGTCAACATAGAAATAAGGCTTCTTTCTCTACCTCCATGATCCAGGCTTAAATCCAATTGAACCCATATGTGATATTCTTCATAGAAGGCTATCTGGCTGAAATCTACACCCCTATCACTCGGAGAACTACATTTAATTTGGGCTTTGGCAGGAAATTCCTACAGAAACTAGCAATAACATCATAAATACTAGGATGTTACAAAAGTCCTTGTTAGGGATCGATAAATTATTTGCCACTTCTATAATTTTGTTTTTATTTAAAAATAGTTTCGAATGTTATACATTCATCTTCAGTTCAAGTAGATTATACCTAATAGAAAAGTTTGTATTGGTTTGTTCTCAAATAGAAAAGTTTGTATTGTTTTGTTCTCGCACTAGCAATTGCTAGTTCAGTACTAGATAAATCACGAGTAGTTGCATGTGGGTCCTGGTTCACACATTCAAGAAGAACTTCATCATCAACGACCGATGGGCGACCTGATCTGGGTTGTGCGGCATTTTTTTGATGGATAATTGACTCTCCTTCGATGGCACAAATTTTTTCAGTGGTTGCCTTTGCGCTTAAACCTTTTTTCCAATAATGTCTCAAAAGACCGCGAATCACGATTTTTTCTTCTGACATTGCACATGCGTTTTAAAGATGTAAATGACCCCATAAAGCCAACTCAAGCCACAAGTTAAGTCATTGACATAAATTGTAGGAACAAAAATATTCTTTTAGGATAATTATGAAAGTTGGAATTAATGGTTATGTTCATGCACAAGGATTTTTGTAACAACCTAGTAGTTTGGAAAAAAGAAGCAGGGTTACAGTGGAACAATGAGGGTACTTGTTCTCTAGTCTTTTTTTTTTTTTTTTTTCGTCATCTTCCTTCTTAGATTTACAACAGTAAAGATAATTATTACTTTTAACATTAATAAATAGAGTTTTAGAATTTATCCCTATTCATTTTTGAATAGTTGATATTGAAAAAAAAGATCAGGTGAAACCTTAATAATTCTACGAAGTAATTTTTTTTTTTTTTAAAGTTGCCATTTTAAAATTTATAATTTTTGGTAACCTCCCAGGAAGAACAAAGAGCAGAACACATTCTTTGTGAATGTGAAGCTCTTGCTTTCCAAAGGCTACTGCAGTTATAACAGATAATAATTATACCTGAAGACATTTCTAGAAATAATCCTAGGGAATTCATATACTTCATAAGAAGCATACAGTTCCTTTGGAATCTCTAGTCAGAAGGGTATCACAAAAGATCCACATGGATCGCGGTGAGGAAGATTTGCCCACCCCATATAATAATAATACTATTAATATCCATCAGCTTTCTCATGCCTACAGTATGTCTCAATTAATTCCTCAGTGAGACTATTAGAGAGAGGATGGAAATAAGAAAGAATGTCCTGGAGGTGATGGAGGAAAGGAGACTGAGATGGTACGAGCACATTAAAAGGATGGATGATGAATGAATCTCCAAAAAGACATTGGAGTGGGAAGCCGAGGGTAGGAGAAGGAGAGGGAGGTAGCATGTCAGATGGAGAGATGCTGTGACTGAAAGTATGGCGGGACGGGGACTGACGAAAGAGGAAATGATGAACAGAGATGAGTGGAGGAAAAGACTGAGGGAGGAATTTGGCTGAGGGAAACTTCGATGCGCGAAGAAAATCCCTAAGAAGAAGAATTCCTCAGTCCACTTCTAGCACACTAATTCTATTTTCCTGATGTTTATACTAGCTATATCAATTTTCTAATCCCAAATAACACTCTTTGGCAGATCGTTAATTAAAGTTAAATTAATTGTTTTTATTGTTCCTTTGTAAAATAGAAAGTTTTTTCTTATTCCGTGCACTACAAAATTAAAGTATATTTTCTATTGTTTGATTATTATTCTATTTTTCAGATGAAGATTCCTCTCTATTTCGTGTTTATTGTTTACCACATCTATTTTTTGAAATTAGAAATAAATGTTCTGCAGAAATACCAAGTGTAGCCATAATGAAAAGTGAATTAGATAAAGATGTTTTCTCATATGCCAGAGATTTGGGTTGTTACGTAAGTTTTATGTTTTTTTGCTGCTTGTTGCTTGCTTTTGAAGTTACCATACCATACATATTTATTTATTATTAACAGTAAGGAACCATAAGGATATTTATTAGTTTAGAGATCAGTCACTGGAACAAAAAAAGGACAATAAGTTTTTTTTTTTGTATAAACCCGATGTTTTGGTCCTACCATGTGGGCCATTTTCAGGGCTATAGCAAAGTGCAACAGCTCAAGTGTTTAAGATCACACTGAACCCCAAACTAATAAATATCCTATAAGGAAGAATTTTTAGTTCACATTTACTTGAAAAAACTTAATAAAATAGATTTTCCATAGTAGGTTGAATTATTATATAAATATCCTTATATATTATTTCAATACTGTTTACTACCAATCACTTATAAAGAATCTGGTGTGGTACACGCATCACATAACTTTCCCTTACTATCCTATAATAATAATCTATTTAACATATTTTTAAAGAGTGCACACAAACACTACACGAAATAAACTCAGCAGCATTCACTTCTTCACGTCTTCTCTCACAAAAGTACAAGAAAATAATTTTTTAAACAATTTTAGTACGACAATTCTATACACTATATATTTTAGATTTGTCAAGCGGAAAATATATTCTAAAAGTTTTGGTTTAGTTTCCATAGAAATTCGATTCTGTTTCCATAGTAACATTTTGTTTCCATTAAAGAGGTTATAAAAAAGCAGAAATTATTAAGTTAATTTCTACTTTTATATTCTTACATTACATTATTACAGAGCGTATTGTTGACAATAGGTTGGCGACTTGGTAGGATCTGTCTCCTTTCAGATGCACTCACTTTCCATTTAGGGTCTTGTAGTCCTTATAAGATATGTTGTTGCATCTTTGCTAATACTAGTCTGATTTCAATGATTCGTTTTTTGTTTTTTAGAGAATTTAATTACCTTTGCACATATGATTTACCATAAAATGTATACTTTTTGAGTTATGTGTAAACAATTTTTTTCTTTTGGCAATAACTATTTTCCCTACATTTTCTAGTTGATGTACTAAATACATAAAAAGTTAAAGGGTATTAAGAAAAAGACATTAAGTAAGTTTCATCAAAACCGTCAGAGCCGTTTTCGAGAAAATTGTAAAAAAAATTATAAACTCGATTATATAAAGTGGCACTTCCGGATGTTCATCGATTTTCACAAAAAAGTTACTGTTACATCACAGCCACCTTAAATCATACCTACCTTAAATACATGATTTCAGTTTTGTACAACTTTTTGTTTTTGAGCTTGGCTGTTCACATACACATAGACCATTTTGTGAGAGTTGGTTATTTGGACCTTAAAATGTGTATTTCCGTTGAAAACTCAAATTCGAAAATTTTAACAATCGCAATACTTCCTCTTACTATATATTTTATGTATAGGTAAGGGAAAGTAAAAATCATCAAATCTAAATCGAAAGACCATGGATTAAAAATTGTTTAGAACCACTGGTTTAGGTAATTACATTTTTTTAATTTATTATTTATTGCAGTTTATGTTGTCATTTACTGTCTATGAGACAGTGTTTTTTTTTCTTTCTTATTATCTGGCATATTTACCAATTTTAAATTTATTATTTATGTATTTATTATATTTACGTATTTCTGAAATTTGCTCATGTGTAATTAAAACTACATTCACTATACATACTTAGTTTCTTTCTTATTATCTTATATTATATTAGAATTTTTTTATATGTATGGTTACTGATTAACAGTTTTTTATTATGGTGAAATTGTTCACATTAATATTTTATTGCAGTATCATGAAGAGAAAGATCTTTCTATGTATTGTTCACTATCTGTTGTGACAAGATGGGTATTTACCATTTGCGATCATTGTTGCAAACATCTTGGTGTGCAGCTCATCCTTGGAAGACATGTGCCAAAAGATACAGACCTTTCAGAAAGTGCTCGATTTATAGAAGTAAGTTAATCTTGTAAATTAACTTCTTTATTTTATTTTTTTAATTTGTCTAATGGCTTAATATAAGAAGGAAGATCAACTCGAGTGTAGTTGCTATCACAGGATACCACTACTACCAGTGACATATAAGGTTCTTTCTCTTGTGCTCTTTTATTGTCTTCTGCCACTGGCTTGAAGAATTGTGGGGCCATATCAGTACGGCTTTTGTAAGTCTAAGTCAACTGTAGATCAGGTCTTCATCCTGCGATAAATGCTAGAGAAGTATCGACCAGAAAGAACTCTATACTGTCCTAGAAGAACTCGGGATATCCTACAAGCTTTTGAGGATGTACCAGGTCACGATGGAGGGTGTAGAGTGTTATAAGGGTCCAAACTGGAATAACCGAGCCACTTTTCTTGGTAAGAGTGTCCACCTAGGAGATGCGCTAGCCTCCCTTCTCCCTTCTCTTTAGGATAGGCCTTGAGAAAGTCATCTGGAGTTCAAAAATTCAAATGGGTGGAACAATATTTAATCGATCAGTTAAGCTGCTCGGATATGCTGATGATGTTGATATCATTGGAAAATCAGGCTGTCTCCGACGCATTCATTGTCTCCTTGCTGAGGACGCTAGTAATAGATGAGAAAATACAAAGTACCTGGTATCGGGAGAATAAGCAGTTCACGGCGAGGAAGTCTGAATTTGGGACTACAAATTTGAGAAAATTAATGAATTTATATACCTTGGCTATGAAGTGGATGTTGAGATAGACGTCTCCAGAGAAATTATATCTTGCATTGAAAAGTGAAATTATGGACAGCAAGTCCAGTAGATGCTTTTACAGCTTACATTATCATTCCCGTAGCTACCTGCTTCCGAGAGCAACAAAAGTACAGCTCTATTAAACCTTGGTCCGCCCAGTTCTGAGTTTCAGCTCTGAGACATGGACACTGATCAAGTTGGATGAATCGGTTTTATTAATTTATGAAAGGAAGATCCTCTGATCGATCTATATCGAGATATTGAATCATGGAGGGACCAAGAATGGCATTGAAGGACCAATAATGAATTGTATATCCCCTTCATGGAACTCAATATAGCCAGGTTCATTCGACACGGAAGGTTAAGGTGGGCTGGACATATGGCGAGGATGGATGAAGATTCCATCCCAAATAGGACTTTTCTGGAAGAAATCCACGGGAACAGGCATAGTGGAAGGACCTAGGATGCGATAGCATAGGCCAATTCAGGAGGCCTTGACTCAGCAATGAGTTTTTGTGCCTCTGATAGATAGAAAAAAATGGCTTGATGTGGTGCTCTCAAGCTGGTGAAAAGCCCAATACAAATTCATTAAGTATTTGTTGTACTAATTTTGATGTTACTAGTGTAGATTTTTTTATTATTGTGGACAATCATGGAGTTAACAGTAAGTGAACCATTTATAGTATTTGTTTAGCATTATTGTATGTCCATAAGCTCCAATTTTACCAAAGGGGCACGAAAATCCACTTCAGATGTAGCTGAAGGATGAAAAGAATGGTCTTTTCACCTCAATCAGGTTCATATCTGTAGTCCTGAGCTGTCTTTGTTGCTAAAGACGTTTTCGTTTTCTGTTTGGCATTAGGGACATTTTGGTACTGAACTCATTTTTTTATCTTCATCAGAACCAGAGATATAAAATAAAATGTGTTTTGCACATGCAAACTTCCCAAATTTTTTTTTTTTTTTTTCAGGACTCCTCGGGCGGGTTGAAGAGTAATCTTGAGTGTAGTCCAATATTTTATTTAAAGCCTATATTCAACTAACAAAGTTTCTTCAAAATCTAGGAGACACATGTGGGATCCTCTCCTTGTAAGTAGGTAAAGGGAGGTTTGTCAGCACCTTTATCTGAGACAGGATGGACTGCCAACGTTACATTTGATCATTTTGGTTTATTATTTTCAAAGACCTTTGTAATCGACCAAAAAAAAATTTGTAACCTTCCCTCAAAACTTGAGGTTTTACATTTCAAGATATGTAGAATCCAAGTTTCAAAAAAAAAAATCCATCCGTACGCCTTCCGCGGCTTTTCTCCAAAACCACTGGACCGATTTTCTTGAGATTCGGCACCGATGCCACAGGCCACCCCAGGAGGATCCTCGAAGCTCCACATTACCATTCGTCTGTTTCACAATGGTGGCTGATTAAAGATCTTATAAGCCCGTAACTGGGCTGTAATATGGAATAGTAATATGGCCCTATTTCCACTAAAGTTGGAAATGAATTGAAAAAGCTAGGATTAAACTTTTCATTTAAAATAGAAAAAACGCTATCCTCATATTTCCCTTCTCCTAAAGACCAAATAGACCCTTTCCAAAAAAGCGGATTATATGAACTAAAGTGTAATGATTGTGCAGCCAAATACACGGGAAAAACTGGAAGATCACTAAATCAGAAATTAAAGGAACATATACATGCATATAATAACATAAATTCAATAAAGACTCAGGAGTTGAATTAATATATCACGTTGAAAACATCAACTCAAATTACATATATATGAAGCACTTGAAATAATAAAATCCTTCAAATCCAATCCAGATTTTTGCTTAAATGGCCAAATAAATATCTCCAATAGTCCAATCTTAAATTTATTCCCATCTATAACAGAAAAAACAATTACTCATCGGAATTAGTGGAAACACCGTGGCCCTTAAACCATTTACCTGTAACATCCTACCTTTCTTTCTTTCATTGCTAGTTCATTGAGAGAACAAGCCAATACAAACTTTTCTATTTGATGTAATCTACTTAAACCTTGGTGAGTACGAACGTGTATTTGATTTCTTGTCTTAATTAAATTCATAATTCATAAATGTTTTATAATAATAATTTATATTACATTTATATTGGAGTGAGTTTTGGTTGTCCATAGATATACTTAAGGAAGAAGTTGGTCGGGGGGGGTGCAATACTTATTAACACTTTAATAAGTAAGTAAGTAGTAGTAGTAAATAATTAGGGACAAAATAAATAAGTATTACTTATTAAAGTGTTAGTTTTTATGACCGACCAACTTCTTCCTTAATGTATTACATTTAATTTAATAAATATAAAACCAAACTGTATGTACCATTTACTATAAACATCCCACCTTTTTTCATTGTTAGTTCAGTGCGAGAGCAAACCAGCACAAACTTTTCTGTTTTATTTAATCCATTTAAACCTTGGCGAGTACCAACATGTATTTGATTTCTTGTCTTAATTAAAGTCATAATTCATAAATGTTTTATAATACTGATTTATATTATATCTAATTTCATATGTATAATAGGGTGATCCAAAAAACTCAAGTTTTTTTTAGAGACCTTGGGACCCTCCCATTTTGTTACACCTAATAAAAGAATAATCTATGCAAAATCTTAGCATCCTAGAGCTTATGGAAGGCAGTGCTCAACAACGTTTAGTTTTCATAAATTTCTGTAGAACACTTAAGTTTAGAAAATTTTTGTTTGTTTGTTTTTCAGGATTCAGAAGTTAACAAAGCTGTTGATCTCTTTATTATAGTTGATATTAAAAATTTTCAACATGGTACTGGAGTGTAAAGGACTTATAAAACTTCAAATATTTGTTACTTTCGGGTATTTAATACCTTTTTTGTTTCAGGTTTGTTAAACTGCAAAATTTCACTTCGGAAGATCATTGTAGTTTATTCATTAATAGAAACTGAAATAAAGAACTGAGCCAGTGAAAGTATCTAGTTTATTTTTTGACAATGTGATTTTTAGTTTGAACTATATTTCAGTCAAAATGATTGCACTTAAGACGCGTCAGGCGGACAGTGTTTACTTAATCGGTGTTAAGGACTTAGAACCTTTAACAATGAAGAGCCAACTTCCTATAACAAAAGAAGTTTTGCTAAGATTTCACTTTTTTTTAAGTGAAAAGAAATCTGTCACAAACACTAATCATAGCACAATTGAAGAATTGAATGAAGTTTGGAGCAAAGCCCTAATCCCGACTAAATGTACCATGGATTCGGTTGAAAAACTTGAAAGTGTGCATTCACAGTGGCTACTTTAAAGAAAAATAGAGGCAGAAAAACAAAGAACAAATGAGCAATCATTTGTAGACAAAATCGAAAAGCTTTTTGACATTGCCCATTCAGATGCTCCAATTCTCATGAAAATACAAGATAAAGATTTTTTAATTGACCAAAGAATTGAGAGAAAAATGATCATTTCATCTCAAGACAAAGAGTATATTAAAAAGCAAGAAAGAGCACTAGAAAGATTTGAAAAAGAAGAGGAGAGAAGAGAAAAGTCTGTTTCTGCTGCAAAATCCACATCTTCTTCTATTAATCCACCCTATGATGACTTAAATGATAGTTAAAGTGGCAAAAGCAGTTCTGAAAATGGTTCTGATGATGACTAATATCAACCTTCGTCCAAAAAAAAGTTAGAAAAAGTTTTAGGTGGCAAGAGCGAAGTTGTTTCTGAACCAAAGGCTAAGAAGAGCCTTTTTGAGATGAATGTGGCTAGGGCTTAAGACACGAATAAAGTTTCCGATCGTGAAGCTGTAAGGCTTATCATTCCTATTGCCGCTGCACTTGGGCATGATCCTGCGGCATTGCCGCTTTCAAGAAGTTCTGTAAAAAGGAAACGAGAAGCAGCAAGGCAGAATTTTTCAACAGAGATGAAATCAAACTTAGACATCAAAGAACCAATTGTTGTTCATTGGGACAGCAAAATCTTGCCCAACATTTTAGGTTCACAAGAAGTAGATAGACTACCAGTGCTAGCTTCCTATGCTGGTGGAAATGAGAAACTACTGGGGGTGCCAAAATTGGCTAGTTGAACAGGTTCGAACACTGGAGATGCAGTACTTAAAACATGGGATCTCGATTATAAATTCATTGGTATGGGCTTTGACACAACAGCCGTCAATACTGGTGTCAAGAATGGTGCATGCACTTTCATTGAAAATAAGCTGAACAAAGAACTTCTATGGTTGCCGTGTCGCCATCACATAATGGAAATCATTTTGAGCAAAGTATTTACGTTATGTTTGGGACACAAACAAGCTCTCCTTGTTTGTGTCCCTGCATCGCCCAGGATGATTAGAGGAAATGCCAATTTACTAAGTGATGAATCTGAATTGGCAGATTTTGCTAATAGTAGAACAATGTTATTGTTTACTAAGCTAAACATTAAGCAAAGCTTTTTAAACAACCACCCAAGTGAATGGGAACAGAAGCCTGAGTTTAAAGAGGCAAAAAATACAGTAAATAAAATCAAAGTGGTCAATGACATCGCAGAAAGAGGTGTTAAAATATTTCAAGATTTTAACAAACTCATAACAAATGATGAGGAGGAAAAACAGCTGTTGCTGCAGATTGTAGAGGCTAATCGAAAACAAGTTCCGACTGAACCAACAAAGAAGGCCGTTCTAGAAAACCTACAGAAATCATCCACTTCCAAAGACAAAATTTAAAGACTTCATTTTTATTATGTTCTTCACTATAAAATGTACTTATTTTTAACATGGTTTGTAATGTAAAATAACCAAATAAATTTAAGTTTTGTATCCTAACATGTCTTGTCATTTTTTCAAAAATTGTAAAAAAAAATTCCCGTTTTCATTTTTTTAAACAGCATTGAGCACTGCCTTCCATCCAAGTGACTTCGATGCAAAAGAAAAAAAAATCATTTAAATCGGACAAGTATTAGCTGAGATATGGCGTAATGAACTTCGTAGACTAATTCTCTGGCACTGCTAGTCATCGTGGCCATAGATCTCCTGACTTATCAATTGGGCTTCTGACTTCCTCGCCTCTCTCTACTTTATTCTTCCTTGGATTATTTTTACACTTCCTTTAGCTTCTTTAGTCTGTCCTTTTTCTTTTTCCACTGAAGTGCACATCCAATATTTCCTCTGTACCAATTTATCCTCTGATTACTTGTCCTAACCATCTCAGCCTACTTGTATTGACACAGTTTCTTCTTAACACTCCCAGTTCGGCATTATCGTGGCGATCATCTTGGGACAAGCTTCAAATTTCTTTTCCTTTGGTGCCTACTGCTTCATTTCTTTGCTGAGCTTGGTAGTTATGTTTTATGAAGTAATCTGCACATGTTCCTTTCCCTAAACACTCCAAATGCTCATTTGAAAGATAATCCAATTATCTGATTGTAAACCAAAATGATTTGGAAAGTTCTGTGAATAAACAGACCAGATCTTTTTGAAATATTACTATTTGGAAATAATAAACCATTTTGTAATAATTTGCAGCGTATTTTAATTAATTTTTGTTTATTAAAAATAATAATATATCCAATATTATTTTATTTATTTATTTTTTACAGGATAAATACTCTCCAAATAAGCTCGATCATTGTGGTTCTTATAATAAACCCTTGACCATCATTGACCATGGGCGTTTAAAAGTAAGATTAATTTTGTATTATAAGTCATTTTTTTTTCTACTGATTTTATACAAATAATATTAAAGAATTAAATATAAGTATAATTTTCTAAAATGTAGTGATGCCTAACATGTTAAAAGGCAAATAATTACCTTAGGGACATTAACTATAGTGTATTAATAAAAATTATTAAAAAAATGGTATTAATTCAAGTATCAAACTGTTTATTAAACAATATTTAATATGTTGATGTGAGTTCCAAAAAAATTGTAAATTGAGATTAAGAGTAAATTGATCTAATCTAACTTAATCTAATTAGATTATAAAATGGTATGGACCTATTTTCTCAAATTCTAAATTATTATTATTTTTTTTCCTCATGGCCTATTGTGGACCACGTTAATTCAACTGTGTCATTGTGCTTTGATACTTTTTAATTTTCTTTTTTTTTTTTTTTTTCAGTATTCTCGCATTTGTCTTCTGTGCCGGTTTTCAACTTAGGTTTATCTTGGAATTCCTGGCATGTTCGAAGTTTCCTTTGCAGAGAAGTATGTTCTTGGATGTCTTTTTGCGTAATCCCTATTTCTTGGAGGTCATTTCCAACTTCGGTGAACCCAGGTCCTTTGGTTTTCTTATTTATAAAAACAGGAAAAGATTCAGTAGGTGAGTCTCTGCGAGTTCATACGCGCTATGTGGCCATAGAAACTAATTCTTCTTTTTCGAAAGCTGTCTGTTATCCTTTCTACATGTAGATACAGTTCTTTGCTTTGCTATGCTGTGTACTTGCCAATTTCTCTGATTGGTTCTAGGATCTTTCTCAGGGTTTTTCTTTCTTTGATTTCTAACTTTTCAATGCAAGGCATTCAGCTGTGTGGAGGGCCTCTGGACGAATGACTACAATAATGTCTAAGACACCAATCTTTTGCTATAAAAATCTTTAGTAATACTACTTCCATTTTGTTGATCCTTGATGTAAATGCTTCTTTCTAAGAGTTGTTAGCCACTATCCATTCGCCCAAGTACTTAAACTTTTCCGCCCGCTTGATTTTCTCCTTTCCCACAGTTGACACGTTGGGAGCTGATTCAATATTAGTTATAAATTCTGTTTTTATTGTTTATTTAGATGACTTTTCATCCATTAACTAGCCATTTAAAATATTAGTTGTGTGTGGCCCAATATGTATATAAGCAACTTAGGTAATGGTTGAAGTGACCTCATGTCTCTCCTATTTATTATCAGTATGTAATGAGAATAATTAGAGTACTGAGAGCAAAGGGAGAGAGATTAGGGCAGGTGGAGAATTTCCAATATCTGGTTGCTCATCTCACCTCAATCGATGAGGAAGTGACTTGGAGAATTGGAGCAGCTAGGAGAGTATTCTAGTCACTTCGGATGGGTTTTCTGGGTAAGAGAAGAGAGATGACCAAGAAAACAAAAATGGCTGTCTATAAATTGATGTTTCTCCCTATTTTTTATACTCTTCCGAATCGTGGACCCTTACCCGGAAACACAAAAGCTGCATCCAAAGCATACCTTTGTAAAGTGGAAGCAAAGGTTTGACGAGATAGGCTGAGACCATCCTAGAGGAGCACAAGCTGAGGCACCTCCTTAGGATGGATCAAGAAAGAACAGTCAGGAAGGCCTACGAGACCCGTGTGGAGGAGAGGAAACCTAGAGGAAGACCGCGCATTTCCTTGGAGTTGCAGACTCCCACCTCCCTCATACTCTGCTTCATTCTTCCTTGGAACTATTTTCCACTTCTACCAGCTTCTTGATCTTCCCATTCTTCTTTTTACATTGATATGCACCTCCAACTTTTTCCTCATTACCATTTCGCCCTCTGATTACTGTCCTGCACGTCTTAGCCTACTTGCTTTGATTCAGTTTCTTTTAAACACTCAGTTTATGGCTATCATCTTGGGACAAACCCCAAGTTTCTACTCAGTAATTTTAATTTTGTTTCTTTAGACAACAGTTGAGACTTGAGAAGTTTCAGTTTTGCGTGATAGACTCTATTACCGGCTATTATTCTGTTGTTAATTTCCTTGTTGAAGTTGGTGGATATGTTTTATAAAGTATTCTATACATATTCCTATGGAAATCGGTTCATCTTTGGTTAGTTATTGAAGGGTGATAACTCGAAAACGTTACATCTCCTGGAACATTCCCAGATGCTCTCTTGAAAAATAATCTAATTGTCTAGATTCTAAACCAAAGCGATAAGGGAAATCGTGTGTATGGACACACCAGATACAGCGTGTCCAGCAGCCTCGGAAAATCGGAAATTCTGCTTGAATTTTCCTGTGGGGATAAAGTCGGGAATTATGCTTAAAAAAGATCAGTCATCAGCAATTTTTAGTTTTTAGTCTAATAATTCTATTTTTCCTCTAGTGTTTGGTAACCAGTGTATAAAATGAGAATTGGATTGATGTAATTTTTCCCCATACTATCTCTAATTCCAAGAAAACTAGAAAAAGCCTCCTTCCACTAACTTTGTCCGTCTGTCGTACACCTTCTATTTTCGGTAATGCTTCCACATAACTCCTAACGACCCTGAACCTGTCTAGATTTTAAGACCCGACTGTACTGCGCATGCCCACAACAAATAGTCAAACCAATCTTACACAGAATGTTCACGTTAGACCAGATTTCCTACCTTTTTACGGAGGGATATTGCTACCCCAACACCTTTCCATTTCTCCTACTTTTTGAATTTCTTGCGATTCATTTAAAATTCCCGCCGGAGATATGTTACGTAGATGTTGACCCTTCAGCGAACGTTTTGAATTACCTGCCTCTTCCTTGCTAATATATCCGCTTCTCCCTATCTAATATATATATATAGCTAATATATCTGAAATATAGGTAATTTACGTAATTTCGCCTTTGTTCAAGCATTGTTTGAGTATTGGTAGCAAATTTGAGTGTGTTGCAGATTTTTAGAGCAGAATTCCATTAATTATAATTTAACCGTTTTCAAGAAATTTTTTTAAGTCAGGCGAGAATATGTGTTTATAGATTTCTGGAGCAGAAATCAACTATAGTTTTAACCGTTTTAAGAAAACTTTAAAAAAAAATCAGACGAAAATGTTAGGTTTTTGGAGCGGAATTCGGCTGGTTATAATGACGCTTATCCAAGAAAATTGATGAAAAATGGACGTGTTCTAAAGATTTCTAGAGCTAAAATTTTTACTATTTTTTCTGTTTGTTATAATCGTTGATTTCTTATTAATGTCATTGGTTTGTTTTAGTTGGAGGTAAGGCTTTCATTATATCTCGAGGTTAGTAGAAGCTTTCAAAAGCACTCTACTAATATCGATAAATTGAAAGCCATTAGAATGAACAATTTTAAAAATTAAGTTCAAGTTTTGGAGTAAAAATATTCATTTATATTTATATTCATTTATATCAAAGAGGATGAAATTGTCTCATAGCCATTTAAAGCATTTAAGAACCTGATATGCTTTTAATAAGTTTGTGCATGCATTGAAGAGTACAGAATGTTCATTACTTTCTGGTCGACATTTTTTTTTACTGAAATCCAACAACTGAGAGGTAAAGAATATAAATTTGTTGCACCTCTGTTTATTCCAATATACCAAATATTAATGTGCGTTTTATGTATTTGTATGCGTATTCTATGAAGTTTAATATCATATATGGTCATAAGTAGCGCAACCATAGATAGCTTTTATAGACAGTCACGTGACCCATTGCACCCTCCGGTATATGCTCCGCCCACATGTTTTAGTCACGTGACCCGCGGAACCTCCTGGTCTATGATCCGCCCGCATATTTTAGTCACGTGATCCAGTCACGTGACCCATGGAACCTCCTGAAATATGCTCCGCCCACAAGATTTACCCCTCCACCCATTGAAGGGTTAGGTACCCACGTTATAGAGCATGACTGTGCCCGACCTCCATTTTGTTTGTTATAAACCGCCATTTTGTTTTTCTACTGTTTGAGAGACTTGAGGTTTTGTTGAAGGGTTAGGTACCCACGTTATAGAGCATGAGTGTACCCGGCCGCCATTTGTTTTTCTTACGCCGCCACTTTGTTTTTCTACTGTTTGAGAGACTTGAGGTTTTGCTGAAGGGTTAGGTACCCATCTTATAGAGCATGAGTGTACCCGGCCGCCATTTTGTTTTTCTACTGTTTGAGAGACTTGAGGTTTTGTTGAAGGGTTAGGTACCCACGTTGTAGAGCTTGAGTGTGCCCGACCTCCATTTTGTTTTTCTTACACCACCATTTTGTTTTTTCTACTTTTTGAGAGACTTGAGGTTTTGTTGAAGGGTTAGGTACCCACCTTATAGAGCATGAGTGTGCCCGACCTCCATTTTGTTTTTCTTACGCCGCCATTTTGTTTTTCTACAGTTTGAGAGACTTGAGGTTTTGTTGAAGGGTTAGGTACCCACCTTATAGAGCATGAGTGTGCCCGACCTCCATTTTATTTTTCTACAGTTTGAGAGATTGAGGTTTTGTTGAAGGGTCAGATACCCACTTTGTAGTATGTAACCTTCCCAACGGTTATATAATCATAAACTATACGAGGAAGGGTCAGGTACCCACTTTATAGTCTGTAACCTCCCCAACGGTTATATAATCATAACATATACGATGAAGGGTCAGGTACCCACTTTATAGTATGTAACCTCCCCAACGGTTATATAATCATAACCTATACGATGAAGGGTCAGGTATCCACTTTATAGTATGTAATCTCCCCTACGGTTATATAATCATAACCTATACGATGAAGGATTAGGTACCCACTTTATAGTCTATAACCTTCCCAACGGTTATATAATCATAACCTATACGATGAAGGGTCAGGTATCCACTTTATAGTATGTAATCTCCCCTACGGTTATATAATCTTAACCTATAAGATGAAGGGTCAGGTACCCTCTTTATACTCCTTTGAGAAGGTTACATAACCTTTACATTGTTTTCGTGTTTGTGCAACCTTCTCAATGTTTACATAACCTTTACAATATGTAACTGTATCAACATGTAAACAGGTTGCATCTTGTATAGACAAGTTGGATTATCTCCAGGTGAAATACAAATATGGACCTTGAACTGTTTATCTCTAGAACATAAATAAATGGTAGGGCTTCCTAATATTTGAATAGATTTTGAACTTTGAACTGATAATCCTTAAAACACAAATAAATAGTAGGGCCCCATATTCCTATAACAGCTTTTGGACTTTGAGCTCTTAATACTCTATCTTTACTTATCTCGCTGAAACATAAACAAAACAACTTTACAATGTATCTAATATCTGATAGTATAAATAATGGTCTTAAAAGGATTAACTTTTAATCCCTAAAATATATCGACGAATCGAATCGACTGTGTCACGCTGGACAATTGATTTAATTATAATCAACCAACCTGGCTCGTAATTGCACTCGAATCAGTCCTCGCCATGTTTTCGAGTCCTTTCTGCTACTCTCGGATGTCCTCGGAGCCGTACGAGACTGTTCCCTCTCATCGAGGTAGTGACACTCGCTCGTCTTCGTGTGTACTCGGATCCCACTATGATTTCCCCTAACTCTATTTATCATCTGTTTATAACACTAACACAATTCCTAAAATATATCGACGAATCGAAACGACTGTATCACGCTGGCCAAAGAGGTTATACCTTTTCACAGCTTTGAAATATTTTCAAAATACACGAGTCGATATTAATAACAACGAACACGATGCAGTAAATTTTAATTGATGAATATAAATTAATCATTAATTCATACTCGAACTTTAAACAACTTTTCAATGTTCTATGTATTTTTAATCTCTGATTGTATAATCGATGGACTTACAAATTTACAAATATATCGATAAATCGAAACGACGGTATCACGCTGGCCAAAGAGGTTGCACCTTTTCATAGCTTTGAAATATTTTCAAAGTACACGAGTTGGTATTAATAAATTCGAATACGATGCAGTAAATTTTAATTGAGGAATATTAATTAATCCTTAATTAACACTAATTCATAATTAGTACTAATTCTCATTTATATTTTATTGGTACTCTGTTCGACTTGCCTGAGTATTGCATGACTGGTCAGAGCAGGTCGAATCATGCTCGCTTCATAACGGATGGTAGGGGCACTATGATCGCTGGTGGGGCAACATGACAGCCAATCAGATTCGAGTATTCTCGTCCAGGAACCAGTGGCCCTCGTGGCCTCTGCCATTTCTACTCGAACCCCAGAGATAGAACAAAGTTTTGCTGCTACTACTGCTAAAATTGTGATAATATTCTAATTTTTCGAGTGCAACCCAGGCTATGAGATATAATTAACGACAACGAAGTGAAAGAAGATATTGACTGACACGTCCGTTGAGCAATTGAAGGAAGAATCAAGCGAAGAATCTTCAGAAGAAGAAATTCCGATCTTCTGTTCCAGCAAGCTTTGTAAGATGAAAGGAGAATACAAAGTGGTTTGTTTGAGCTGCGGAAAATTGTATCTCACTGGATTTATCGACTTGTCCGATTGCGACCATAGAACATTTTGGTGTTATGATTGCCGTCGTCCACCTATGAAAAATTATATTTCTTATCTAGATATCTCTGCAATAGCATTCAAGATTGATGAATTATTTAACAGAAATCTTAACATGGAGGAAGAAATTTCAGGAAATAGTGTAGATACGATACCTAATGACCATGACTCGACACCTGATGACCATGAATCAAGACCTGATGGCCAGGATTCAAGATCTCTCGGCCCTGATGATGTAATGAATTATGACCCTTTTATTAATGACCCTGATCTAGTAAATTACGACCCTGTTTTGGTGGCTAATAGCTACAATCCGAGTCTCAGCCCACGTCCAACAACTGAAGAAGAAATAAGAGCTTGGAGGGAACGTGTAAGAGAAGTAGAGCTAGAGATTCAAAGACAAGAAATGAGGATGCAAAAGGCTAGGATCATCGATAGAGATTTTTTGGGGGCCTTTCAAGAGATCGTTGATCAGGACATGCGAGGACTCTACTATTCGACACCCTGGGATGCCGAGATTTGTTCATACCGGGGACGATACCGTGTGAGCTGTACGAAATGCTTACGTGTCTTCCACACAGCATGCGTCTTCTTGCCAGACCACGATTACAAAACAACAGTATGCTTCTACTGCCCTCTGTCGGATCCTGAAAGTGACATAGATGATGACGATAAGTCAGAAGAATTTGTTACAGATTAATATTTATAAATTTAATTCATATTAAATAAAAATTATCAGTAATTTTGTTTCTTATATTTAAACAATTTATGTAACTAAAAACATATTTTCTTATTATATTATAAATTATTTCTTTAATAAATAAATTCTACTTGAACTGTTGTATTCTCTCCTCCTCCCCTTTGTTAATATCATATAATGCATTAAAATATATTTCGAAGAGCACAACTCCTAGTCTTCTCTTATATAGTTGCATTTCTTAGTGTTGGAATAAAAATAATATATTTGATTAAGCAATTCATTTTTACCAAATCATACTATTATCCGAGATTGTTCCGAAATTATAACCTCCATTATGGAATCAGAATTTTCATGTAAGACGAATTGGTGTAATATAATATTCAAACGGCTAGATTGTTTTTTTGTTTTTTTTTTGTTTTGTCGAAGGGTCAGGTATCCACCGTATAGTAGGTAACCTTCACAACGGTTACATAACCTTTACCATATTTAACTTTAATGATATCAGGATAGGTAATGTCACACTTGAATAATTCTAAATCTCTTAATTCATTTGCTGAAAGTAAACGATGGACTTTGAACTGTTAATCTCTACAAAGTATACAAAGAGTAGAGCTTCTTAATCCAATAACAACAGTTGGACTTTGAACTGTTAATCCCTAAAACATAAATAAATTCTAGAGCTCCTTAATCCTATAACAACTTTTGGACTTTGTGCTGCTAATACCAAAATATAAAGAATGAAATAGGACTTGTCAGTCCTTCCGCTAAAAAGTAAACAAATTTAGATTTCGCAATAATGCGCTATCCCATAATCCTTCCTTTGAAAGTAAGCAATGGACTTTGAACTGCTAATCCTTAAAAAGTTTAACTTTTATACACAAACAAAGATATAGGGTATAGTTAATAAAAGAAAATACAACTTTATAAAATAAAAAAAATTATTTCATCATAATATTAGATACAAGAAATAGAATTTTTAAATAAATGAAACATCATCTTTAAAACCAATTCTTCCATTATACACTAAAGAAATTATTTCATCGCTATTGTTAAAAGCCTCGATGTCTTCAACCGACATCTTAAAACGTTTAGGAAGATACACTCTGATAGAATTATCATGATCCTTTAACGTAGCGACCAACGCTAATCCCATTTTCGTTTCAACATGTTCCAGTTCTCCGATGATGTATGGCCGTCCGATCTGAATATAATTCAATTTATGCACATAGCGAGCGCCATCGTTTAATCGGTTGAAGAGAGCTTTAAAATCTCTGATAGAACTAAAAATAAAACAGATTCACATAAGAAGAGAGCAGGTTTAGATAAAAATAAGAAATGGCTAAAGCAATAAATATATTTACGAATTCATGATGATTGAAAATGAAGGATCTGCTATGATCGGATGCTAGAACAAAAATGAATCCTTAGGTAGTCGCTCGCTGCGGAGTATTGGTGGAGAGTAAATCTACGCTAGTTGCGCATGCGTTACCCCCTCCATCAACCATACTCTTCCCTGCCACCACTCCAACAATTTCAAGTTATCATTTTCGAACTTGTCAATTCCCTCACCACTAATTTTTTTCCCTGAAATATAAACAAAAAAAAAAATAGCTTACGCAATATTAAAATTTTATGCAACTGGAACTGTTAATCCTCTATCTTTATTCATCTCACTGAAACATAAACAAAACTACTTTTTAATCTTATACCAGTTCTCAATGTTTATATTTTATGCAATTTTTACCTTTATCTACCTATTTCTTCTCTTTTCTTTTTTTTTTTTTAATTTTCCATAATCTTCCCGATGTTTATATATTTCTGTCCGCTAGAGCGCAGCACCTTACTCCACTTGAAGATTTCCCTGCCTACTTTACATAATCTTCTCAATACTTAACGCTTATCCATACTAACTTCATAATTCAAATTGTTTGTTTTCTTTCATAAAATGATAACTTTTTATTAGATATTTCATTATCGTCTCCGAGTCAACATGTCTTGTTTTGTATAGGGGACTGTCAATATTAGAATGTTTGCCATCATCGGATGATAGATAATATTAACAGTAACTAATATAAGCAAAATGTCAATATTAGAATGTTTGTCATCATCAGATGATAGATAATATTAAAAGTAACTAATATGAGCAAAATCGTGGCAGTTGGAGCACAATTCTGACCACACTTTTGCTATATTGTTCCCAATTTGTATGATATTATGTTGTTTTTTTTTTTGTTCTTTTTTTTTTTGTGGTCTCTTGGTCTCCCTATCTTATCCACCACGTGGTCTCACCTCGACCCTACCTTAACCACCACTTGGTCTCACTTCGACTTAACCTTAACCATCGCGGAACATCCTGGTCTATGCTCCGTCCGCATATTTTAGTCACGTGACCCCTTGTAGCCTCTGGTGAAAGAAATCAAACAATTTGAATTATGAAGCGAGTATGGAGAAGGGTTAATATGAATATTTCTAAATTATTAGTATATTTCTGGAAGAATCAAGAATCAATAAAGATTTGAATCTCTTAAACAGCTGAAAATATTTGACCATTCAACGTTTCGCAAAAAAACTATTAAAAAGTATTGTAATCGCGAAAATTTGCGGTTTTCAGATTTCAACGGAAATATCCATTTTGACCATCCCTGAATCCATTTTGACTAGTTTCGTCGTGGCGTCTGTACGTACGTACGTTTGTTCGTTCGTATTTCGCATAACTCAAAAACAGTTAGCCGTAGAAAGTTGAAATTTTGTATTTAGGATTGTTGTAAAATCTAGTTGTGAATCTCCCTTTTTGGTCACTGCTTAATCACCGGAAGTGGTACTTTACTTGAAGGTCATAATTGATTTCCATCAAAAATTATATTAAAATACTTTGCAAAACTTCTCAACTTTGGTATTTATAACTTATATATTGATTTAAATAACAAACTAGATTTTGGTCTAAATTGGAAAACCGGAAGCGGTACTTTACTTGAAGGTCATAATAAACTTTCATCAAAAATGATATTGAAATATAATGTAAAACATCTCAAATTTGGTAAATAAGACTTTTATATCGATATGAATGTATTTACTATGGGCGACTTCAATGCTAAGACTGGGTGTGACTACGCCAGAGCACACGGAGTAATGGAGCCACATGGAGACGAACACACTAAAAATGGAAATGGCCAAAGATTAAAAGATTTTTGTGTAGACAACGATCTGCAACTCATTCTTTCCCCACAAAAAAGTACATAAAATAACTTTTTCGGCCGAAGAGAGAAATGTAAATAGCATAATTGACTATCACATATACAGTTGAAGGATCAGGAGACTATTTACTGATGTCAAAGTGATTAGTGGAGCAGAAATTGGCTCAGACCACCTTCTGTTGATAGGAGATACCCAATTACTCCACCCAAGAAAGGAACGCCCTAGAAGCTACAAGAAAATTGATATTGTAAAGCTCCAATTACCGGAAAAAAGAATGGAATATTCAGAGTTATTGGATTTAAAACTTAGGGACACCAATATGGAAGGAAATGTGGATGAAATATGGACAACAATGAAGAAAGCCGTACTGGAAGCTGCTACGACTACGTGTGGAATTGCTATTATTTCATCGAAAAGGAAAAGAACCAAGTGGTGGAATGAAAGGGTGAAGGCATCAGTCGCAAGGAAGAAGGAGGCTTGGAAGAAGTACCACAGACATAAGACCCCTGAAAATTGGTAACTCTATGTCCGAAGAAGAAATGAGTCAAAGCTGGTGGTGAGAGTGGCCAAAAGAAAGAGCTGGGAAGAATCAAAGCTACAGAATGACTACAAGGAAAATGTCAAAGTTTTTTGGAAAAGGGTGAAAGCTTTGAAAGAAAAGAAAAGCAAACCAATAAGATATATTAAAGATGAAAGAGGCAGATTGGTCACTAAAGATAAAGATATTTTGGAGAGATGGAGACGCCATTACTCAGAGATTTTTTTTGGAAATGCTGAGGAGATAATGACCAAAGGAAATGTTCAGGAGGAACACAATGAAGTGATCTGGGAAGAAAAAAATAGAAGCTGCAATGGAAAAGTTAAGACTTGGTAAGGCAGCTGGCAGAGACGGTATAGCTCCCGAATTAATCAAATTTGGTGGAGCGGAACTGTTAAAAGCATTACAGTATCTTTTCCAGAAAATATATACCGAAAAAGCTATCCCTAAAGAATGGGAATATTATATAATTATCCCTATTCATAAAAAAGGAAGTGCAAGCGAATGTGGGAACTATAGACCTATCTGCCTATCTCAGGTTGTATACAAGTTATATGTTATTTAAATCAATATTCTTCTTCTTCCTCCATAGTGCCTCTCAGCGTGGAGGTGCCTCAGTCCAAGCATGCCAGGCCTCCCGATTCCGTGCCAGCGTTTTCATGGCATTTATCTGCTTGTCTCTCTTCTGGCCTATTCTAGAAATGTGCTCAGTCCATTGCATTTTGGGCCGCCCTCTTGGGCGCTTCCCCATGGTATGGCTTCAAAGAATTTTCGAGAGTCACGGTTCTCATCCATCCGGCAAAGGTGTCCAAACCATCGAAGTTGTCTTTTTTCAAGGGTATCTTTCAAGGAAGCAACTCCGAGATCTTCTCGTGTCCGCTCGTTTTTAATGCGATCTCTCCTTGTTCGACCAGCTACTCTTCGGAAATATTTCATTTCAGCAGCTGTTATTCTGATTAGGTGCTTGTCTAGAGGTATCCAGTATCATTTCCATATCATAGAATAGGCAGGTAAACGGCTTTAAAAATGTGTATTTTAACATTTTTCTCTACCTCCCTTTTACCTATCAATGTGTTACAGAGGTGGTAGTAGATAGAATTTGCCTTCTTTATTTTGTTGGAGATCTTCTGGTCCAACCTTCCATTCCTGCAGATCACTGTCCCTAGGTAAGTGAAATCATCCACCATTTCCATTACTTCACCTTTGCAGCGTATTTCAACAACTTCGTTATTCATTCATTTCAACAGCTGCCTATATGCATTGCTTTGCTCTTTCCGACATTGATGGTCAATCCTTTCCTTTCCAGCTCCGCCTCCCATTCCATTACTGCCTGCTGCAATTGTGCTTCTGAATCCGCTATGAGAACAATCTCATCTGCAAACACCATCACTTGCGCCAGAATTGTCCTCATATTCAATTTGCCTACAACAGTGCGAGCTGTCCTTCATTTGCACATCTTCATAAATTCATCCATGTATATAATGAATAAGATCAGATGATAAGATAAGGACTTAAGCTGTCTCCTTGCTTCACACCTTTCTTCATGCCAAATATATCCGACTCTCTTCCGTTAATTCTAATTATACCTTTGGAGTTGTGGTATGTGGACTTGACAGCATCTATTAATCCTTGTGGGATATTCTTGGCGGAGAGGGCATTCCATAATTCTTGTCTAGGAACAGAGTCAAAGGCAGCCTTCAGGTCCAGTAATGACTCTTATCTCGATCCCAAGACTTGTCTATGATAGTTCTCAGAGAGTAAATGAGATCTTGTGTTTGGCATTGTGGTCGGAATGCACATTGCTCCTCTTCCAAATCCTTCTCTACAAGCATCCTTAGTTTCTTTTCTAATATTAGATTTTGGTCTAAATTGGAAAACCGGAAGCGGTACTTTACTTGAAGGTCATATTAGATCTTCGTCTAAAATTATATTAAAATATAATGTGAAACATCTCAAATTTGTTAAATAGGACTTTTATATTGATGTGAATGCATTTACTATATTTTGGTTAAAATTGGTGAGCCGAAAATGGTACTTTACTTGAAGGTCATAATAAGCTTACATCAAAAATTATATTTAAATTAAATACATAAATCATATGTTTCGGTAATAAAGGTTACAATCGCAATTTGATTTCCAATCCAATTAAACATTGTTATTACTTGTTTTAAGTGTTAAAATTTAGTGTTAAATACTGGTTTTCATCCCTATTTGTGTGTGTGTGTCAATAGATGGATGTCACGACGCCGAGTGTTGTTTTTGAGATACTGCAATCTTCGGAAACTAGTAACCAAATTCAGGATCACTTTTTGAGTCACCGATTTATAAAGAGGCGACCGAACCTCCTCCCAACAATCCGCCATTCTGTTGTCAACAATTCACTCTGTAATAGGATTGGAACATCGAAAGGAAAATATCTATGTTCGATATTTTGCGAAATCGCAAAACCAAATATCGATATCCACCGATAATTGCTAGAAAAATAGCGATATATCGAAAGGAAATGGAAGAAAAAGTGAAGAAAGTGCAAAATGAGTATAATGTTAAACTGTGAAGAAGGTTATGAAATAATATAATTATTATTATTTATAAAACAATATTTTATTATCCATTAATCATTATAAAAAAATATAGGAAAGAATTATACTTAAAAGAAAAAAAAAGTTATAACATTGTAAAAAAAAAGAAGATAGGAATGAATTATACTTAAAAGAAAAATATCTGATATGGATAACTCATGACTTCCTTGTACGCCTATTAAACTATAAATCAGTGGCTCAAAAAGTGATCCTGAATTTGGTTACTACTATTTTTTATTCCAAATCTGCACCCATTCATGGAAAATTTCGCTTATGGTACATGCTTTTGTGTTTGCATGATAGGTATTCGGTAAAGTTTTTGTTTATAAAACACCTTGCTTTCGCGGATATGACAGTCATGAGTGAACTTAATATTTCAGATCAATCTATGTCGGTGATTAACAGTATGGTTACAGGTTTTTTTGCACTTTTATTTAAAGAGAACTGAATAGAAAACAAAAAGGATAAACCGACTGAAATTCATAGAAACGATTCCTCTCTCTCTCTCACCTCTCTTCTTGAAAAGATTAAGAGTTAACCAGATTTCTTATATGGAAATTCGAATTATAAGGCGTTTACATTACATGGAAGATGAAAATAAATACGAATTATCGAGAGGACCGGATTGCAGTGTTTTGGTACTAAACAAGGGAAGATTTTCAAGAGATCAGAAAGTCCATACGAATTATCGGAATTACTGAGATTCTATTGTAATATAGTTTAACATATCAATATATCGATATATTGGATGTTAAGATATCGATAGAAAATATCTGTTTTTCAACTCCGATATATCGCGTGTCGATATTCCTATCCTACTCTTTAATAATGTAATGTAATGAAGTACAAAAGTAGATATTAATTATTTTTCACATTAATATTAACATATTATGATCAACATATTTTTCTTTATACTTTATACTTTTTTGTCTTACTAGTTGTTAACTTTCTTATTGCTGATACTGTCTCTGTTGTTATATCTATTGTTATTTTTTTTTCCTGATGATGGCCTAAAACTTAGGCCGAAACGTCGGCACACATTATAATAAGTTTTTTTTTACAGAAACAAGAGTATGTGTGTGTGTATTTATAGATAGATATTGCGACGCTGAGTGTCGTTTTTGAGATAATGCAATCTTCGGAAACTAGCAGCCAAATTCAGGATCACTTTTTGAGCCCCCGATTTATAGTTAAATAAGAATGCAAGGAAGTCATGTGTTGTTCACATCAGATATTTTTAAATTCTTGCCCAACAATTAATACGGCTACCTCATCAATTTGAGGTGCATTATAACGACTTCTGTGTTCTGTCCTCTGTGGCGCATGATCAGCTCTGATAATGACTTGAAAATCTTTTATATTTGACCACATTGCTTCGAGAGTAATCTTGAAGCTACGCGTGTAAGGATTTTGACAATGTAACAAATATTGCAAGGTGTATAATAATTCTCTGTACGCATTTGGGGCTATCTACATTGCCGTTGTACTTCGCTCACCGAATCATCCATGAAATATTTCTGCAAAAACTTCGGTTCGTCAGGATTGTTTGGTAAAAGAGATCCAGCTAATGATGGTGGATCAGCAATCTCTGCCAATAAAACTTTGTCTCCTAAACAGCAGAGACCTGGTGGTTCTTTAGACCATTTCAATGCATGACAGTAGTTGCACTTGAAATTCATTTTCATATCGATTAGAGGCGGACATAAACCGTTGGCGCCTTGGAGTTCGCGGCTGATTTTCTTTATTGTTAATATTTTAATATTATTAGAAAATTGTTAATATTATTAAAAAATAAAATGAAATAAAATTAAATTGAATTAAAATTAAGTTAAATTAAATTTTAAAAATATCTGTACTTAAGATGTCAATATTATTATAGAATAAAATTTTATAATTTTTAAATTTAGTTTAATCTATTGTATTTTTCCATCCTGAATCGAATGAAACTATTTGTATTTCGATAGGACTAACCGTTCTCGAGAAATAGAGTTTTTTGCCGTTTTGCTCCATTGTGCTTCGCATTATTGTAATTATTATCGTCGTCACTGGTATTGGCGTTATTATTGTTGTTTTCATCGCTATTATCGTTATTGTTATCGTTAATGTCATTGGTATTGTTTTTAATATTATTATTTTCATACTTAACCATATTTTGATCATGCGTTTGCGAATGATTGTTCCTAGATAATCTTCTTGGCACTATTTGTGTAACGACCAAGGTGTGATTTCTTCTTCATAGGCATTATGCGACCAATAAAAAATCTGTCAAAATTAGCAACTAAAACAAATCCACCTAAAAAAAGCCCTCAATGAAAAAAAAAATCAATCAACAAACAAACAACATCATTGATAGAAACTAAAAGCCAACAAACGATGTCAAATAACCAAGAAAAGAAAAAAGAAAGCGGGGCTGTTCACAACAAACAATAATTGTAATACATCGATAGTCTAGGCTTCACCCAAAAGTCGTCTATTTTTATTTATGAAAAGATTGGCTTACTTTGGTTTTATATGTGTAGATATAACCATGAAACTCTCTAGATTTTTAATTCGTATATAAAAGAAAAGGGAAAAAAAATTAGACAGCTCTAATTTTTAAAATATGACATCAACCAATATAATAAAGCGAGTTGGAAAAAGTAACCAGAGCATGTGAACTTGTGAAAGCTTATAAAAAAGCTCCGTTGAGCTCAGGTCCAAAATTGACATTTTCTTAAAGCTACTTCCTAACATTTCTATAAATTTCATTGACAACTAAAGACAACTGCTTGACAAAAAAAGATAAAGCCATTTAAACAAGAATTATTTACACAGTTGGCATTAGTCAGTTCATGGTCTCGTGAGCTTTGACAGCTCATCCTTCCAGAATGAGTTCTCTCAACCATTTTTTGTCGACAGGGAAACAAAAAGCGACTCAAATTTATTTATGAGCTCAATTGTGCCACTGAAAATTACTCTTGTCGCAAATCAAGATGAAGAAATATGGTTTATCCCTCTACTCGATGTTGTAGACCTGTAAGGTTTGAATTTCTAAAAGAAACCGCTAAATTAAAAAGATCTGAAATAGAGCATGTTCAAAATGAAATAAATAAATTGCAACCAAACAGTATGACAATAAGTAGTACCATCTCAGTGAGGCACGTTTTGCATTTTACAATGCTGGACGGAAAAGTAACGCAATATGTTACCAACACAACTGCATCAAGGAACTGCGTCGTTTGTGGTGCTCGTCCATGAGATGAATGATATTTCAAAACTTAAAGTAAAGTTTTGCAAAGAAGAAGCTATTCAGTTGGGGATGTCTCCTCTTCAAGTGAGAGTAAAATTTATGGAGTATATTCTTCACCTAGGCTATAAACTAGAATTCCAGAGTTGGAGAAACTAAAACTACTCTCCCAATAAAAGAAACAGCAAAGGAACGTGTACAAAAACGGTTCATCACTGAATTAGGGGTGAAGGTTGATTTCGTAAAACAGGAATGCGGTTCCAGTAATACTGGAAATATATTGAGAGTATTTTTCCGAAAATAACTCCGAAGTTAGCGAAAATCTGATTCGCCGACTTGGATTAGTATTGGAGGTGATTAATAGCAACTCATCAATTGACTCGGAGAAATTTAAATCATATGCAACAGAAACAGCGAAGTTGGCAATAGAAATGTATCCATGGTATTACATGCCTTCAACGATCTATAAAATATTAATTCATAGAGCCGAGATTATAGAAGCAGCAGTATTGCCAGTTAGATTACTTTCGGAGGAGGCACAAGAAAGCAGGAATAATACTATTTCTATCGCCTTTACTTTACAACGAAATGTTCCCATAAATTCACAAACGAAGATGTATTTCACAAACTCCTAGAGTCTTCAGATCTCTGCATAACCTATATGAGACCTGAGCCTAATAAAAAAAAAACTTCCCAACAGTGACGAAGCACTCCCATTGATAATGCAAGCCTTTAAATTTTTCTTTTTCACTATTCTATGTAGGTGCATAATGGATTCTTCTGATCCGACTAAACTCCAGATTGCTAAAAAAAATCTGATGCGGTGCGCGCATCACACAACTTTCCTTTGCCTTCACTTTCATTTTAAAGAGTTCACCATAAAACACTACTCGAATTAAACTCAGCAGGATGTACTTCTTCAAGTCTTTTCTCACGTTAGTATAATAAATTAGTTTTAAATAACTTTAGTACTACAATTCTGTACACTAAATATTTTTGGCTTGTCAAGCTGAAAATATATTTTAAAAGTTTCAGTTTAGTTTCCATTGAATAACGTTGTTTCCATTAAATAATATAAAAGTAGAAATTATTAAGTTAATTTCTACTTTTATATGATTACAATACATTGTTACAGACCGTTTTGTTAGCAATAAGTTGGAGGCTTGATGGGAGGAGGTTCGTTCGCATTCGTCCCCTTCCAGAAGTGTTCGATTTTCCCGAGGTCCAATAAATCCTTATGACATATGCTGTATCTTTTCTAATACAGGCCCGAATTAAATAATTTTTTTTAAGGAAATTTAATTACCTTTCAAATGATTTCATACAAAATTTACCAATGCTCACTTTTTGAGTTATGAGCAAATACAATTTTTTATTCGCTGTAACTTGTTCCTCTGCATTTTCTCGTTGGTATATTACATACATGAAAAACTAAAGAACTTTAAGGAGAAAATATTGGGTAAGTTTCATCAAAATGGTTCTGAGTCGTTAACGAGAAAATTGTAAAATCCATGATATAATTACCACTTCCGGTTAGTCCGATGCGCTGTATCTTTGCTATTACTGGTCTGATTTTGATGATTCCTTTTGTTTTTTAGATAATTTAATTACCTTTCATACTAGATATAAATGACCATAAAATGCATACTTTTTAAGTTATGCACAAATAAAATATACGAGGAAGCTTAATGTAGCTTATTGCTCATATGTAGGAAGCTTAATGAAACATCTTCAGACTAATTGTCCAAAAATTAGTTAATAATAGTAATAATTAGTTAACAACATTATTATTTTATTTTAAGTTAATATTGTCACCCTAAATATAAAAACGCTTAACTCCATATAAGTAAAGATGGAATTTCGAAGTTTTATAATTAGTGTTATAACTTTAGTAATATAACTTTAATTAGTAAATTTATGAATTAATACATTTCATTATTATTTATTATGCTACGTGATATTTTACTGTTTTACAATTAACGGTTTCAATTTAACAATAATCAGAATTTTATTCTCATTTTTGATTATTAACAAGTCACTATATTAATCACTGTAATAATTGTTTTCATTTATTTATCTTGTGCTTGTTAACCTTTTTCTATTGCACTCACATTATTATATTAAATTCCAGTTTATTTTTGATCTATGAATTTATACCATATTCCATTATTTCATCTAGCACTATTGTGTTTTAATATCTTCCTTTTCCTCATTTTTTTTATCATCAAACATTCTGTTTAATTTGTCTTATCTTTTGGTGTCAACAAAAGTGTTATTTAAAACTTTTTTTTAAATAAAACAATTTTTTATCTGTAATATGGCTTTTAATTATAATATATTAATATATTTCTTAATTAGTATTCACTCATTGTTTTGAAAAAATATATTATTATTTAAATACCTTGAGTTATGGTATTTATCTCATGGCCTGCTTCTTAACCTTATGCTCACTCTGACCCATGTTCCATTTATATTGTTATCATAATATTTTTTTTATTTGTATGCTAATTATTAATTATTGTATTTATTTAATGTAAGTCTATTTTATTAATAAAAACTGTATATCGGTTAGAGATGGGTTGTAACCACTGCTAGTGGAATCAGTGACAGGCTGTACTTGATACTTTTTGTCACTTGTACCAATTACCGTTGTCCTAAAGAAAAATATTTAAAGACGATATTTCATAATATATATCGTCGATTTGGTGGTAAGTGATCAACTGTATTTTTGTTAAAGTAAAAGTTTTATGAATAACATGTCTTATGAATGATCATGGAAGGCATGCTATAGATTTTTCATCTTGGTACACAGAGTTGGCAACCCCAGCTATGGTGTTTGCCATTAAAATCATTTCCAGTGATGAAGCATCTTCCCAGCAGTTCAAAAAAAATCAGAAAACGTAGGTTTTAGAATATATCTTGGAGGAAATATACAGCAGAAAAAGTGATGGCATGGTGCTTAGTGTAAAGTGTGATGCATGTTGTGATAATGGTAATTACTCAGTGAGATCCCATGAATGTTTTGAAACAATGAAAAGATATTATATTAAATCTGTCACTACTGAAGCGTTTATTTGGTTCAAGGAGAGGTAAATATGAACAAACTTTTATCTTTAAAATTTTATTAACATTCTGCCTTACACAAAGAATCTAGCATACTTAATAGAATATTTAATTCTTTTAAATTGGCTTCTGTAAGGAGTACAGAAAGATTCCAAGGTAAACTTTGTTCTCTTGGCCATTTAGGAAAAAGTGAGTTGCCTTGTTTTTCTCCTGTGGTCTTCATATTTATAACAGTAAAAAAAAAAAATAATTTAATTGAAAATAAAAATCCTGACTATGGAAATAATTCTTATATCTATTACCCTTTTCGTCCTTTGGGACAGAATGTACTAGCATATCTACTTTTTTAAGTATTTTAAAAACCAACATTAGGTGGTTGTTAGTGAAGTTGACATCTATGAATATTGAAACTTGGTGTAGTGGTTGAGAATTTAGTCAATACTGAAGTGTTTATTTGGTTCAGGGACAAATAAATATGAACAAACTTTCATCTTCACAAAAATGCAGTTTATCGCTTTTATCTCCAAACCGACAGTATGTAATAAAATATAAATTGCCAATACTTGAAAAATAAAAATTTTAAAATTAAAAATAATAATATGTTTACAGTGAATGATAATGTTTACAGTTTTTTTTTTTTATCATTCTCTAATATTTTATTTGTGTTGTAGGAACAAAGAGCAGAACAAAAAAGAGCTCAGGATATGCACTTGCGTGAAAGTGAAAAAATTAGGCTTCCTAAATCCAGTAAGTTTATACTTTTTGTCATAGAATATATATTAAATTTCAGGTTATGTATTAAGTATAAAATGATAGCAGTAAGGTTGATATGAGCAAACAGTATGGTGCCTACATTCCCCAAAGCAGAATGTTTTCAATCTTTCTACGACTATGTCAAAAATACCAAAAACTTTCTGCGAGCTTGATAGTAGTAGCATAACATTTTTCAACAACAATAACATTAGTTTTATGAAGGAATGAGATGGTCCTGGAGGCGGTCAAAAAATGAATCATAAATAGTAAAAACTATTTATTAGGTACTGACATTTCGACCCACTTTACAGATCATCAGGGCTGAATTAACAAGATACAAAAATAAAAATAAAACAATGATATATACAGTGAATAAATTAAAATTAATAATTAAAAAGACTTGATGAGAAAAATGAAAACAGTGATGAATTTGTAAAATGTTATAAGATGAAACTGATAGAGCAATAACAACAACTAAAAATAAATTAGTTAATATTTATAAATTAGTTAATATTTATATTTATTAGTTAATATTTATAAATTAGTTAATATTTAAGCTGATTATTAATAAAACTGGCTATACAATAATAATAGTAGATAAACTAAAAGAGAAAGAACCATAACTAAAAAATTAATAACTTTATTAAATAAGTAAAAAGGGGAATACAAATAAATAAACAGATAAAATTTAGTGCCTTGAAGCTCAAAGAGAGGTGGAGGAGTGGCTTAGCAAAATAGCAAAATAATTAAGGAGGCGGGATAGGAGTAGTAATTAAGAATGTCATTAATAGTTATTCAACATTATTATTATTTTTATTTCATATAATCTAGGCTATTGTCAGAAATATTCACCTACCCGGATCAAAGTCAAGGGTTAGGCTTAAATTTTAAGCTATATTTAAGAACTTCCTGACGATGATTGCTGTATTAAGGAGAACTGCTTTCTGCTTTTCTTCTAGTACTTTTTCATGCAGTTTCAAATTCTCAACTGATAGTATCCTCTGGTATGAGTCCATTGCTGGATATTAAAATCGGATATACTTTATATATCCAGCCTATAAAGTTGCCATAGCTCCTGGCACAACTCTTGATATTTTCTGATACTGTTTTGTCGATAATTATCATCGGTTAGAATAGCAATATCAATGACATAGCCACTTTTTACATTTTGATCTATTAAGACTATGTCCGGTTTATTATTGACAATTCTATGGTCTGTAATGATGGAATATTATTGTAATATCCCAGTATAATGTTCTGTTTTCATCAGACAGTACCGGTTTTGGCTCGTATCGATAATGAGGAGCCTGTTCAGCAATCATGTTATAAAATAAGGCCAGTGCTTGGTGGATAATCTTGGCCAGGTTATTGTGCCTCATAAGGTATTCTTTATCTGCCAACACTCGACACCCAGATGATATATGCTGGATAGACTCAATTGCACTCTTACATAGATGACATCTGTCATTGATATCTTCTCCACATATGTATTTTCTATAAGCGTTGTTGGAAACTACCTGATTCTGAATGGCTACAATAAAACCTTCCGTTTCAGAAAATAAATATCCTTTTTTAAACCAGATGGTAGAAGCATCCCAGTTTTTTCCTGATTGTGATAGAGAATGGTAAAAGCGACCATGTAGCAATTTATTTTTCTAATTTTCGATCAGAATTTCTTCAGTAGAAACCTCCTTATGCTCCGATGAAATTAAGTTCAAAGCTGTGTATCCATTGTCTAATGTTCTTATTGCTGACCACAAAGGAGAATTATATTGTAGAATCTGTATTTTAAGTTATTTTCTTGCTCTCTTGCAGCTCCTTAACAGACAAACAAGTCCCCTTCCTCCTTGCTTTCATGGCAAGTACATCCTTTCAATTGAAGATATAGGATGTCGTTTTCTAGCTGAGGTAAAAAGGATTCCTATTAAACGATTCATTTCTTCAAGTTCCATGTTAGATCACTTTAGAACGCCAAAAGTATAAGTCAGTAATGAAATAGCCCATGTATTAATTGCTTTAATTAAGTTGCCTGCTGACAGATACGTTTTGAGGAGTTTTCCAATCCGTCTTTTAAACTCTTCTTTAAAATTATATTTATTATTATTCTTAAATTTCAATAGTTGGCCAAAACCTAAATATTTATAAGAGTGTGATTCGTCTAGTTGTTCAATTGTTGCATTATTAATGATCTCCACGTCTGTTTTATTCGTAATCTCTCCCCTTTTAAAATGGATGATAGCACTTATCTATTCCTAGAGTCATACCTATTTCATTACTGTATGACTCTACCATCTGGATCATGTCTACCAGTTCTTTTTCACTTTTAGAATACAATTTTAAACATGTCAATATTCGAATTTCTTTGCGGATCACTTCAATTTTATTCTTTAGTCTTCTTCTCCAGGGTGCTATTTTTTTACTCCCTTCCTGTTTCTTTACTCTAGTTTCTACTGATGAAAACTCATTGATTAGACCTAATCTGTTAGCCACTTACCTCGCTCCAGCATATATCCAATGACGGATATCAGTTATGTCGGATTCAGGAGCTAAGTATTCTAACAAAATCAGGTCGATTGCTCGGACAGTGTCTAATATTTTCTTATTATATGGCACTTTTGGAATCATAGTTCTATTTTCTAGCGAAATACCTTCAAATTTCATGTGTTCTGTTAGCAATAATGTTCTGATTCTATCATTACTATTTTGCATATCTATGCTATCCTCATTAACTTCAGTTTCTTGTAAGTTATTCGAAACACTCGCCTCTATCTGCTGGGTTACTAGATCTTGAATAGGGGTAAGACTATTACACAGCTTCTGCTTTATATCAGTTAATTCCGCATGTGAAAGAAACTTTCGTTCAATGATTTGCTTGACCTGATCTGCCAGTCTTCTTAGGGAAAGTAACCCTAAAGTGAATACTGGATATGTGCTTGTGTCAGTGTTTGTGAATAGTGTTCTGTTATGATGATATAGTGCAGTATACTGAACATCAGGACTCAGGGGTCGTTAAACCCCAGCAGTTATGCGCTTCATTGCCCCTTGCGGTGTTATAATTATTATTATTATTTATTTCCAAATTTCACACTCCTCAGTCTATACTGGGAATATTCACCCTAGCTCATGTTAGTCAAGGGTTAGGCCCGGTTTATGAAATATTAAAAAAATTTCTGACAATGCTGGCTGTCCGTAGTAGCACGATCTCTGTCCTTCCAGAATATAATCTGCAAGTCCCAATTCTTTGCAGCTTCTAATCGTTTCCTCTGGGACCAACCCGTTACTGAAAATGATAAAGGGCAACACTTTGCCTTCTTTTAGGCGATATAGTTGCTTCAGTTCTTCACAGAGCTGATGATACTTTCTTATCTTCTCTCCAACCACTTTATGCACATTGTCATCACTGGGAACTCCTAATTCAATTATTGTAGCCGTACTTTCACTATTCGTAGAACCAGAATATCCGGTTTATTATATGGCACTGTATGGTCTGTGATTATAGACTGCAGAGTATAATTGTAGTAAGGCTTTGGTACATCTATAAAGTTGTAACTTTTGGTAAGACTTTGGTGAATTATTTTTACCAAGTTATTATGCTTTTCTAGATATTCCTTTCCTGCCAATATTGTACAGCCCGTTGTTATATGCTGAATGGACTCTATCGCCACTTTACAAAGTCGTCATTTATTATTTATGGTTTGTTTAAATATGTGCTTGTTGTATGAATTAGTTGCCATTATTTGGCCCTGTATGGCAAACAGAAAACTCTCTGTTTCTCGGAACAGTTTTACTTTCTTAAGCCGTTCAACAGAAGCAGAAAGATTAATTCCTGTTGAAATTAGGGCATTAACAGTTTTTCTTTTTTAAGCCGTACAACCGAGACAGAAAGATTAATTCCTGTTGAAATCAGGGCATTGAAAAACCTATCGTGCAGCTGCTTAATGCTCCAGTCGCCCAACAGTTCCTCACTGGTTATTCCATTTTTTGATTAAGCTGCAAGATTTAATGCAGTCAGATTTTTATTCATTGCCATAATGGTAGCAATTAATCGCAAATCGCTTTTGACAATATAATTCCTCAACTGCATCTCCTGATCTTGATAGCTTTTGAAAAGACTTATGAGTCCTCTTCCACCTTGTTTTCTTGGGAGATATAGTCTAGAAACTGAGGATTTTGAATGCCTTTTCCTGGTTGCAGTCATCATAACTCTAACTCTACGATCCAGCGCTTGTAACTTAGTGTCCGTCAACTTTAACACTTCAAACGTGTATGCTAATGCAGGAATAGCCCACGTGTTTATTGCTAGATATTAGATACAAACATTTCACGAGTGTCATCCTTGAATTTCAACAGCTCATTTACACCTAAATATTTATAGGAGTCAGATTCCTTGACCTGCTTTATTATATCCTTGTTTGATAGTTCAATGTTTTCAACTTCTTTCAGTTTGCCTTTATGTATATTGACTATAGCACATTTTTCTGACCCTATGATCATATTTATGTCTGGTGAATCCTCCTACCAGCTCTTATAAATTTCTCAGGTCTTTCTCATTTCTTGCATATAACTTTATATCATCCATATAATTATTATTATTATTTCAGAATTTCGCACTCCTCAGTCTTTGCTGGGAATATTCACCAACCCGGACCCAGTGAGTCAAGGATTAGGCTCTGATTATGTTATGTTTAAAAATTTCCTAACAGTTCTAGCTGTTCCCAAAAGTACTGCTTGCTGAACCCCTGCTAATATTTTCACGGTAAGCTCCAGTCTCTGGATAGAGTCTAGCGTGCTCTCCGGGATCAAGCTATTGCACGAAACTATAATAGGGGAAATCCCACAGCTCTCCAATCCATAAAGTTGCTTCAATTCTTCAGCCAATTCTTGATATTTTCTTTTCTTTTCAGCAACTTTCTTCTGCAAATTGTCATCTGATGGAACACCTATCTCTATAATCTGTGCCAATTTCCTATTTTTATCAATCACCAAGACGTCTGGCCGATTATTTAAAACAGTATGGCCAGTTATGATAGGGTGGTCCCAATAAATCCTGGTTTTATGCCCCAAAGTAATTGGTGACAGGTGGTATTTATAATAAGGGAATTGGGTGATTAAAGGTTCATCTTCAATACTATGGCCTGATGAATAATTTTTGCAGCATTGTTGTGCCTTTGCAGGTATTTCTTGACAGTCAGAATTTGACAACACGAAGTTACATGTTGTATGCTTTCAACTGCCTTTTTGCATAAGCGGCATAAGTCCACAGATACGCTTCCGATATGCCTTTGTGGCTATTACTTGTTCTTGGATAGCCAATAGGAATCCTTCTGTTTCTGGAAAGATATTGCCACTTTTCAACCATGCTAATGATGCCTGAGTATCTACTCGTATAAGCGTTAATGAGTGGAAAAACCTTCCATGTAGTGGTTTATTTTTCCATGCTTCTGTTAGAGTGGCATAGTCTGATTCGCTATAAAGAGTCGCAGCACTTAGTAAATTTAAAGCTGTGTAATTTGCATCTAATGATGCGAGAGGATGTCAGAGTCATGATTGATGAAATAATTTCGAAGATTATTTTCTTCCTCACGGCATGGCTTCAAGAGACTAATTAGACCGCGGCCTCTTAACTTCCTTGATAGATACAAACTTGGCACTGAAGACTTCGGTTGTCTTTTCCTTGAAAACACCATCTGGACTCTTAGAAGGCAATATAATCTTTCTAGATCTGTTTTTGTCTACTTTAGTTCTCCAAATGAGTATGCTAAAGATGGTACTGCCCACGTATTCAATTCCCTAATCAAATTTCTTACATTTAAATGGGATTTAAGTATTAGTTTGATACATTTCTTAAATTCATCCTCGAGACATTTCTTTGCACTGGCCTTAAATTTCAGCAGTTGGTGCATTCTGAGATATTTGTAAGAAACAGAGTCTCGCAGCTGATTAATTATAACATCTGTTAGTTCCGTGTTATTTCCTTCTGTAATTTTTCCTCTTTTTACATACAGTACTGCACATTTCTCTATTCCTAGGTCCATATTTAGGTATTCACTGAACGTCTTTACCATCTCAAGAAGGGTTCTTATTTCTTCCTCATTTTTAGCATAAAGTTTCAGAGATCGTCCATTTAGAACGAATGAGATAGCTTCGTTTCGGAATTGAGTGTGTATCCTTTGCCTGTATCTCCCAATAGTTTGCTAAGTGCTAAACAGAACCACAGAGGACTAAGGGAATTATTACACCTCGGAATTATTATTATTATTATTCAACATTATTTTTAATTTTTTTTTTTTAATATTTCTATGTATGTATGAAAGTCCTATCCTATCCTATGCATGAAAGTCCTATCTGATAATATAATGAAATAAAAAACTAAATATTTAAAAAGACAATACTGGCACACTTTTAGGTCGAGCACACATAGAGACACAGAGTAACACAGTTTCTGTGCTTCTTAGTGCTGTAGCTCTAGTCACAGAAACTGTGCTGCCCTGCTCTGCGTCTCAATGTGTGCCTGCCCTAAGAAATAAGGAAGAATACATTTTTGTATATTGAAGAAGTATGTATTGTAACATTTCTACTCGTTATCCCGCTTCAAAATGTATTGAAACATCTTAATTTGTTCTTTTGAGTCAAGTAGAGAGTATGTTATAAGCAGATTTGCCAACAAATGTAGTTCTTGCTTAATTAAAAAAAAAAAATAATAAGTTTTACAATGCTTTTGCCAAATGTTTTTGTGATAACTGTTAAAAAAGAGTCACTTTAACTTGTGAACCTTCACCAGCAAGAATTGAGGAGAAAACAAAATGAGAGGTGATATATCATTGGTCACCTTTACAATCACTTGTCACGGGAATAAAATTTTCCTTAATTGTCTTTTTGAGACCAAAAATCTTGAATACAGCAGAAGAACGAAAAGCTGAGGAGCCAGTTAACAAAATGAGTTTAATACTAGGCCGGCTAGATTCGATTGCGTGTGACATTAAGAAAATAACAGTGAAATGCAACAACCTTCCAGTAGAAAACAAAGATTTTCGTTAAGAATTTGCACTATTGCCTACAGAATTCAACAACATATGGCCAAAAATACACAAGGATGTAACTATCTCCCAAAAAAATTGATTAACCTTATCATAGAAAAATCCAACTTGAAAAAAAAAAAAACCACAGAGCTTCAAAAAGACTCAATTGATAAATCGCAGACTCCTTTTACAAACATGATTAAGATAGATAACATCCCAGTAAACGAAAACTTATACGAGAAAATAAACGATTGCCCATAGATGTAGAATGCAACAAGAGAGGCGAATCATTAGTAAAGATAATCGAAAAAATTGATTTAGTCATGTATAATGGCATTAGTTATGTATAATCAGCAAGTGACATATATTGGCAGTATTGTGGAATATGTTTGGACATCCTTCTCTTTCTTGCCATTTATTTCTGACTTGGTAACCCATAACGAGTTTGATGTCTGACCATTTCCCTAGGATTCAACTGGTTCATAAAGAGGAGAGTGACAAGACCAACCATTCTAGATAGATACCTATGTAGGAACCCACTAAATCTCAAAATATTACATGCAATATTTGCATGGTCCTCTCCACCTGTTGGGAGGCTGAGAAGCTGGCAAATGATGATTGCAAGAGGACATTGCAGATGTACATGGAAGAGGCTGGTGTCTTAACGATACCTCATCAGAAGAAAAACCCAACCATGGTTTAATAAACAGTGCCAAGAAGCAAAGAACATCCTCAAAATGAAATACAAAGAGGCAAAATAAAATCTTTTCTTGCCTCATTTTCTGTGATCCTATAATGAAGGCGTCAAATTATCGAAAGATTAGCCGAACAGCCAAGAAACAGCACCAAGATAAATTGAAAATTAAGATTATATGCAGTAAAAATCTATCTGAATTCTGGTGTGCAAACAGAAAATTCAACTTCAAAAAAAAAAAAAAAAAAATCCCTATCGAGTAGTGGGAGAAATTCTTTCAGGGAATATTACTCCCTAAATTAGACATAGAAGGAAAAAGATGTTGATTATGAAGTAACTTATAAGGCTTATACAGACAAACTGTATAAGGCCATTAAACAAAGCAAGAAAAATAAAACCTCAGGAGTGTTTTATGTACATGGATGAGCAGTGGAAACACATCATACTTACAATATTTGATTTGGTCTGGCACAATGAGATCATCTCCATGAGCTGGCCAAAAATAAAAATGACCTTCAGATACATTCAAATAGATTCATAAAAAAGCACCCTAAGGTGATCCAATTACATACAGAGGAATCTCTATCTTAAATAATGTTATGATACTTTTTTTTAACATAAATCAATAAAATTGTAAAGAAAAATGTATTCATTATGATGACTTCAAAACAATGCAATCTAGTTATTGGAGTTACTTTATCTCTTATCATGGCTTTACACCACTTTGCTCGTATAGTTGAGTCTTTTGATACAAGAAAAAATGCTTTATAGGGTGCACTTTTCATTGTATTCTTGCACAAAGGCACAAGAAAATACTTATCCGAAGGTTTTCGCTCTTGTTCCATGGTTTTACTTATTACAGAATTAGATCAAATTTAGCAAGTTTCACCAGAACCATTACAAAGTTGTTTGAATAGCTTTGTTGACATGAAAAGTTACGTCACATAAACGCCACGTTTGAATAGCCAAAAAAACTAGCCCAAATAAAATATTTTACGTAACATTTGAGACAAAAATTATTTATTTAAGGTATTTTCAAAAATCATGCATATATCCAATTGTTGATGGAGAAAATTCTTCTTAGGAGATTCCAATCAAGAGGGTGTGTTGCAGGAATAAAACCTTAGTCCTTTTTTTTTTTTTATATATATATTTCATATATGCCGGAATTATTCAAAGACCTGAGGACTGAGAGAATTTTCATACCGAACATAATTGAGGTTTCACTCTTAGTCTATGCAGATGACTAGGTAATTTTGGCATACATCTGGCCTGAGGCAGAATCTAAGCTATGGATCTTGGAATCATATTGCCAAATGAAAAAAATCATAGTCAGCATTGATAAAACAGTTGCCTTGCCATTCCACTAACTAGATTGATTGGGAAGACATACAGCTCTAATTTATCAAACTAGTGTACTCCAAGTAGTCAATAGATACGTATATCTGGGTGTCCCCTTCATTTCTTTTGGTAAACTTGGCCTAGCTGCTGACCATTTCGTTTCTAAATGCTCTATTGCAAGTAGCTCTGTGATGAAATTCCTCTCAAGCTGTAAATCAGATGCATGGGAGACAAAACTCCACTTGCTTGCCTTGGTTTCTATGGACGGTCTTACTCACTTGGTTAGTGCAAAGTAAAAATATGGATAAATCTTTGGTTCTAGAGGTCTTTGGAGGTAGATGATAATACTAGGCTTTTTATAGCTCTCTTTACTGTTTTTATAGCATTTTCTGCAGTTCCATTTGTTTGTAGGATTAAACAAGCTTTGGAGGCTCAGTTAAGAAAGAAACAGGCAGGCAGGTTTTAGGGAGAAATGCAACAATCTCATAAACACGCTGAGAATCATCCTGGAGCAGAGCGACGAGTGGCATAGCCCCCTATACATGGTGTTTATAGAATTTGAAAAAGCCTTTGACTCAGTGAACCAGCACATCATGTGGATAATCCTCGAAAGATATGGCATTCCTAAAAAGATAATCAGCCTTGTTAGGAGTTCATATGATGGATATGAACGTCGACCCATCCATGAGGAGTTGCTTTCGAATCCAATTAAAATCGAGACTGGTGTAAAACAAGGTTTGTGCTTTCTCCAACTCTTTTCATCGTTGTTCTCGATGGCATGATGAGAGCTAGGCTTGGGGGACGAAGACATGGAATCCAGAGGGGTCTAAGAGAAAGGCTGGAGGATCTCGACTACGCCGATGACCTATGTTTTCTAGCACAGCGGTTCAACGATCTGCAGGACAAGTTAGATGCTTTAAGCCGAATCGCCAACCGAGTTGGACTGCGGATCAACATCGGTAAAACAAAAGAAATGCGAGTGAATGAGCGATGTCGGAATCCATTTGTTCTGAGAGAAAAAGCAGTGGATCAGGTGGAATCATTTGTCTACATGGGAATCGAGGTCACTAAAGAAAGGTACTCGTTGGAAGATGTCAAAAGCCGAATTCAAAAAGCTAATGAGGTGGGGCATTTGTTACCTGTATCCAATATGGAAGAACAAGAAATTGTCCAAGAAAACCAAAATAAGGCTATTCAACACCAACGTAAAGTCAGTTCTCCTCTATGGATGTGAAACATGGAAAGTGACCAAATTCGTTACCCGACCTCTTCAGACCTTCATCAACCGCTGCTTGCGAAGAATCCTGGGGATATAGTGGCCAGAGAGGATCTCGAATGAGGAACTGTGGAGTACGACTGAGCAGCTTCCTATACACTTGGAAATAAGAAAAAAGAAATGGAGGTAGATAGGACACCCATTAAGGAAACCAGATAGTGCCATCGAGAAAGAAGCTCTTCAATGGAATCCTCAAGGAGCAAGAAGAAGAGGAAGACCAAGAGAGACGTGGCGCAGATCGGTACAAAAGGACCTGGGCCGGACTGGCAAGACTTGGAAGAGGCAAAAGTGATTGCAGCAAAAAGAAAGGAATGGAACGCAATTGTAGATACCCTATGCTCCTCTAAGAGTCAATGGAGATAATAAAAATAATAATAATAAAAGTAAAAATATGGATAAATCTTTGGTTCAAGGGGTCTTTGGAGGTAGATGATAATACTAAGCTTTTTATAGCTCTCTTTACTGTTTTTACAGCATTTGTTTGTAGATGGTATGGAGCGTCGACTTCTTCTTCTTCCTTGCTCCCTCCATTTAAATGACCATGTCAGGGGATGAGAATAAAAACTCGGCAGTCCTCTCGAGATTCCCCAGACTCCCGTAAAATTTCCTTTCCAATGACACTGGCACTGGCCATATCTTTTCTCGCAAATTTTTTAGCAGTTTGCAGGATTGTAGTATGTGGTCTGATGTTTGTTCAGCTTCTCCGCAGTTGCATAAAGGGCTAGTTCCTATTTTTAATTTTTTGTATAAGTGGGATTTAAGACGGTTGTTTCCGGTCCTTATTCTGAAAATGGTGACTTGTTCTTTTCTGTTTAGTTGGAAGTAGTCATCCTGAGGATTGTGTGTTGGATGTGAGGCCAGCCATTTTTGTCTGATGACAACCTTGTTTATGGTTTTTGCTTTATCTATGGTTAGTGAGGGATCATATTGTTGCACCAATGAACCTGTCTATGTCAGAGAGTCAGCCTTTTCATGCCTGCGAGCCCACAGTGCCTGGGGATCCATTGCAAAACTAATTCTGCGGCACCATCGACCATGCTTTTGATGGCTGCAGTTAAATTTTTCAGATTTGTTTCGGCTTTGTGTCGACTTCTCATTCCCTGTAGGACTGGTCGTGCATTAGTGAGAATTACTATTTTATTACTGGGGACCAAAGAAGAAGATGAATTGATCATTTTGCAAGCCTCAGTGATGGCCTCCTTTTTAGAACGGTAATTGCTTGAACTGCTGCCAATAGGAATAGCTTTTTCCAGGGTGGATCAATCTGTAAATTCAGTATGGATGCCTGCACCCCCATCCCTGAGAGCTCCAATAGCTGAACCGTTTGTGCATGCTCTTATCCATTCGCCTGGAGGGTATCCTTCATTTATGAATTTTAGGCTCAGGGCTTTTATCTCCTCTGGTGATAGTTTGCCTTTGCAGTTTACCACTGGGATATTTTTGACGATCCTCGGTTTGCTTAGTGATTCCCAGGGTGGACGGAGGCTTGATGGGTCTAAAGGGTTTAGTTGGACAGCTCCAACTCCAAATTCTCTCTGCAATTTTTTAATTAAATATACTGGGCTCTTTCGTTTGAGTCTGGTTAAGTAACCCATTTTAATTCTGTCTTGCAGTGGGTGATCATGGATGGAATTTGCTTTGGAACTCGGATTTAGATATTTTTTTTGTCTCGTCTGTCAAGCACATTTGGTAAGTTTGTCACGGCTTCCATCTTATTTACTGGAGTAGTTTTCATGGATCCAGTGATTATCCTAAGACCATGGTTCTGTACAACTGAAATTCTATTCTTGCTGATTTTGATTGGGACCATAGTACAAGGTCATCTGCATATATTGCTGTTTTTACTCCTCTCGGCAAGTCATTCGCAATATCATTCATGAAGAGTATGAAGAGGGTTGGGGACGGAACGCCTCTCTGGGGGGCTCCATTTTTAATTTTTTTCTGTTTACTTTTTTTCCCATTTAGGTGTATCCTTGCCTTCCTGTGACTGAGATAAGTTTTAAGCTATACAAGTGCTCTGCCTTCAATCCCTTTTTCACTGGCTTTAAGGAGTAACCCTGTTTTCCAAACCTTGTTAAAGGCCTTTTCTAGACCCTTTGCTACACATGCTTCTATCTGAGTTCTCCATGTGAGTCGTTGGTCGAGCTTTATTCCAAGGTACATTCATTTTTCTTCGTGCTCGAGGATTTGCTGTCCCATTTTTAGATCAAGTTTCGGTGGTTATCTTTTGGAAAGGGTAAATATTTCATTGTACAGGCGGATGTTTCTTCTCTCAATCTGTAGGTTTAATCCAATTATTTTTGATTGTCCTTTACTTCTCATCTGTATCTCTATGACTGGAATGGAGTTGTACACTATAACCAGAACTCCACCTTTTCTTCTGCTTTCGCGATCCAGTCTGAAGGTTTGAAAACCTTGTATACTGAATCTCAGGTTTTTTGGTTCAGATGGGCCTCCTATATGCAAGCAACATCTATTTTCTCTTCCAAAAGTTTCTTAGTAAGGACGACTTTCTTGTTCAGTACTCCTTCCACGTTCCAATGAGCATCGACTATTGCTTTTATTTTATCTTTGGCTATATGTAACTCTTATTGAAAAATAATTGACAGATTCTGAACCCCAAATATACTACTGCTGATTTGAAAAACTCAAACTTTTCTTCTGCTAAAATTAAACCTACATCTCGTAATGTTTTAAGGACTTCTTCTTCTTAAAACATTAAAAGACACTTAAAAGCAGTGTCTTGGTATCAGCTGCACCAACCAATATATCATCCAAAAGCCAGCTTGTCCCCGCTATTCTCTGCAAAGTATTATCCATATATTTCTGAAATTTTGGCTGTGCACTGGCTACTCCAAACCATAACCTCTAGCAGCGAACAAACTCTTATGAGTTGTGATAGTAAGTAGTTCCTGACTTGTTATCCAACACAAACTGCTAATATTTACAAAAAATGGCACATCCCTGAAAATTTTCAAATAACGTATGAATGTCTGGTAATAGATATTGATCTATCTCAATACATGGATTTCCACTTGTTTTATTATTCCCACAAATCCTGGCCAATTTTTATTTCTTTTTTTTCAAAGTTGGAATTACAGATCTTCAAAGACTATAGTCTACAGGTTCTATAATACCATCTTTTAGCAAGCTCTGCTTCCAACAATTGTTTCATTGCATGTAATGGCTTCGCTCTAATGATTTTTGGCAGTGCATCTGGCTTCAAATTAATACTAATATGACCCCCATTATAAATGCCAATTTTTCCAGTAAAAACTGTTGGGTATTTTGATTTCAATTCAGCTATACATTTAACTGGATCGAAAATATTAACCTGAAAATTACTTTCCTTTACATATTACTTTAGTTAACTGGTTAACTTGCTTTAAGTTAATCTTTGTCAATTTTCAATCTTAATGAAGAAAACCAAAGGTCCCTTTGTATGTGCAATGTATAAAGGTTGGTCCACCATGACTTTTTCGTTAAATTTAACACAAACCGCACATCTGCCTATTTGAGAATCTGTAGAGAATGGGCACAGTGCATGACTAAACATTTTTTAGTCTCCTGCAGGTTAATATGATCAAATTTTTTTGTACATTTCTAGAGACATTGATATTAAAGAAGAACCCATGTTCATGGAAAATATCACCAAATCAAAAAATAATAACGGACTACCACATAGTCGAAAATAAAATTATAGAACTAACAGAGAATAACCCTAACAATAAAGAGCAGGACATATATAAAAAAAATGCTCTAAAAAATTCTTTAAAATGAAATACATACTCGGATTGTCTGATAAAATCAATGAAATTTTCAGGATATATGATTGCCAAGAATTAAAATTGGGTTTATATAATAATAGTAAAATATCAAAACATGTAATCAATATGTAAGATAAAATAGAAAATATGCAAAAACAAAATGTAATATATCAATTAAAATGCCAACAATGCAATCTCCATAAAATTAAAATATAAATGTAACAGCCCTATTGCACACCATGCATGTCTATGCATGCACTCTCCATACCCATCACCCTCACTTCCTCAGTCCTGTCAGTTCAGTCCATATCTAACCTTGAAGGATTCTGTGCGTTTTAACAATGTTCAGGATCGAATACCGTGCAGTTATTAAATTTGTTTGTAAAGAAGGCTTTACTCCTCCGTTAATTATGCTCCTGCCATGAACGCTTGGATGGTGTGTAAAGGGCCGTTTAGACGGGCCATATTTTCCGGCAATATGTGGCTGCAATGTGTCGGCAGTGTTGCTGCAATACACGGCAATTTTGCCCAAATATCTACGTATGGCCCGGCCATATTAACTGCCACATTTCCTAGTTGCAGGTTGTTGCCGAGTATGGCCGAGGTGTTGCAGGTGCTCTGTCCAGAGGGGTTGGAGAATATTTCATATTGTAGGGCCATACCCGACTCTGACTGTGTAATTCCTAACCTCTCACTCAATTTTTGTGTCTCCCTTTTGCATTTAGTGGTGATTATTTATTATTAAAGATTATTTTTCAATTGATTTTTAATATTATTTTATATAAATGGCTATTTAAAAGATTATTTTGTTATTATTTATACTGCAAAAATAATTTCACTAGTGAATTATTATTCGCTCACATTATTTCAAATAAAGCATACAATAGGTTAGTATTAATAGTATTATTATTATTATATAGTATTGTATAACAACAATAATTAATGAACCAAACATTTGAAATACTTAACATTTGAATCACATATTGACTCTGTTAATACATATCAATGAACCTCTATTAATACATATTAATCCTTATTACCTCTTTCAATACATGGTTAATGAACCTCTTTTAATACATGTTATTTCATATTACCCATATCCATATTACCTCTTTTAGTGCATATTTACTAACTTAAACATATAAATACAGATAACATTAATAGTAAGTATTATAATCTAGTTGAGGTGAGAGTGATAGGAGGTAAGTTTTGAAAAGGTTCTGAAAATTTGCTCATTTGTGCTTTTAAGAGTGCTGATTACAAATTTACATTTTGGCTCCTCAAATTATACTATTAGCTATAAGTAAGTTAACGCTTCATGAAGCTCTTTTAATACAATTCTCTTCAATACATATCAATTCGTATTACCTCTTTCAATTCATGTTAATGAATCTCCTTTTATATATATTATTAAGTTGGATAACGTAAAAAAACATATAAATGCAGATAACAATATTTTATCAGCAAATGCAGCCAAATATAGGAATAGCAATCATTTTATCTTATTCAAATTATTTTATGGAGTAAATACGTCCATATATTTTAATGTTCAGTTGAGGCCTTAGATGCAATCAGCGCTTAATAAGTCCATGTTTCCTTTTTGCAGCAAATGCTTTAATAACTTCAATTTATGCTTTCACCTCTGAAGCAATCCAACTTGTGGAAGCTGAATTGCTATCTGATCGGAGGCTGAAGACAAAAGAAATAGCAGGAAAGTTTGTGCTTTCAAAAACAAGTGTTCTGAGGATCATTATAGAGCCTTTGCATAAGAGCAATGTGAGTGCAAGATGGTTTCCAAAAATTCTTTAGGTTGCTCAAAAAGAGAAATGTGTTTGCTACTGCAATGAATTTTTATGTGGGTATAATGCTGACCCAAAACATTTCTTAGATTCAATTGTAAGAGGGGATGAGACAATTGTTCTATACTATGACCTTTAGCAAAAGGGTGTCCATGGAATGGAGAAGGCTAGGAGAAGCACCTCCGCTAAAGGCAAAAAAAAAAGTAATGGCTACAATTTTTGGGATTATAGAGGAATTATGCTGATTGATTTTAAGGAAAGGAACACCACAGTGAATGCCGAGTATTATGCAGCCCTACTTTACCGCTTACGAGACGCCATCAAAGAGAAAAGGCGGGGAAGTTGAGCAGAGGGTTCAGCTTCTTCAAGGCAATGCCCCTGTCCACACAGCATTGATTTCCAAGCTGCGAAGGACTGTGGATTCCAAGAAACCTCCCATCCATCCTACAGCCCAGACTTGGTCCCTAGCGACTTCTACCTTTTCTCAAAGTTAAAATTTGACCTTTGTGGAGATTTAATACCATGTCCATGTCCATTAACACCATTCGTGTCGGAGATTTAACACTGACGATGAGGTCCAAGCAGCAGTGGAAGAATATTTTTCTAGCAAAGAAGAAAATTATTTTTTTCATGGTATAGTAATGTAGTCTAAGCATTATATTAAATGTGTAGAACTTAGAGGAGAATATATTGAAAAACAAAAACACCATTTTTTTTTTTTTTTTTTTATCTTTCCTTCTTCCTCAGGCCGGAAACTTATGGACCTTACTACATAAGTGTGTATATATGTGTATGAGTGTGTGTAATATACATCCATGTATATTGAGTGGATGTATGTATACATATATATTTTATTTGAGTGTTTTTTGTATATATTTAAAAAATTTTAGATTAATTTTAAACGAGGTGGGGTACAATTAAAATAAAATACATAAATTATAGACTTGGAGATAAAGTTAATCCTCTACAAAGCCCTTTTGTATCATTGATACAGAAGAGTATTGTAGGTGATTTTATATAAGAATTTTTAATTGACAAAGTATTTAAATACAGCTTATGGACATATTTTTAAATAAAATTTTTCAAACACCTGACTATGTTTTTTATATATGTATCTTGGAATTAGATAAATTAGATTCATTATTTAATGTATTTGTTATATTTTTTAAAAATTGTTCTTATTTAATTTAAAATTTAGTTTTTAATGACCATTAAATATTGCATCACAGTATGGTCCTGATGATGAGTCAGAACCCCAATACTTTTACAATTTGTCATTGTGAGTGTCAATGAAAATTAAAATTGGGAAGACTTTCCTTTTCATTATCTTTTTTACTGGTGTTTTAATTTGCAAATTGTAATTAAGATTTATTTTGTTTACAGGTTATAGCAACAAAATTGGTGCTAGATTTAGTCAAGACTTGGGTGCTAGTAGTAGTAGTAGTTCTCAAAGCTCTTTAGAAGCAAAAAAAGAATCCGATGAAAATGAATGGTGCATGGTCAAAGGAAAAGGATTTGGACGCGGTAATGCCTTTATAATTATATTGTAGGCAATAGTATTCTCTGTGATGTGGTATGTTCCAAATATAAATGAAAATTCTAAAAACCTCCATCCAACTGGAGAGAGCAGTTTCTTGAATTTGTTATTCTCATGTAGCTTTGCTCAAAAGAGACTTTTTAGGGCTGGTGATGCACCAAAGTCTAAGCAGGTAAGACCACCTATATCTAGCTGGTGCACAGTCATGGTCCTTTTATTGGCCTTTCTCATATTTACCTAATTATAAATTGCAGATAAGGATATCAGGGTTTCTCTGATAATTAGTATTATGTATATTTATACATTTATGAAGTGATTATTTACATTCTGACTTAAGAAAAAAATTTAAATTTTTATAAAAATATATTATAATTAAGTGTTTCTGGTCACAACCATAGTAGAACAATTTATGAGAGTGACTAATTAATTTATTAGACATTAGAAAATTCTTTCCCTCTCATTTATCTGCATTCTCGACCAAATCATTGGTCGTTGAGACTTAATTCTTCTCTATATCTTCTCATCCTAAGTAAATAAATTCTCCTTTCTCTTCTATTGACCAAATCTCTCCGTCCTCTTATTTAATGCCCCAAGGATATATTTGGAGGGTTAGGAAGCCAATCAGTGTAAGTAAGCAATAAAAAAGAGATTTTGCCTCTGTGCGTGTGTGGTAATTCCAGCTCCTAAACGAAAAGTTATTATACATTGTTAATATATAATATATATTAACTTAGTTTCATTTCTAAGTTTGTTACTTTATCGGAAAAATAGTATATAGTTCTCTTTTTTATTATTAATAGTGTATATTTTTTTTTTTTACACAAATTATTATTCAAATTGTACAAACTGCACACTCTTTTCGAAACAATATTCTATAATAATACTTTTATAACTTATTTAATAATTATTAACAATAAATAATTTAATCTAACTTTCTCATTTTTAATTTTCATTGCATTTAATAATAATAATATCTATACTTGGTACAAAGTTAAATAATATCGTTTAGTAACGATATTTCTATAAAGATACTTGTATTACTTATTAAAAAAAAATAAAGAATAATATATAGTTTAATTAAACTTTACCTTTTTTCACTTATAATTATCTTTTTATTTATACATATTGTTAATATTTTTCTTTTATTAATATATTTTATTTTGAATACAATAGTGATTAATCACTAAATAATATTTTATTCTTTCTCATATACATTTTTCCTCAATCAATTAATCATATTACTAAATGTATGTTGATATAATTTTTTAGCTAAACCAATCATATAATTATACAATTTATGAAGTATCTAACTATAATTGTTTCTTCATTTTCGAAAATAAAATCAATATTGATAAATTTTATATATAATATTGATTTTTTCCAACACAATAAGATAAAATACATTATATTTATAACTATTGGAATCAATATATAATATATATATATATATATATATATATATATATATATATATATATATTGTAGTATTTTCTTGGGGGGTTCACCTCCGATGCGCCCTTTGGTTGTCTGTCGCTTCTCTAGCTGTCTGTTACCTTCGACACACCGTAAGGTTTACCTGGGTTGTGAGAGGGATCACTCTCGGTCAAATAATTCACCTACCTGCCCCTACTTTCCTCTGCCCTGAATTATTTATAAGTGGGGTGAAGGGTGAGAGGGGGTTAGAAGGAGGTAGCTTGCCAGTGCGACGCTGCCCTTACCCAGTTGGGTGGCTGCCGAGGTTAGTCCCAAGGGATAAGCATGGACCTCGGCAGCTGAAGGCGCTAACTAGGCAAGCAAGGAAGGATAGACGGGAGGGCCGAGTGCGGGGTAAGCTAGCCCGACAATCTCGAGGGACCCTGTGGACCGGGGTGAGCTAGCCCGACCACACAAGGAGGAAGGAAGGAGAGGTATCGAGTGCCGGGGAAGGATAGCCGACAATCTCGAGGAAAGGAAGGATAGACGGGAGAGCCGAGTGCGGGGTAAGCTAGCCCGACAATCTCGAGGGACCCTGTGGACCGGGGTGAGCTAGCCCGACCACACAAGGAGGAAGGAAGGAGAGGTATCGAGTGCCGGGGTAGGCTAGCCCGACAATCTCGAAGAAAGAAGGAGAGCTTGATAGCGCAACGCTGCCCTTACCCAGTTGGGTGGCTGCCGGGGTTAGTTCCAAGAGATAAGCATGGACCTCGCTGAAGGCGCTAGCTAATCAAGCCTAGGAAAGGACAAGGTAAGAGAGAGAGAGAGAGAGAGGTAGGTAGGTAGGTAGGTAAGGGTGGAATAGAGAACACTGGCGGTCAGCCACAATTGGTCTTGCATAAGCTCGACCCGGAGGTGTTCTGATTTGGCCTTTAAATCGGACCTCTATTTATACCAATATGCAATGACTGCTGGGTAATCTTTATTTTGAGAAGTCTAACATATATATATTTTTTCTGGCCACATCAGCACACCTCTTGGTCTTAATTTTATTTGTATAAGTACAATATTTATCACAGAACATTTTAAAACATATTTAAAAATAAATAACCCCTTTACATATAAATTAATCGTCTATAAACAAAGCCTACAAAAAAAAGCATAGTGCGTTAGTTCATTTGGTGGCGGACAGGTGGCGCCTCAACCCACTCTTGCAGCCCACGGCTCGCTACATTTCTATGCCAGCTCTCGATGGGGAAGGTCGTTCAGCAGCTGGAGGGCGGCCCAGTTCGGCCGGCGGTTGCTAGATAGCGCTGCTACCCCTTTCCCGCAGTCCACAGCCTTTGATCCAGAAGGTTTTGCCGGCTTGACCAACAGCTGTCCCGCGTGTTACAATAATTATTTGAATTACATTAATACAGTATTTAATTAAGTTAACATTTTCTTTTAAGAGATATTACGCATTAATTTTGAATGACCCAGCAGAAGGGCCTTTTTTAAAAGGTATTATACAATAAAAGAAAAGGGCCCTATTTTAGAATGCTACAATATATATATATATATATATATATATATATATATATATATATATATATATATATATATATATATATTCCCTTTCAATATTTTAGTAATGAATGGTACTATTCACATTTAAAATTTTAAATGTTTAACACAATTTGACACAATTGGCTAAATATCGGTACAAAACATCAATAAAATAAAATAGTAGTAACTATTTACATATTGGTGTGAAATGTTAAACTACGTCATCATTCCTGTTATATTTGCTGAATATCTTGATATCAATTTTTGCGGTTTAGAAGTTAATATATTTATACATTTCCCCATTTTTTTTTTCTATTTGTGTAAAATGTACAATAAAATTCTTGTTCAAAAATGTATACATTACTAAAGTAAGATTGTTATATTGTTATTTTAAACAATTATGATTTTCTTCATATGTATTCATATACTGCATATACTTTATTATCTAGTGTAGTATTTTTTACTATGTTTTAATTGAATTTTAGGAGTTAATTTTTTATGAATAATTTTATTCATTTTTTTCTCTACTTGTAAAACACCAATTCTTGCCAAAATGTATACATTACAAAAGTACGAATGTTATATTAATATTTTAAACAATTATGATTTTATTCATATGTAGCACATACTTTTTCGTCTAATGCAGTATTTTTACGATTTTTTAGTTTAATTTTTGAAGTTAATTAATTCAAACATTTATCTATTGACTATATGTACCATTTATTGTACCATCTACTAAAAATTCTTGTTAAAATTATACGCTATTGCTAGGATCTTATTTTCAATAATTTTTTATTTTTTATTTACCCGTAAAACTGAGTTCATTATTTTTCACATGCTCTTTAGTAATATTTGTATATGTCATCATAATAATATAAAAATCCTGTAACGCTTAATAGTCGCCTGATAACTCGCACTATGGCAACGCTTGTCCCACCTACATGTTTTTAATCGTAAGTTTCCCGAAAAATAGACTATTTTAGTCCTTAAAAAGAGCGCGGATTTGTGGCACCAAAATAATCCCCTCTTTAATATTTGCTTCTAGTACCTAGGAAACCCCTCCAGAAGAGAAACAATATTCCTTTCTTTTCTCCTCTTCAAAAAATCTGCCTGCTAACTCTACTGCTGGTTAGTGGGACGACACCGTCCATAATTATCTTCAGTCTGTCCCCGAAACTTTCTATGAGATCACTGTACACCACACAGCCATAGTCAAAATGAGGAAATGTGAGGGAGGATACGATAATCTACATGTGGATTTGGGTAGGAGATACCGCAAGCGATGAAATAGTTTAAGGGTAAATGTCGAACGTCGGAAGATGTGGGCGATATGGTGGTTCCAGGAGAGGGGTTGGTCAATTATTGTGCCTAAGTTTTTAACAGAGGAGCAGAATGTGATGGGTTGGTTGTTTATGTATAGGATAGAAAAATTGGAATTGGATCTGGGCTTCGACAGAAAGTATAGGTTTTGAGGGGGGCGTATGTATTAAGGATGTTGAGAAGGTTGGAAGTGAGAATGTCGACAATGAAGTCAATAGAGGAACAGGAAAATGAATATATTCCATTCCAGTCTTGAGTTTGCAGATCGGGTAAGGCATTTTCACGAGTTAGGGCATTCAGGTTACAGAAAGTAATGATTTTAGGTGGGATTGGAGGAGTTTGGATATTATATGATATTTGGATTCGGTTATGAGAGGATGGATACAAAATCAACTGGGATGAGGAAAGGAGGTTCTGTGCGGAGTCAACAAGGTACAGGTCCAACCAAGTATTCGACCTATGATGGGTCAGGGAAAAGGGAACGATGAAGAGGTGGAGAGAGAAAAACAGGTTTTTCTGGTAGGACTTGGACTGATCATTGGAATTGGAAAGGAAATTAGTGTTCATGTCACCAGTGATGATGATATCGGAGTAAAGAGGAACGAAGTTGTTGAGGGTTGATTCAAAAGACGGATGAGACGGAATGAGAGGAGGACAGTATTCTACGGCATAAAGGAGAGAAGAGGCGTTGATGGAAATTTCAGTGATAAGGAACTTAACTTGTGGATGATCGGATGATGAAGAACACTCGAGGATACGGGTCTTGAGGCTATTATGGACATATAGCTACACCTCTGCCAGTCCAGCCTATTCGTTCTTGGTGGGAGAGGGTGTAGTTAGGGAGGGAAACGGAAGAGGAAGGGATGTAAGATTTGAGACAAGTTTCGGAGATTGCAATAATATGATAAAAGTTATGGGTAAATTATTGTATGAATTCATCATAATGGGCTGTAAGGGATTGGGTGTTAACATGGCAGATGGTTGGGACTCTAGACATGAGAAGGATTCAGGAGAGTACAGTAGGAAGTAAATGGGAAGACACTGGGATAGTTATAATACACTAGATAGCACAATATATACATTAAGATGAAAGTAGAAAAAATAAGTATATGAAGAAGAAAATCTGAATAAATAAAAATAAGTTAAAATGTAGCGGTCAAAATCTAAAATAGAAGCCAAACGTGAAAGAATTACTTGAAGTCCGATGAACGTGCCAAATATTCCGACGAAGAAAGAATTGCTGTATTCGAGAGAAACGTGCTATGCTGAATATTTGGGCTTATTAAAGCAGGAGAGCACTGGAGGCGCTGTAGAAACCAGGAGTTGTCAGCTCTGTACAAAGACGCAAACGTGGTAAAACATACAAAAATTGGCCAACTTCAATGGGCCGGCCACGGTGGCAGGATGAACCCGATGAAATCCCTACAAGAGCCATGAACGGGGAGCTCCATGGAACAAGAAGAGTCGGAAGACCAAGAGTGAGATGGCTGGACAGCGTAACCGCTGGCTCAAGGACAGTGTCAACTGGCGTAGGCTATTGGAGGATACCCAGACCCGACAACGGGTTGTCGCGGCATAGAAGAAGAAGTTTGAATTATGCATTAGTTTCGAGATATGAGAAATTTTTTATTTATTTTTTATACTTCCGGGAAAAATTAGGTTGGACCTGTGTTCCTGGCGCTTATTAGTAGGTGGTCGATCTGGTTAGAGTGTAAACCATTGGGTGATCACGTTTCCTCATAACCTCTTTTCAGGGAACAGCGTTGATGAGTCTGACCGTTATCAACTCAATATTTTTAATATTACTTATCCTCAGAGGGTTAAAGGTAGGATGGGAGCCGGGGTACGAGCCCGACTACCCGAGGATGAGGATGAGGCAGGCCGAGGATCGGAGTACGAGCCCGACCATTCGAGGAGGAAGGCCGAGGGTCGGGGTAAGAGCCCGACCACTCGAGGAAAGGAGGGAGGCCGGGGGTCGGGTTACGAGCCCGACCACTCGAGGAGATAGGCCGAGAGTCGGGGTACTAGCCCGACCACTCGAGGAAAGGTAGGATGAGGGAGTAAAGGTAAGCCGAGAGCCGGACTACTCGAGGATATTTGCCAGTGCTACGTTGTCTTACCCAATTGGGTGGATGTTGGGGTTAGATGCAAGTGATATGCATGGACCCCAACAGCACTAGGGCGCGAAGTAAGGGGACTAGGGTTGGGGTACGAGCCCGACCACTCAAGGAGAGAGAGAGAGAACGAGGAACGGGGTACAAGCCCGCCCACTCAAGGAGAGAGAGGGAGAACGAGGGACGGGGTACGATCTCGCCCACTCAAGGAGAAAGAGAGTGAGAGAGAGAGAGAGTGAGTGAGGGAGGAGGAGGAATGAGAACACTGGCGGCCAGCCGGACAGATTGTAACTCTATCGTGACCCCAGAATGCTCTGCCTATGCCAGCGAAAAGCACCTTTATTTATACCACTTCCCATTGACTGCTGGGTAATCCTTACTCTGAGAAGCTCAACAACCATATACTTTTCCTGGCCAAATCATAGCATCTTGCAGTAAAATGTTTATTGTTATAATTCCAATACATATTATTCTACAATTTTTTAAACCATCAAATGTTGATAAATGAATTTCGACATTAAGTCTCATTATTTCGAATTGTTTAAAAACAGACCAGCCAAACTAAAAAATTCTTATAATCAAAATTACAGGTAATTAAGTAAGTAAAGATGACTATGATGTTAAAGAAGTTGTCAACTTCTTTAACATCATAGTCATCTTTTGCATAACTTACAACTATCTCTGTATGCTTTACACATTACCAAACCTTCATACTATTTGCCTTTTTAATTAATAGATTTCATATATTTCACTATTCCCTGTGTAAATATCGCATTATTTTTATTTTCAATTAATTTTTAATTTTTTACATTGCTATTTCATTTATTTTATTTTATTCTACTTTTTCATTTGTCTCTTGTATTATGTAATTTAGTGTTATCTTTTTCTTTTTATACTTCATACTTTTTTATCTTACTTGTATTTTCTATTTTTTATCTTTTTTACTGTTACTGGTACTGCCTCTTTCTCTTTTTTCATTGTTGTTATTTTGTTTTCCTTTTAGCCCTGAAGATGGCCTAAAACTTAGGCCGAAACGTCGGCACAAAATATATAAGTTCGCTTATAGTAGTCTAATTCTTTGACCGCACCCCCGACCAACTTCTCCCTTTAAATCATAATTTTAATTTTTTTTTTTTTCTAGGGCGTGGTTTTATTGCAGAAGAACCTTCAGCTGAAGAGCCTGTCTGGCCAGTTTCCGGAAGAGGAAGAGCATTTCAACAATGAATTTAAGAAGATATTTTAATATAGACAAAAAAATTTAATATTTTTTATAAATGTTTTCTATACTGTTTTATAATATAAATAAGCATTGTGTACAAAAAAAATATGTCTTTTTAGAAAATGTATTCTTCATTCACTGTTCCTATTTTGTAATCAATCTGTATATTTATTGATTGAAATTATGAAGAACATTTAAAGAGCTAATTTACAATTTTGTTTCCAAATTTTATATAATTAGAGTAATTTTAGTGAATTTTATAGGTTATGTAAAAATTATATTTTAAAAGTTTACATTAAATAATTAAGTGGTCATCTTAACTTGTTTTGTTTTATGATTCATATTTTATGGGTTTAGCTTCAATTTGTAAAGATGTTATAATATTGTTCATAAATATTGGTGATCACTTAGTTCATTTATACAATTTGTTATTTTAATAATACAAATTGAAGTTATGTTTAAAACTTTATGTGATTTTATTAATATTTCTAAAAAAAGAAATATAACTTAAGTTGTAAATGGAAATCAAAACATTGTTTTTTATTTCGAACGCATCTACCATATTCACCCTTAAGTAGTTTCTTATTTCCTCTAGTTTCCATAAATAAAAATTAATTATTTTCAGCTAAACAAATCAAAGTTGAATAACACCACTATCTTTTTTGTACCAAAAACTTTGAATTAGTAATATTACAATGTTATGGCACTGCAAATTAAAATTATCATTGTTAAACTATAAATCTTATTTCCTGATGTTCGTTAATTAATGGTAATAGCCAATTAGAGACTAAATAATAGATTAGAGATGCCTGCCTGCATTATGTATCCTGGCATAATTATGCCGGCTCTCTTGTTCTTTCATTTTTAGCTCTAAGGTTATAGTATTAAGGTAATAAAGAATATAATTTTATGTTAACTAATCATCATATTCTGATCCTCTTCTACTGCTGCGTAGTGTGAGGATGTCCTCTATATACCTTGGACTAAGTGTCCTGCTCCAGTCTAGCCCACGCCTCCCGCACACATTCCTCCCATGTGATCCAAGGTCTTTCTTCTTTGTCTTCTTCCCGCCACTTGCGTCTCATAGGACATCCTCACGGATCTTCCTGGATTCATCCTGAGGAGATGTCCAAACCATCTGAATTTATTTCCCTCTTGGGTGGTTTCTACTGGCTTTTGTAAGAGCATGAACGACCGTGCGCCGACCAAAACTCACTGTTGTGATTCGGTGTGCTTGATTTGATTTTCAACCGGTCGAAAATCCAACAAATCAAGGCAAGACTCGGTCTGACTGTGTTAGGGAAGTCTGTAAGCCATTTGGAACAGCACCAAAATGGATCAGATAATGGCTTTGTTTGGAGATTTTTCGGATTTGACTATTTGGTTAAGTGAATACAGTCGGAGCCGTTAGTATATTAGCTCCAGAATAAAGATTTGACTATATATAGTTGGATACAGCTGGACCTCTTATGAGTTGCAGTTTCACTCGTGCTAGTACGAGATTGGATTCGACTAACCCTTCTCTCCTCCAGAGCCTTGAATTGTCCTTAATACCAATAAATTATAATATATGTATAATATAATTAAGAACTGTATAACAGCCATTTCTTGAATTTTTGAGTGCGGGAGCGGAGGGCCTCCACATTGGCCTCAAAAATCATACTTATACCACTGCCCTCAGTCACAGGTCTCCGCCCAAGAGGGGCCTCGAATTGCCCTTAAAGCAATAAATTACAACATAAAATTATATGATATGTATAATATAATTAAGAACTAAGATTGCATAACAGCCATTTCTTGAATGTTTGAGTATGGGGAGGCCTCCAGACTTGGCTATCACTGGCCTCAAAAATCATTAATATGCCACTGCCCCAAACTTGGCCCTAGTATTTCATTATCTTTATAGAGAAAATCCTTTTTTTTTTTGTAATATCACTATTTTGCATTATTGGCCAGTGCAATTAGATCGAAAAAGGGGTTTGCGATGGTAATAACTCCGGTAGTTCCAATTTTTTAATATGTTCTATGAACTGGTCCCTCCATGTCAAATCCGAGTTTTCGACCTTCCAGCGCTTGAACTCGCGCCGCCATCTTGAAAAAACTAGCCAGAATCACGGAACATCACTTTTTCCCAATTTATCTCCTTTCCAACACAAATTTCGAGAAAGTAGTTAATATAAATTTTGTAGATTATAAAATTTCCTAGAAATATGCGTTTACCATTATCTTCTATCTCCATAGAACACCGAAATATGAAGTCTTGAACATGCGTATAAGTTCGTAAAAACCAGTAAAATGCGCAACAAAGTTTGATTTCTTGTGAATGCCCCGTTTCCAGTACAGTTTTGAGAAAAAAACAACAATGTAGTAGGGCATAAAATTTCATATAAAATTTCATCGGTGCTAACCCACCGAAAACATTACGAAAATTGAATAGTGTTTTGAACTTTTCATTCCTAGATTTTTTCTTCTTTTATTTTTTTTTATACAATGAAGTCATGAATATAACAACAAAAATAAATTTTAATAATTCTTAATGATATTAAATTTTATATTTAACTCAAAAAATAATTATATTTTTGAAAAAATAATAATCAATGTGGGCTGATTCGGATCATTTATGTTTGTAAAAACCATGTCAAGGTTTTTATTACTACTTTTTTATTAAAAGTCCAATATGTTTTTTTTAATCAATATTAAATATTCAGGTTCTAATCCCCCATGTCAAAAACTGATAAAACGGTAAAGTTTTTTTTTTTTAATATATTTTATTTGGAGTTGTTGGTAGAAGTAAAACAGACGTTATCAATATTTATCATTAGCGAAATTGTAGTATAAAAATAAGTGAGGTACTACATAGAAATGGTAAAAAATTGAAACATTGGAATTTTCGCAAAATTCGTCATATTTATTGACAACAATTAAGTCATGAATATAACAACAAAAATAATAATAATAACAATTCTTCATAATATTAAAGTACTTATTTAACTCTTTCTTTGCTAGGATTATCGAAAAGATAAGAAATGGGGAACGGAACAAGCTCTACTGTTTTCATGATACTTTACGGTACCTACTACATATTACCTCCACTCCTTTTTTGTTTTACGTGAAGTGTCAGTGCGTAACGATTGTTGATATTTTTATACTTTTGACGGTGTGTTAAGTTGATTTGAATCGTAGAAATGGGACGCCAGCGCAAACTCGTTATCTCAGATCAATTGGTCCCAAATTCGGGTTTAAGACAAACTGTTTTCTTTGTGGTGAAAAAACAACTGAAGAATATCTTCAAAGACAGAAGAAGTTACCTATAGAACGCGTGATCCTGTGTTTGTGGAGCAGCTCTCTGTGGATCAGACGATTACCAAAGCAGCTGGGGAACGGGATGATGAATGGTCTCAGCAAGTGATTGAACGTATTTCTCAAGTGCCTGAAGGCTCTGACTTAATAGCTCAAGGTGCATGATATCATGCGTCTTGCTGCCAAAAGTTATTTCACTCACCTCCTTCTTTACACAAACCTGGTCAATCTCCTCATGAAGATGTTGATAAAGCAATGAGAGACATTTGTAATTATCTGTCCAATGATTCAGACGAATGCCAGTTTTCAATAGACCAGTTAATGGATAAATTAGAAGGAGATTTTCGGCCTAGTATAAATACTGTCAGAGAAAGACTTAAAAACCACTATGGTGACGAGATCTTTTTTTGTTGAAAGAGGGAAAAACACACCAGTAATTTTTTTCATACTGGTTACAAAATGATATCTAACCAGTAGTATCAAGACAGGAGCTACAACCCGGTGGAGGAACGTTATCGGATTTTAAAAGCTGCTACAGATATTATTAGGGCAGATATTCGAACCATGGTGTACCCATTGGATAACTACAGCCCATCAGATGACTTTCTTCAGAATGTGAACTCGGTGATTCCACGAACATTGTCAGTATTTTCTGCGATAGTGATAGGCAAAGGTAAACATAGCAAGGCAGAAGGATGAAAATGTATTGCCTTATCACATGCCCTGATTTCAGCAGCTCGACCACGATCTTTCGTTTCATCGCTACTTACTAGTGTAGGTACCTATTCAATTTTCCTCCTGTTTTCGGTGTGTAAGGACAATAGGCATAATGAGAACATACACATGTTATATGAAATTTTATGTTCTGCTACATTGTTTTTTAATTTTTCTCAAAACTGTACTGGAAACGGAGTATTCACAAAAAATCAAACTTTGTTGCTCATTTTACTGATTTTTATGAACTTATACGCATATTTAAGATTTCATATTTCAGTGTTGTATGGAGATAGAAGATAATGTTATACACAGATTTCTAGGAAATTTTATAATCTACAAAATTTATTTGTACTACTTTACCAAAATTTGTATTAGAAAGGTGATACATCGGGGAAAAGTGATTTTTCCGTGATTCTGGCTAGTTTTCTCAAGATGGCGGCGCGAGCTCAGGCTGGAAGTTCGAAAACTCGGATTTTACATGAGGGGACCAGTCCATAGAATATATTAAAAAATTGGAACAACCGGAGTTATTTCCATCACAGATCACTATTTGCACTGGCCTTATGTGTGATTTTCAGAAAATTACATTCAGGTGATTAGTATCAAGTTTTGATTAGGTTCATTATTTTCAATTCAAGCCTTAGTAATCGAACAAGAAAAAAAATTGTAACCCCCCCCCCCTCCTCTCAAAATTTGAGAGGATTCAAGATACGTAGAAGCCAAATATCGAATAAAAAAATCCGTCAGCGAAACTAAAAAAAAATTCTATATAAATGCTTTTGGTTTATTATTTTCAATTAAAGACCTTTGTAATCGAACAAGAAAATAATTTTTGTAACCACCCTCCTCCCCTCAAAATTTGAGGTTTTACGTTTCAAGATACATAGATTTATTACAATAATTTTTTTTTCTTATTCGATTAAAAAGGTAAAACATAAAATGTTGAGAGGGAGTTAAAAAAAAATTTTTCTAGATTGATTACAACGGTCATGTATTACGAAGTAAAGGAAGTATTGAAATCGCGAAAATTTTCGGTTTTCAGATTTCGACGGAAATATCTATTTTGACCATCCCTGAATCCATTTTGACTAGTTTCGTCATGGCGTCTGTACGTACGTACGTTCCTACGTTCATATTTCGTATATCTCAAAAAGAGTTTGCTGTAGAAAATTGTAATTTTGTATTTAGGATTGTTGTAAAATCTAGTTGTGAACCTCCCTTTTTGGTCACTGCTTGATTACCGGAAGTGGTACTCTACTTGAAGGTCATAATTGATTTCCATCAAAAGTTATGTTAAAATACTATACAAAACTTCTATATTTAATATTTATAATTTATATATTGATTTAAATAACATGCTAGATTTAGGTCTAAATTTATTTTGATTAAAATTGGTGAGCCGAAAAGGGTACTTTACTTGAAGGTCGTAACAGGCTTGCATCAAAAATTGTATTTAAATTAAATACATAAATCATATGTTTCGGTAATAAAGGTTACAAATGTAATTTGGTTTCCAATCTAATTAAACATTTTTATTACTTGTTTTAAGTGTTAAAATTTAGTATAAAATACTGGTTTTCCTCTCCATTTGTGAGATTAACAAGTCTGCAGCAGGAGAATAAGATACTAGGTAAGTGGGTTTTTCCGCTTAAAATGTCGAAACTGTGGATTTCCAATGGTTTATCTAGTGATATTGACAGTTTTATTGTTGTCACGGAACATGGAGAAATCTCTTGGAAACTAGTTACCTACTGAAGGAAAACGATATGTAATAACGGAATGAGGCCTCCAATAACAAGAGAGTGTTTTTGTGTGTGTGTGTATGTCAATAGATGGATGTCGGGATGCCGAGTGTCTTTTTTACTGTAATCTTCGAAAACTAGTAACCAACAAATTCAGTATCACTTTTTGAGCCACGGATTTATAATTTAATAGGCGTACAAGTTTTAGTAATGTTTAAGTAAAGTTTTAGTAATGTTTTAGTTTAAGTCATGTGTTACCCACGTCAGATATTTTTTTTAAATTTTGCAGACGGATTTATTTTTTATTTAATATTTGGATTTTACGTATCTTGAAACATAAAATCTCAATTTTTTAGAGGGTGTTAAAAAATTTTTTTTGGTCGATTACAAAGGTCAATTATTGAAAATAATAAACCAAAAGCATATATATTGATTTTTTTTCCTTTTTAATTTTGTGGACGATTTTTTTTTTTTATTCGATATTTGGATTCTACGTATCTTTGAACTTAAAACATCAAACGCTGAGGGGGGTTACAAAAATGTTTTTCTTGGTTGATTACAATGGTCATTTAGTAAAAATAATAAGTCAAAAGCATTTATCCAGATTTATTTTCCTTTTTTTTTTTTTTTTTTAATTTTGCAGGCGGATTTATTTTTTATTTAATATTTGGATTTTACGTATCTTGAAACATAAAATCTCAATTTTTTAGAGGGTGTTAAAAAAAAATTTCTTGGTCGATTACAAAGGTCAATTATTGAAAATAATAAACCAAAAGCATATATATTGATATTTTTTTTCCTTTTTAATTTTGTGGACGATTTTTTTTTTTTATTCGATATTTGGATTCTACGTATCTGGGAACGTAAAACATCAAACGCTGAGAGGTTACAAAAATGTTTTTCTTGATTGATTACAATGGTCATTTAGTAGAAATAATAAATCAAAAGCATTTATACAGATTTATTTTCCTCTTTTTTTTTTTTTTTTTTAATTTTGCAGGCGGATTTATTTTTTATTTAATATTTGGATTTTACATATCTTGAAACATAAAATCTCAATTTTTTAGAGGGTGTTAAAAAAAATTTCTTGGTCGATTACAAAGGTCAATTATTGGAAATAATAAACCAAAAGCATATATATTGATTTTTTTTTTCCTTTTTAATTTTGTGGACGAATTTTTTTTTTTTTATTCGATATTTGGATTCTACAAAGTCGATGAGCGTAAGCTTTAAAAATAACTTTATTGAGCAGAGTACAAGTTACATGATATATATATATATATATACAATGAGGCTACTGAGTGACAGATAGACTCTAAAGTTATTAAAACTAGACTTAAAGCTAAACATAGTGAGAGTGCCTCACATAACCTTATTCTACCTTACATTCTAATACTTATTCTAATACTGCATTCTAGATACTGGTTACTACATTGTGATACTGGATACTACATTGTGATACTGGATACTAAATTGTGATACTGCATGATCTGTCCCTTTCAGATAGGCTTTTATACATACAATAGGAGAAGGGATGATTAAGGAAATAGAACTTGTTTTAATACCGATAACCAGGAAGGACAACAATAACTTTCTGGGTTGTAAACCTTATTTAATAACAGATACTTCCTGGGTCAATGGCATTTGTTAACTCCTCCCTCCTTTATGAAAAAAAGCGAATTATCTTGAGCTTTTTTTTTTTTAAAGTATTAAGTAAATAGGTAGGAAGTAGTTCTTGGATCAAATTATGCAGTATATAGTAGGTTCATTCTGAATGAGAATTTTTTATATTAAAAACCTATCTGACTAATACTTAAAAATTATTTCCATTTTCTATTTACCTAAAGGGACTTTAATAAAACATATTTACAATAGGTTTATAATGATGGTGGAATTAAAAGATAATTAAACTTAATTAAAGTTTAAATTACATACATTTAAATAAACTTGTGTCACGGTAGACAAGATATAAAACATATGTGAGAAAAATGGGGAGGTTACAGTGAAAAAGGTTGGGAAAAAAAGGGGTTAACAGGTGGGGTGAATACGTTGGCTTAACTGTTGGCCTAGTTTTGTGCATCCTTATTCTGTACATTGAACCCATTGGGGTGGGATATTAAAGAACTGAAAACTGATCAAGACTATTAATTCCAGCTGAACAGTGAAAGATGATTATTTCGAAAACGAGTGAGTTTAGTTATGGTTATTTGTTATAGCTTATTTTGAAGAAATTTTCTCACACATTGACTTATTTGCAGATTGTGTAAATATTACAGCATTGAAATTCTGTATTTATTAAATTGTACAAAGTTAGACTAAATGTTTTTTTTTTTATAATTGGTGAATTATTACTAAATAAAATTTTAAGAATATTTTACGTTTATTTAGACAAGTCTGGTTGAACCCGCTCCCCCTCCACTGGGCTAGCACAACAAATCAGATATTTAACCAAAAAGTAGTACGTTACATTGGCGCCCAACGTGGGGCTCGAGAATATTTAAGGGGGAAAAACTAAGGCTTTAAAATGGATGCTACAAAGTTATTAAAGGATGAGTTGGCTTATGAGCTTCGTATACGAGGGGTGTCCGATTTAGGCGATGCCGCTGATTTACGAAAGAAGCTCTCAAAAGCTTTCACTGAGAATGTTCAACCAGTCCCAGAAATATTAAATTCGTTAAGTATAGAAGAAGAACTAGCTAATTGTATGGCGAAATATGCAGCATTGGCTGAACGGATAGGTGAGCTCTCAGTAAATGACTTGATGGAGTTTAGGCGTTTGGACGCACAGCTTTGGCATCTTAATGGTCGTTTAGAACGGTTGATCGCCCCATCAGAATTAGAAGAGCGTTGGAAACGGCAGAGGGATCGGGTTACGTTTTTGTTTGCGGAACTGTGGGAGAAAAAACCGACGATCACAGTACCAACCGTTACCACAGTCGATTCTACTGTTATGCCTCGGACCGAAGATCCCAAGTCTACAGTAAGAGATATAAAAGCTTATAAATGGGGTTTGCGATTTTCAGGCGATTCGTCGGGCCCATCTTTAGGTGCTTTTTTGGAAGAAGTAGAGGAGCAAAGATTGGCGAGAGGGATCAGCCAAGAAGAGTTATTTCGAGTGGCAGGATATCTTTTAACCGGCTCGGCTCTGGTTTGGTTCCGTACGAACCGACATAGGTTTTCTGATTGGAGTGAGGCAGTCAGTCGGCTTAAACTGGCATTCAGGGATCCTGATTACGACCGCATATTGATGAACGAGATCCTCCGGCGTACGCAGGGAGCTAGTGAGCCACCAGCTGTATTTATTGCAAAGATAAGATCGCTGATGGGACGGCTGTCAACACCAATGACTGAGAGGGAACAGATGGTCATAATCGAAAGAAATTTAAGACCTGAGTACCTGGCACTTCTTGGCCTAACGCGGTACGAAAATTTATATGAACTCGAAGAAACACTTGGAAAGTTGTCTTTGGGAAGAGTGCTCGCCACTAGATTCAGAGAACCGCCATCCCGCGGACTATTAGAACCTGATTTAGGATACTATGAGAATCGGCACAAAGATATCGCTGCTCTCGATGCAGATACTTCTTTGGAGGAGTCCTCGGCTGCAGAAGTAAATGCAATCAAACAACAGACACGTTCAAATAATCCAGTAAAAGTTTGCAATGCTATCTGTTGGAATTGCAATGAACAAGGTCACCGTTTCCGTGATTGTAAGGAGTCTCGGCGTATATTTTGTAATGGCTGCGGCGAAAAAGGAGTCAAAATTTATGAATGTGGACAATGCAGGACTCGTAGGGCTAATAAGCTCATGAGGAAGGGAAACGGCGAGGCAGAGGGGAATTAGTCTTGCCCCACACCTCTCTGCCACCACATCTGGGGTATTCTGATGACGACAAAGAAGAGATGCTGGCTACATTTAAGCCAGGTGCAAGGAACTACAAACTTTGCAGACCTGGTTCTCAGGATCAGCGACCGTACCTGCTTGTGAAAATCTTTGACCGTTCTATGATGGGATTATTAGATTCAGGGGCTTCCCGAACGATTGTGGGTGGACCTGGATGGGAACTTATTAAAGGCCGACTAGAGATGAGGAAATCGGATGTTAGTGAGATTGTGGTCCCGAATGGTCAAGGATGCTCTGTCTTGGGTGATAACCATACCCTTTAAGTTAGAAAATAGAATTAGGGTAATTACGACGTTGGTGGCCCCTGATCTCACTATCCCCTTGATCCTGGGAGTAGATTTTTGGAAGTCGATGGGTGTCGTTCCCAATTTAACCGACAATGTTTGGATGTTCAAGGATTCTGCTGATTACGGAAAGTGTCTTGTTGCAAGTTCTCTGGTTTCAGAGGAGTCTCTGACGGTCGTCGAAAGGGAACAGCTTCAACGACTTCTCCATCAGTACCTCGATCAGGAAGGACCGAAGATTGGATTTGTCAAGAACTACACCCATAAAATCGATACAGGAGACCATCCACCAATAAAACAACGATATTATCCAGTTTCACCTGCAGTTCTCAGGGAAATGCATCAGCAATTGGATGAGATGATTGAGATGGGTGTCGTCGAGAAAAGTAACAGTCCATGGTCATCACCTGTTGTGATGGTTAGGAAACCGGACAAATCATACAGGTTCTGTGTAGACTTCAGGCGACTCAATGCGGTATCAAAGAAAGACGCATATCCCTTACCCTATTTGTCCACGATATTAGATCGCCTGAGAAATGCGAAATATCTAAGTACTCTAGATTTGAAATCAGCGTATTGGCAGATTGGTCTGTCGGAAGAGAGCAAAGAAAAGACAGCGTTCACTGTACCTGGTCGGGGACTTTTCCAATTCAACAGGATGCCCTTTGGCCTGCACAACGCACCAGCAACTTGGCAAAGACTGATAGATCAAGTGCTTGGACCTGATCTAGAACCATATGTTTTTGTTTATTTGGACGATGTTGTCGTGGTGACACCAGACTTTTCTTTACACATCGAGACCCTTAAAAAGGTCTTGGAACGTATCAACAACGCTGGTCTAACTTTGAATCGAGAAAAATGTAAGTTCGCTCGAGAGGAGCTAAGGTATCTTGGGTACCTGGTAGATAGAAATGGATTAAGAGTTGAACCGGAAAAAGTAGCCAGTATCCTTAACTACCCCCGCCCGAAGACAATACGTCAAATTCGGGCGTTCACAGGATTAGCTTCTTGGTACAGAAGATTTATTCCAGATTTTGCCTCTAGGATGGCGCCACTAACGCATCTTCTGCGTAAGGGTCAGAAGTTGAGCTGGGGTCAGGAACAAGAGGACGCTTTCTTAGATATTAAAACGAAATTGGTGGAAGCACCTGTATTGGCATGCCCAGATTTTACGAGGACGTTTATAGTTCAGACAGATGCCTCCTCCGTTGGATTAGGAGCAATTTTGTCTCAAGATCTTGATGATGGAGAGAAGGTTATCGCGTATGCTAGCAGAGCACTAACGCAGGCCGAACAAAAACTCTCCGCAACAGAGTTGGGATGTTTAGCAGTGATTTGGGCCATCGAAAAGTTTAGACCCTATATCGAAGGCACTAAATTTACGGTGATCACGGATCATCACTCTCTGATGTGGCTTCATCGTCTGCAAGATCCTTCTGGGCGATTAGCTCGATGGGCGCTGCGGCTTCAGAATTATGATTACCGGATACAGCACAGACCAGGGAGAGAACACATGGCAGCTGATGCTTTATCACGTGCAATAGATCAGGTTCCTCTAGACCCCAACCCTGCCCTAGCAGCAGTGGTCATTAATGGTGAGGAAGCGGATCCCTGGTACCAGAATATTAAGCGCAGAATCACGGATAAGCTGGAAGAGTTTCCGACTTGGCGGATTGCTGAAGGTCGTCTCATCAAGCATGTGTTTGAGAGGAACCCCTTGAAAGTTGGCGACAATCAATGGAAACTTGTGGTACCGAAGAATCAAAGAGAAGCAGTTCTCAAACAATTCCACGAGGACCCGACTGCAGGACATATGGGGGTGAACAAGACGAAGAAGAGGATTGCTCTTTATTATTTCTGGCCGAGCCTGATCCGAGATGTCGCCAGGTTTGTGAAAAATTGTCATACGTGCCAAATTATGAAGCCGGAACAAAAAGCTCCCGCAGGCTTGATGGGAATGACTCCTGTGCCTTCAAAACCATGGCAGGTAATTTCCACAGACCTCATGGGACCATTTCCACTTTCTTCGAAGCAGAATCGGTATTTACTAGTGGTAACTGATTACCTAACCAAATTTACCCTACTTTTCCCTTTAAGACAGGCGACTGCACAGGCAGTAACAAAACACGTAGAGAACGACGTGTTCTTAATGTTTGGGGTACCTGAAGTAGTATTCTGTGACAATGGCACTCAGTACACTAGCGAAAAATTCAAGAATATGTTGAGCAAATATGGCACTACTTGTCGGTATAACCCAACATATCACCCCCAGGCTAACCCTACTGAGAGGGTAAATAGGGTGATCAAGACAATGATTTCGTCTTATGTTAGAGATAAGCATCGATCCTGGGATAAACATATCGCGGAGTTCGGCTTTGCTTTGAGGACAGCCAGCCATGAGACAACTGGGTACACTCCAGCCCTTCTAAACTTTGGCCGCGAGCTAGTCAGCCACGCCTCCCAATATGTTGTTTGTGATGAACCAGAAACCATAATTAGGATCGATGAGAAGCTCAAAATGATCATGGAAGATGCTCAAAGTAGATTGCGTCAGGCCCAAGAAAACAATGCCCGACATTATAATCTTCGACGGAGACCAGCCCGGTTGATTGAAGGCCAGAACGTATTGGTGAAGACGCATCCTATATCGGACTTAAGTAAGTACTATACTGCCAAACTTGCACCAAAGTACGAAAAGGGTGTTATCAAAAAGGTTTTGTCGGCTCTAGTGTATGAGGTGGTCGATGAGGAAGGAAGACCATTAGGAAATAGGCATATACAGGAGTTGAAAGTAGATTGTTCGGATAGCCTAAACATGGTAGCAGAATACCCTCCCGCAACCCCAGGAAGAGAGGAGAATGTCACGGTAGACAAGATATAAAACATATGTGAGAAAAATGGGGAGGTTACAGTGAAAAAGGTTGGGAAAAAAAGGGGTTAACAGGTGGGGTGAATACGTTGGCTTAACTGTTGGCCTAGTTTTGTGCATCCTTATTCTGTACATTGAACCCATTGGGGTGGGATATTAAAGAACTGAAAACTGATCAAGACTATTAATTCCAGCTGAACAGTGAAAGATGATTATTTCGAAAACGAGTGAGTTTAGTTATGGTTATTTGTTATAGCTTATTTTGAAGAAATTTTCTCACACATTGACTTATTTGCAGATTGTGTAAATATTACAGCATTGAAATTCTGTATTTATTAAATTGTACAAAGTTAGACTAAATGTTTTTTTTTTATAATTGGTGAATTATTACTAAATAAAATTTTAAGAATATTTTACGTTTATTTAGACAAGTCTGGTTGAACCCGCTCCCCCTCCACTGGGCTAGCACAACAAATCAGATATTTAACCAAAAAGTAGTACGTTACACTTGATACTTTCTAATATCCAACATATTAGACATATAATACTCAAAAACATATTAGTATTTTTTGTTAATGCTATTGCTTTATTTTTTCAATAGACCTTTGTAATCGAAAAAGAAAACAATTTATGTAAACCCCCAGTCAAAATTTTAAGTTTTACTTTTCAAAATAGGTAGAATCCAAATATCGAATAAAAGGAATTCCGTCCGCAAAATTAAGAAGTAAAAAAAAAATATATATAAATCCTTTTGGTTTATTATTTTCAATAATAGAACATTGTAATCGACCAGGAATAAAAATTTGTATCCCCCCCTCGAAATTTGAGGATTTACGTTTCAAGATCCGTAAAATCGAAATATCGATTAAAAAAAAAAAAAAAACCATCCGCAAAATTAAAAAGAAAAATATAAATAAAAGTAATAAAAATCTATATAATTGCATTTGGTTTATGATTTTCAATAATACCAATTTTGTAATCGACCAAGAAATTTTTTTTTATCCCCTCTCCACTGCAAATTTGAGAGTTAACGTTTCAAGATACGTGAAATCCAAATATTGAATAAAAAAACTCCGCTCGTAAAATAGAAAAAATAAATAAATAAATAAAAGTAATAAAAAATCTAGATGATTGCTTCTGGTTTATTTTTCAATGATAGATCTTTGTAATAGAGCAGGAAAAAAAAATTGTATCCTCTCCTCAAAATTCGTGGATTTACGTCTCATGATACATAGAATCCAAAAATCGAATAAAAAGAAATCTGTCCGCAAAATTAAGAAGTAAAGAAAAATCTATGCAAATGCTATTGCTTTATTTTTTCAATAGACCTTTGTAATCGAAAAAGAAAACAATTTATGTAAGCCCCCACTCAAAATTTTAAGTTTTACGTTGTAGAATCCAAATATCGAATGATAAGAAATCTGTCCGCAAAATTAAGAAGTAAAAATAAATATATGTAAATCCTTTTGATTTATTATTTTCAATAATAGACCTTTGTAATCGACCAAGAAAAAAAATTATGTCAAGGCACTCAAAAAAAAAATTTTAAAAAATGTATATAATTGCTTTCAAATATTCCAAAATCGACCAAGAAAAAAAAAATTTGTATCACCCCCTCAAAATTTGAGGATTTACTTCTCAAGATAGATAGAATCCAAACACCGAGAGAAAAAATCGTCCACAAAACTAAAAAAAGAAAAAATGTTTTTGCTTTAATTTTTCAATAGACCTTTGTAATCGAAAAAGAAAACAATTTTCGTAAACCCTCACTATGTCAACCCCCTAAAAATTTGAGGGTTTACTTTTCAAGATATCTAAAATCCAAATATCAAATAAAAAAAAAATCTGTCCGCAAAATTAAGAAAAATAAAAGTAAAAAAAAATCTATATAATTGCTTTTGGGTTATTTTTTCAATGATAGACCTTTGTAATCGACAGGGAAAAAAATTGGTATTCTAAAACTGACGTCTCCTGTTGGCCCACTGTTACCAGGTATTGGCAAGAAAGACAACCTACCTACTTCAGTAAGCTTAAGATTTTACTTTTATACATGTTTATGGTACAATTACAGAGGAGCGGCGCACTATCAGCGATGTCTAGAGGCTGCCCCCGAGCAAAACAAAACAGAAGAAGCGATGGCGTAATAGCAGAAAGCACAGGACTTCACAGTCGTGTCAGTCCGATGATAGTAGATGGCTGAATAGAGGGGAGAGGCGGGGTTTTCAAATAGCGGAGATATAACCTTAAACATTATATTTAAAGGGAGAGGTTGATCGGGGGTGCGGTCAAAGAAATAGACTTAATAAGTGTGGTCTTATATAATTGTGCCTACGTTTCGGCCTAAATTTTAGGCCATCTTCAGGGCAGCGAGGCGTGTGGTCTAGCGCCAACTCAACTTAAACATTATATATAACTGAGAATACGACGCCCTCTATGATAGAGTCAGATTTATGATCTACTTCTTCAGCAAGGGAGATCGGACGCCTTCGAGTACGTTCGGCAGCCTTCGGTTGACCTTGGTGGCAGCCTCTAGACATCACTGATAGTGCGCCGCTCCTCTGTAGTTGTACCCTGAAAGAATTAAAATTGTCAAGTATGGCATCATTCCAATTAAATAGTATGGATTAAGACCATATACCAAACTATGAAGGTAGTCCGAATAAACTTTTAAGATTTGTAAATGTATTAAGACGAGAGAAAAAAAATTTATGTGAAAAAAATAATATATTTAGAGAGATTAATGAAAAAACATTATTAAAGAAGTCTTAGGCTGTCTCGCTGCAAAAGCAGAATTTATTAAATCAACATATAATTTCGAAACAATCGAAGATTTATTAAATTGCCTTAAAAAAACATTTAAAAATAACCGGTCAATCGAACAATTGACGTTTGAATTAATTGAAACAAAAATTAAAAATAACGAACACCCCATAGATTTTCTCCAACGATTGGATAAAATTCGAAATGTATTAATATCCGACATTATTTTGATAAAATAATTAATAAAGAAATGGTGAGCTAAATTAGGTTGCCGATTGCTCTATCATTTTTTCTCAAACATGCCAATGCAAATTAGTATGAAATTGATGTGGAAAGCTGATCAATTAAGAAGTTTGGATGATTTGAGGATTTTATTAGCATGTGAAAATTATTTTCTCTTTCATGATCTGACTTCTTCAAAACCTGTACTAAGGGTACAAAATAACATTAAAGATCGGGAAATTCGGAAATTAGAGGAAAAAATAAATTGATTCTATCAATTAGAACATTTTCTCGGTGAAGGCTTTGAAGAAGAACCGGAAATAGAAAAATAAAAAATAATGATTTTGAACAATTTTCGGACATTAAAAACAAGGAAACTAACATTGATTATCAAAACGATATCATAATTACTGGCAATAAAGCATTTCCGTTAAAGCCCAATGAAAATAAAATTAGAGAAATATTAATATCAGACGAAGAGCCGGATAAAATTACTAAAGAAAATAATGAAGAGGAGACAAGAAACATAAAGTAAAAGCCGAAGCAATTCAAAATAAACATTTAGATAGTAAATTATTTGTAAATGAACAAAACAAACGAATCAAAGAGTTAGAAGCAGAAATTATTGAATTAAAGTCTGAAGAAATTTTAACAAAAGAGAATGATAAAAAACCGCAAAATTTTAAAACATTAATGAATGATCAAAAATGTTTCCGAAAAGTCTTAAAAACCGTGGAAAAGGGCATAATAGATTAGCATACTAATTAAATAAATCAGATTAAACTGGACGTGACGTTGAATAAGATAAAAGATCTAAAAGATAAAGAAATAACACTGCCGAATAAATTGAATACTTTAAAATAAATTAAAATAGAAGATGATTTGAAGAAAGCGGTGTCTATTGAATGTCTACAAGAGAAAGATTTAAACAAGCCGTTAAAAACAAATCAAGGATGTTTAATTTTGAATAAAGATTCACAAGAAAAATATAAAGTCAAACTTGAGAATTTTGCTATAATTCATAATTTCTCGGAACAAAACCTTGAATTAAATAATTTTTCAATGTTTGATGAAATAATATCTCAAGATCCTGCAGAAATTACTGGATATAATGTTGATATAAAAAAAGGTGGCAACATAAAACATTTATTAACTTTTAGCTCAAAGGTAATTAAAAAAACTGTAGAAATTAAATGGAAGCAGTTAATAGACTATTCTAAATTTAATAAAAAGATTAAACTAACAGAAAATAAAGCTGGTGTAGAAGTATGTAAACAAATTAAAAGCAAGAACAAAAAATAAAATTAACTATACGAGTAAATGGCCTACTGGCACGAATAAAATTTATCCGTGGATGTTGAGACCTGATAACTCGCCCATTGCTAAAAAGAAAATTTACTTATGGACGCTAAAACCGGACCAAAACTTAATAACAGGCGCTGTGTATCGAGATATCCATTATAATATTTCAAAGTCCATATTAGGCCGTAAATTAACATCAACAAACCTTATTACTCAACTTTAATAAAAAACATTTATTCTTTTAGAAAATGTTTACACTTATATAAAACTTTAATACTTTAAAACTTCAAAACTTGAACACTCTTACCATAATTGTTAGTCATCCATAATATTAGTTATAGGTGTATCTTTTTAATTTTTTATATAACGAAATGTTTAATAAATAATAATAAAAAAAATAATAATAATAATAAAATAAACAAATACATTAATAATGTTAAAAACCATTTAACATTAAATAAAAAAAAAAAAAAAATATATATGTATATCTACCGAATTAAAATTGGTTAAATCATATATTATTTTATTCAGATTTCGTTAAACGTTACACGATTTTTATATTATTATGATGGTATATAAAAATATTACTAAAGAGCATGTGAAAAACAATAAATTCAGTTTTATGCGTAAATAAAAAATATCTGATGTGGACAACACACGAATTCCTTGTAGGCTTATTAAAATATAAATCGGTGGCTCAAAAGGTGATCCACAATTTGGTTACTAGTTTCCGAAGATTGCAGTATCTCAAAACGACACTCGGCGTCGCGACATCTATCTATTGACAAACACATACACAGAGACATACCCTTGTTTCTGGAGGTCTCATTCCGTTATTGTATGTCGTTTTCTTTCAGTAGATAAAAAGTTCCTGAGAGATTTGTTAGTGTTCCCTGACAACATTAGAACTGTCTATGTCACTTAATAAAGCATTGGAAATCGACAGTTTCGACATTTTAAGCGGAAAAACCCACTCAACTTATATCTTATTCTTCTGCTGCAGACTTGTTCATCTCACAAATGGGGAGGAAAACCAGTATTTTACACTCCATTTTAACACTTAAAACAAGTAATAAAAGTGTTTAATTGGATTGGAAACCAAATTGCGTTTGTAACCTTTATTACCGAAACATATGATTTATATTTAATTTTAATATAATTTTTGATGTAAGTTTATTATGACCTCCAACTAAAGCACCCATTTCGGCACACCAATTTTAACAAAAATCTAGTAACTACATTCATATCGATATAAAAGTCCCTTTTTACCAAATTTGAGATGTTTTACATTATATTTTAATATAATTTTTGATGAAAGTCTAATATGACCTTCAAGCAAAGTACCCCTTTCGATCAGCCAATGTTAACCAAAATTTATTATATTATTTAAGTCAATATATAAGTCATAAATACTAAATTTGAGAAGTGTGGCATGGTATTTTAATATAATTTTTGATGGAAATCAATTATGACCTTAAAGTAAAGTACCACTTCCGGTGATCAAGCAGTGACCAAAAAGGAGGTTCACAACTAGATTTTACAACAATCCTAAATACAAAATTTCAACTTTCTACGGCAAACCGTTTTTGAGTTATGCGAGATACGTACGTACAGACGCCACGACGAAACTAGTCAAAATGGATTCAGGGATGGTCAAAATGGATATTTCCGTTAAAATCTGAAAACCGAAAATTTTCGCGAATACATTACCTCCTTTACTTCGTACAAGGAAGTAAAAAAAAAAGGAACTAGATACTATTTTTCGAATAAAGTAACAAACTTAGAAATGAGTTAAATATATATTTTGATTGATTTAATTGAAAGTTAATATATATTATTTATTATTAGTGTATAACCATATGTTAAATATTAGAATACCAAGTTAATAAGAAGGTATAATTGTTTATTGTATTTATATATTTATTGTATTAAGTTATCCTATTTCATTTGTGTTTATTTACCACTCATATGTTATAATGATGTTCAAGTTAAGATTATCCACTATAAAGTTAAACAATTAATATCCCCTAGAATAATTAGAAATAAAAGTAAAATATTATTTGTATAGTATATAAAGCATAATAATATATAAAACATCAGCATGTTAGGAAAATACTATACCTGTATCAGAAAATAGAGACTAATGACTATAACTTATAAAGAAAGGATTCATGGATGTAAAGAGTAACCATTATTGCAATCTATCTTTAAGGAATTCTATTTCACAAAAGTTATAATTTATAACCAATGTAAACATAGTTATAGACAAAAATGTAATCTACATACCCGATCCTAACCTCAGGAACTTGATTGATATTTCCTCACATTTTGATAGTAGAGCTTAAGAAACTCTATCCAAAGATGAATTAATGTCTTGAGATTTAATCTATTATTAATAGCTTCGGTGGACCTTGCTGTTAGGGAAGGGAGGACTTATCAGACAATTATTATTATTAACAGTTTTTATAATAATTATTGTTAAACATTCATTACGCCATTGGTAAGCAACCTTTTTCTCAGCCCTATTATGAGTATTGGTCACAGAGTGACAAAAGGCCTCTTTCGGATAATGGCATAACAAGAAAGATGAAAGGTTCCTATTTCCTTTAGAAACTTTAACTGTTAATTTATAACCCTTAGCATCATCCGTCTCCCTCCCCCCCATCTCAGACATTACTGGTCAAGAGTAATTGTGCTCACATGGTTAGACCCCACCTGTGGGTGGCCTCCTGCTCTGGGAAAACAGTTGGTATTGATTTATCACTGTCAGAGATCTGCTGTCTTTCAACCGGAAACCCTGTCAAGATCTCTCTTATATTCCACAGTTTACTGCTACTTATTGGCCAGACGTCCACTGTATATTTTAACTAAACCCTCAGAACAGACCTCACAAGAAGTTCACATTCCTATAAAGTCTTCTCTAAATTTACCAAACAAGCATTCCATATAATAGTAAGCCATGATGTAAGATAGCTAAGATATTGTAACTTAGTTTATAAGAAGTATTTTAAATGCCATTGTAACATTTTCTTCGATAATAAAAGTATATCTTAAAATCTTCACTGTTGTGTGTTCGTTAATTTGTACAATCCAAATATCGAATAAAAAAAATCGGCCACTAAAAAAAACAAAGGAAAAAAAATCTAAATAAATGCTTATGATTTATTATTTTCATTAACAGACCTTTACAATCAACCAGGAAATATCGGAATAAAAAACAAATCGACCGCAAAATTAAAAATAAATAAATAAATAAAAGAAAAAAAATTCTATATAAATGCTTTTGGTTTAAAATTGTCAATAATAGACCTTTGTAATCGATCAAGAAAACAATTTTTGTAAACCCCCACTCAAAATTTGAGGTTTAACGTCTCAATAGATAAAACTAAAAAACTGATGCGATGCGCGCATCCCACAACTTTCCCTTACCATCGTATAGTTATCTTTTTAATATAATTTTAAAGAGATCACATCTTTGCTAATACTGGTCCGATTTTTATGATTCTTATTTGGTTTTTTAGATAATTTAATAATCTTTCATACACTTCTATACCGAATTTACTATAAATTGCATGCTTTTTAAGTTATGCACAAATAAAATATTCTTTTTATCATTACTTTTTTCCATGCATTTTTTTCGTTGATATACTATATACATGAAAAGTTAAAGGCCTTTAAGGAGAAGACGTTCGGCAAGTTTCATCAAAATCGTTGGAGCCGTTTACGAGAATATTGTAAATTCCGTGATATACTTGCCACTTCCTGTTGGCACTGCATGATTTTTTGGTCTTTGGGGAGACAGAAGAGGAACACGAAAGAAACTTACAACAATTACTACAGCGATTGGAGAGTAATGGTGTGACACTTAGTGCTGATAAATGTGAGTTCAAAATGAATAGCATATCATTTTTGGGGCATTTAATTACACATGGTAAAGTTTTGCCGGACCCAAACAAAGTAAAAGCGATTAATGATTTACCTCCGCCTAAAAATCGTAGTGAACTGCGGCGTTTCATGGGTATGGCAAATTATTTGATGAAGTTTATCCCCGACCTGTCTAAAATTTCTGAACCGTTTAAAAACCTTCTCAGTGAAAAGAACGATTGGATCTGGTCGAAAGCACATGTTAGATGTTTTGCAGACATTAAGGCGAAGATAAGTGCGGCGACAGCTTTGGTTCTTTTTGATCCCAATTTGTTCTCGGGGTCTCGTTCACATTGTGGACGGATCATAAATGTCTAGTCCAGTTGTTAGGAGATAAACCTATACAAGATTTAACTGCTAGGCTCCAGCTATTTCGGATGAGGTTATCTAGATTTGACTACACTATGGTGTACATCCCCGAAAAAAATCTCGTAATTGCAGATGCCTTGTCAAGAGACCCGCTTGATTCAGAGAGGGTGCATCAAGACGTCTTAGATGATTTGGAATTAAATGTGGCCCATGTTATCCAGTCTATAGATCTTCCCGACAAACGTATGGAGAAAATCCGTTTATATAAGAAAAAGGACCCATTATGCAGGAAATTAAAGGAATGTATCGATAGTGGTGATTGGTCGGACTTGGAGCACACCAATTTTTACAAAGAGCTAGGAGACTTAATGTGCCATGATGGCCTTATTTTGAAGGGTCATCGGGTGTTTATACCGAAGGATTACAGATCAGAAATTGTGTTCCATATTCACAGCGGACATTTGGGCATAGTGAAGTGTCTGGTACGTGCTAGGACGTCGGTGTGGTGGCCAGGAATCACGGTCGATATTAAACGTAAAGTGGAGTCATGTGCCAAATGTCTGGAGCACAAAGCGAAAGTTACAGAGCCCTTACAACGTTCTGAACCATCGGAGGGTCCCTGGCAGGTGGTGGGGGCTGACATTTTAGAGTTTAAATCAAACTATTTCTTAGTAGTTCAAGATTATTTTTCCAAATTTATTGAAATGACTTCACTACCTAATATTCAATGCTCTACGATTATCCTAGCAATGAAAGAAGTTTTTGCTCGATATGGGATCCCCTTTGTACTTCGGTCGGATAATGGAACGTAGTTTGCTTCAGCAGAGTTCCGTGAATTTGCTGACTCTTGGAACTTCAGATGTGTGACGTCGAGTCCGAGATTTTCTCAGTCTAATGGTCAAGCAGAGTCAGCCGTAAAAATTGCTAAGCGCTACTTAAAGAAGAATGAGAACCCTTTTGTGGAACTTATGTTTGGAAGAAAAAGTAGGACAACATTACCTGTTGAACCAAGACTTCTTAAACCATCATGGGAGTGATCAAGCAAGCATAAGAAATTTCTTAAAGAAGCGAAAGAGAGGCAGAAGGCGTACTTCGATAAGCATCATAGAGCCCGTCCTCTACGCCACTTAAGTGTGGGTGAGTGGGTATATGTGAAGGACATAAAAAAATACGGGGTGATTAATTTCATTTGGTGTAACGAATAGAGATCATCTGGTTGAAATCCATGGTAAAAAGTATCGCCGGAACTGGGTCTTTCCTGTTCCTGCACCCATGATGGAGTTTGAGGAAGATAGGCCGACGAAGATCAACATGAACTATCTCCCACCAATTGACCAAACAGAAAATAGAACTGAGAAATACGATTCCCACCGAAGCACCGGTATCGCCGCAGGTGCCACAAGAGTATCGAACTCGCAGTGGACGACTTTTCAGAAGGCCGAACCGTCACTATTGCGATTAGAAGATCTTGCTATCACAGAAAAGGGTGGATGTCATGGGAAGAGCTAACCTCTTTGGTAGAAGGTTGGGACAATAACATATGTTAAAAGTAGTAGGTTACATTAAGCATTGTTATGCTCTGTGTACTGATATATTGTATTATGTATGTATTGTATTAATGTTGTTTAAGTGACATTAAATAAAGTATATTACAGAACATTATAGGGTAAGTGTAGTGTGCTGTATATTGTGTACTGTATGAGTGTCAGAGTTTTTGTTCCCCCAACCTGGAGAACCAGCAGCTGATTGCAGTCTGACTGGGCGATGGGATCGCTACTTCCATGCGCCTTCCGAAAGAAACTCCTCGAGGCATAAGAAATGTATAAAGAAAATAATAAAGTCCTATAGGCCAAAAGAAGAAGAAATATCCCGATACTTTCAAGAAGAAATAAATAGGATGGCACGAGATTCTGATCACCCATGGGATAGTGATGACATAGAGCAGAGCTGGTCACCATTCAAGAAAATCATCCTTGATGCTTCTAGACTGCTATTTGGAGAGAAAAGAGCAGGATACGGCTTTAAAAAAAGTTCGTAGTTACCAAGATGATGTGAAAAATAAGGTTCAAGAAAAGAAGAAAGCATGTATGGACTTCCTCAGCCAGAGAATACCTACAGCCTATGGAAGGTACAAGGAAAGAAGGAAGGATTCCAAGATGGCAGTTCTTCAAGCCAAACAAAAATCATGGGAAGATTTTGGTCACAAAATGGAGAAAAATGCAAAAGAGAACCAAAAGATCTTCTACAAAGTTATCAAAGGAATACGGACCCGATTTTCACTTTGAAGCAGGTCATAGAGAAGTACATCGAGAAAGGTAAAGAACTTTCTGTTTGCTTCGTGGATTTAGAAAAGGCATTTGACAGAGTCAAAATGGAGGATATAGAGCGAGCTCTGTCGGAAAAGCAAGTGGATATTGGTATGATTCTGGCAGTCAGGAGTCTCTACTGAAAAACAAGAAACATTATAAGGACTGGCAACCACACCTCCGAGGAGTATGAGACGACGTAGGGAATGCGCCAGTGGTTAAGTCCCCTACTTTTCATTATGGTGCTGGATAAGGTGCTGAAGAGAGCCAAACCCAGATTGCGGCGTTTTCAACTAGGGCATAGGAACCTACAGCCTACTTTGTATACAGTTCTCGCTTTTGCTGATGACCTCGTCGTGTTCGCTGCCTGATGACCGGGACGTACAGCACAACGTAAATATCATGCAAGAAGAGTTGCCGAGCATTAACATGGATATTAACCCAAATAAGACCAAGTGCATGAGAATAGGAAGACGTCCTCAACGTGTTATAAAAATATTGAGACTGAAGGGATCAGTCCTAGAACAGATGCATGATTTCAAATATCTAGGTGCCTGGATCAACGAAAGCGGTTATATCGATGGAGAGGTATCGCAAAGGCTCGGAGCAGCTAGTAGATTGTTCAAGGCAGTCCGGAAAGGTTTCCTCAACAAAAGAGAGGTGACGAAGAAGACGAAGATATCCGTCTACAAGTCTACGTTCCTGCCCTTCCTATCTTACTCCTCCGAATCATGGACCTTAACTCAAAACACAAAGGGCAATGGAATCTGGAATCATTCCAGACAATGGAAATGAGTTGCCTGAGAAAGGTTGAAGGAAGGACCAGAAGAGATAGGATCCGCAACACTACAATAAGATCGAACCTCGAAGTACAGGCGCTAGAAACGACTCTTGAAGAAAATAAACTAAGATGGTTTGGGCACTTCCTGAGGATGAGCACGGCGAGAACAGCCAGGATAACGTATGAGACGGGAGTAGACGGAAGAAGACAACGGATCACCTGGAAAGAAGGCGTGCGGGAGGCGTTCAGGAAGCGAGGGCTGGATTGGCGTAGGAGGAGAGAATTGGTTCGAGAAAGGGACACTTGGGTCAAGCTCTATAGAGGGCATCCTCATACTGCTCAGCGGTAGAGAGGGAAAGAATATGATGATGATGAAAAATAACCAAAATTTAGGTAAAGATATTCAATAGTATTCAGTCATGTTCACATCCAATGAAATACTATCAACTACATGGCTGCAGGCTTTGATAGATCAAAGTTTAATTGAATACAAATGAATTACATTAAGGAGTGGACAGAGATTGAAAAATATTTTAGGATTTTATTAATAACATAGGCCAACGATGAAAACATTTTGTACTGAAAATACCTTATTCCTATAGTTTTCAGGGTGCTGAATCCAAATATGATATTAAAAAAGCTGTATCATCCACAATTTCTTCACATTTTATAGTTAAATTTATTAAATTAAGCGATTTTTAAAAAATTGAACAGCTTTAATATTTAAAATAAATAACTGAAAAACTAGGTATGGTGTGGATGAAGTTGGTAGCACTGCTGAAACACATTTGCTGGCCAAAAAAGGTTGATTCTTTTTTCTATTAACAGCTGATGTTTTGTTTACTGTCAACCTAACCTCACTTTCACGTTTCCTGTACATGTGCTCAGTACAATGTCTAATCGCGGTTGTAATAACTCTGCAGACAGCTTTTGTTATATTTGTGGTGAGTTTGTGATTAAAAAACACTAAAGAAACACTACAGACTTTGTCAAAAAGGTTTATCTATCATACTTTGGAACTAAACTTGATGATCAGGATAAATCTTGGACACCGCGTAAGGTATGTTATGTATGTGTCGAAGATCTAAGAAAATGGTCAAAAAAGAAGAGAAAAAACTTTAAATTTGCTATTCTTATGATATGGAGGGAGCCAAGAAATCATTCCGATGATTGCTACTTTTGAAGTGTCGATATTACTGGTCATAACTCAAAAAACAAGAAGGTAATAAGTTACCCTAACCTTCCGTCCGCCATCGGACCAATAGGGCACGGTGTAGATTTACCGGTCCCTGAACCACCAGATGATTTAAATTCTATTCCAATGGAAGTATTTTCTGATGTACAATCGGAGTTAGATGAACAAGATGATGAAGAATTCCAATGTTTTACAGAAAATGTAGAGCCTAAACTGTTTACTCAAATCGAGCTTAACGACTTTGTTAGGGATCTTGGCTCAACGAAAGAAAAAGCTGAATTGCTTGGCTCTAGACTAAAAGAAAAGAACTTGTTGGCGGTGGGAACCAGCATTTATGTGTACACGAAGAGAGAGCAACCATTTTCCAAGTTTTTTGAACAAGAAGGTGATTTAGTTTACTGCTCAGACATTATCACACACAGGTGTGATGAATGAGTTTGGTATTGAATACAAAGACTGGAGGTTGTTTATTGATTCATCGAAAACTAGTTTAAAATTTTATTACACAACGATAACATGGACGCATCTATTGCTGTTGGTCATTCTGTACATATGAAAGAAAACTATGAAAACCTAGAAACAGTGCTACATTGAATAGGCTATTCTGCTCATGGTTGGATGATATGTGGTGATTTAAAAATAACATGCATGCTCCTTGGTCAGCAAAGTGGTTTTACCAAATTTCCATGTTTCTCGTGTGAATGGGACAGTAGGGCTAGGGATCAATATAGGTGCAGAAAGAACTGGCCTGTAAGGAAGTCTTTAAAACCTGGTGAGAAGAACATTATACGCAAAAACCTCGTAGATCCAAAAAACATGCTTTTACCGCCTCTACATATAAAGTTAGGCATCATGAAACAATTTAATAATAAAGGCTTTGCCTAAAGACGGGCAATTTGGGAGATGTTAGTGAGGAGCAAGGTGAGCGTTTTCACCAGGACGTTAAAGTGATGGACGCTACCAGGACCGCTGGAACACCAACATGATGGGGGACTACTGTTGGTCACTTCACTGAGAAGTTCATTTGTTGCGGATAAGTTAGGTAGATGTTCACCAACCTAACGGCTAATAAATACCCTTTACTGTGATACACCCTTTAACTCACACTTTCAGGCATTCAGTTAATTCTTCCACGACTTCAACTATTGATCTACTTCTCACTCGACAACCCCACAAAATTACTGGATGCGAAGCTCTCGATTTTATTTATTCGGACCATCTTCCTGTAATTAATGATTTAATGGGTAAAATTGCGAAGCCGAAGCCGACAAATTACAGTTACTACATGGCAGATTGGGACATGTACCGAAACATAGTCCAATCGCAGCTTAATTGTGCCCCATCACTGACCACGAAGGAAGAAGTTGACTCTTACATGTTTGATTTCTCAAATATAGTAGTAACCGCTGCGAACTCCGCTATCCCGAAATATGCACCACTCCCTCCTTCCTTGCAATCACCTCCCAATCACATTCTACAACTAATTGGCGAAACAAGCGGTATTGTACTAAAAATTCTGATGTCAAGCGTACTGTTAAGCATTAACTACACAAATTCGTAGTCTAATGAAAAATTAGAAATCAACAATGTGGCAGAATAAACTAAATGCGACCCACGGTGATTACAGAAAATTTTGGAGACTCATACGCACGTCTCCAAAATTTTCTGTAATCACCGTGGGTCGCGTTTAGTTTAGTAGTTATCATAGAGACATGTAAGGCACAAGTGCAACTGCAAATATATGCAACTGGTCTAAAAAAGTTCTATTAGTGTTGCTGATAGCAATTTTGGACAAATAAAAAATGTAGGCATTATTTTAGTGACATGTGATAACGATTATGTTAATAACTTAGCAGAAAAGTTAGTTATTTCCTGGAAAACAAATATATATCCTATTTTGTATTGTAACACCAGTGTGTGATAATGATTAAATAAAAAAACCATTCGGCATTTCTTGTGCAGAAATAATCAGAAAGCAGTCAATTTCAAATATTTATTACAATAGCCAATGTTTTGGCACAAACATTTGAGCCATCTTCAGAGCTTAATGTTTCCCCAAAAGTTTGAGAACTGAACCTGATCATTTCTGCACCTATTGAAACCAGCCCAGTCAACACAAAATTACATTATTTAATAAGAGAATTCTGCAGATTTATTAGACCACATGCAATAGTAATGACATGATCAAGTATACGAAGTATGTTAATATTTTTCACTGAATATTGCTTAACATATGGAATTCTCTTATTGGCCTTATTACCCTTTCAATATGAATTCGCAAGTTAGACATTATTTTAGTTTGTCAAACTATAGTTTTTGATCAATTTTCACCAGTATTTACACTGGGTAGTCTTAATAGTTTTATTCCCTTTTTATGAAGTATTTGTTCAAGGTGCTTGAAGCCTCTGTCATATAGCATTTCCACGTCAATTGTAATCTTTTCCAAATCAATTGTCACATTTCCCATTTTAATTGAAACGTTTTCCAAATCAATTGTCACCTTTTCCATTTCAATTGTAACCCTTTCCAAATCAATTGTCACCTTTTCCAATTCAATTGTAATCTTTTCCATTTCAATTGTAACCCAACCGGACATGAATTAATTCAATATTATTTATTTTATTATTGAAAAATAATTATTTTAATTACATTAATGACTTTTGAAATAATTTCGGCATATTCTTTCGACATTTTTTTCGTTTATTAAATAATTGATATTAAGTGCTAATTTAAAGAAGTTTAAATTTTTGAAATAAAATTGTTGTTTATTTATTTTTAAAGATTCATTATTTTTTATTTATTTAGTGGGAGAAGGGTGGGTTTCATCGATTTGTTGATCGTTCATTATTAGGTTTTCGAAGTTGTCAATGTTAAATTTACTACCGAAATTTTGTTCGGCCACGAGTATTTCTACTTAATTATTAATTTTCAAAATTTTTCGGTATAGGTATCGTTTACTAGGTTTTCAAGGGCGCTATTTCCGAATTCACTGCCGGATTTTCGATCGCGCATGCGCGTTTTGCACTTCCGTTACTGTTGGAGTTTTCTATGATACAGGGGTCGCTTATTAGGTTTTCAAGGGTCCTGATTCCATTTCTTGAATTGGATTTAGGATCGCGTATGCGCATTTAGCTTTTCCGTTGCTATTGAAGATTTCCATGATAAAGGGATCGTTTATTAGGTTATGGAGATTTCTAATTCCATTTTTTAAGTTCGATTTTGGAATGCACATGCGTGTTTCGCATTTCCATTACTGTTGGAGTTTTCTATGATAAAGGATTTGTTTATTAGGTTTTCAAGTGTTCTGATTCCACATTTTTAATTGGATTTAGGATCGCGCATGCGAATTTTGCATTTCCGTTACTGTTGGAGTTATCTATGATATAGGGATCGTTCATAAGGTTTTCGAAGGTTCGTATCGAGCATTCACATTACATATTACTATTAATGTTGACATCTCTTAGGTACAGGTACTGATACTGGTGATGCTGGGAGAAACTAGTCCGGCAAGTGGGCCTAACGGTCCTTTTTGCCAACCCCTGACGGCTACTTTTACGTCACCACCGCGTACTAACCAGAGTGGGAGTGTCAAGATTCATTTCGCGGGATCGCACAGTGGGACAGAATCGAAAATCTGTGGTCAAAAGCCCAAAACAGATGTTTTATTTTGGGGGTTTTGAAGTGGAGGATCAGGCAGAGTAATAGTCCGAGCATCAGATTCCAGTCTTGGGAGGGGTTGATCCCTTATACCTGCTGTTGTATTCCAGTTCTAAAGTGACCCTCGCTCGAGCTAGACGCACCGGGCTCCGAGTGCAATTCTCAGTGTTATATTTAGAACGTGCTGAAGGCCACAATAATCAACGGAAAAAATATCGAAAAAATGGATTCGAAAGGAGAAGGTGAGTACAATATCACCATGAAATTCTCATTTTATAATATTTATGCATGTGATATCAAAAAAAGAATGATACTTGCTAAAATTACCGTAAAATTGCAACGAAAAATTGTAAACACGTAGAGAAAAATTAAACTGTCCGACATTGTGCACAGGTTTTTCTTGATTTAGCTTATAAATTGATGTATTGTTTAGTAAAACAAAAATAAAAATTTGCGATTTTTAGCGCCACCGCTGTTGGTGCAATTTTTTGTATTGAAAAGTGCATTTTTCTCAATTTCGAACAAGGAAATCTGAAGTATAGAGAAATGGTTTCGACAAAAATTTTGTAGTTTCGAAATATCTATCCAGGGGTGTACTCACATTATGGGTCCGGTGCTCCAGGTACCTCTCCCCCTCTCCCTCCCCCCAAAGCATTAGCTTGTTTCTCTGTTCTGAATGATTAAGGGGAGGGGATAGTAACGTTAATTCGGGCAAAAAAAGCACATTTTCATGAATTTTTTTTGACGACACAGTTAAAACCTATTCATTAAAACCAATTGTACATTAAAGACTAACATTCGAAGAATATTGTGTAAAACTTTCATCAAAAAATATTAAAAAATACGGCAATGGCAGCAATTATTTGAAAGCGTCTCAGAAAAAAGTAAGATTGCGGTGCCCCTCATAACTCGGTGCTGGATCATCGAAAATCAAAAAATCAAAGTTCTTCCGTTAGATAATCGCTTTCCCCAGGTAACGCTGGGAGGATTTTTCGAAATTTCAATTTTTCACTTTTTAGGAACACTTTGAAGTGAAAAACGTGATTTTTGCGAAAAAAAATCGGCTAATTTGTGATTGTAAAATAAAAAATATTAACAAATTAAAAAAAAAACTCTCCAGCGTTACCTCGTAAATTATGTACAGAAATAGTGTTCAAAATTTCAAAAGGATCAGGGCAGTAGTTTTGCAGTCATGAGGGGCACCGACTTTGAAAACGTGAGTTGTGGGCAAAACGCTTTAAAGTTTTGAACACTACAAAATTTGGAATTAAATGTTCATAAGCGAGCGCGTGTACAATATGTCTGCTCGATATGTACAATATTTACTGCTACTCGATATTATGTACTGTACACTGACTTAATATATGTAATAGCCTATTTATATGTACACTTTGATTTTTCAGAATCTTCTGCCGATGCAGATGGTCCTGCACCTGCGGTACCTGGTTCTACCAGGAAGGATGCGGTATCTGGTTTGACCAGAAGGGACATTTTCCTTCTGCTGAAAAACCAATTGAATAAGGGTGCAGCTGCAGCGTATGAGAAAATTCAGAAGGCCATGTCCGAAAAATTATAACGTCCTTTTGCGCTATCGGATGATCTAAAACTTAGCATACGCAGATTGTTGTCAAGATTCAATGAGAATTTGAAAATCGTTTCGAGGCACGAGGACAAATTTTTCGAGAAGTTTTCCGAATGGCTGAGTGTGTTCGTTCCCTTCGAAAAAACCCTGGAGGCCCCAAAGTCCAGCAACACAGGTCGGCCTTCTTCTGAATTTTCCGAAGCTAATGAGCGTACAAAACGGAGGAGGACTGAACAATTGCGTGCAGGGACAAGTACCGAAGAATTATCCTATGCGACCCAAATGAGTCTTCGGGCATCTGGTAAAACAGATGCTGCAAAAGTAGTTCAAGATGTCACTCTTGGAAGCCCATCGAAAGCAAAACAGTATAGGGGATCTATCGGATCGATTTCGGAAACCCCTCTTTCTCCTGAAGCTGCTCTGTCGATCTTAGTTGAAGAGAATTTAGCGAAATCACAATACGAGACAATCCGTAATGCAAGCAGAGAAAATCACTCCACTTTATTTCCATCCTACAACAAAGTTCGTCAATGCAAGCTCAATTGTTACCCAACCAAATCAGACATCACTATAACGGAATGTAGCGCCGAAGTAAAACTGCAGGCTTTGCTGGATCACACAATTGAAAGGATCCTATTGACTCAAGTAGATGTGATTGACAGTATGCCTCGCGAAAAAGTTCGTAACTTGAATTTAATTTGTAAGTGGGGTTGCGATGGCACTTCTGGCCAGAGTACATTCAAACAAAAATTTTCCGATGATGACGAAAGCAAGTCCGATGCGAACATTTTCTTCACATCACTCGTTCCACAACAGCTTGTATCAGTCGACCCAGAATCACAGAATACATTTATTGTATGGAAAAATCCAAGGTCATCATCTCCTCGCTTTTGCCGACCAATCAGGATTCAATTTTTGCACGAAAATACTGAAGCCACCGTTAATGAAATGGAATTCATTAAACAACAAGAATCTAACCTTGTACCATTCGAAACTGTGGTAAACTCCAAACCAATAATCGTTTCAATTGACCTTGCTTTCACCATGATTGACGGTAAAGTTTGTAACGCGATCACAGAAACTGCATCTGCTCAACGCTGCTACTTGTGTGACGCTACTTCAAAAGACTTCAACAATATTGATGCGATGTTGAACAGGGAAATCAAGAGGGATCATTTTCAGTTTGGGTTGTCAACTTTGCATGCATGGATTAGATTCTTCGAGTGCTGTTTACATGTAGGGTACAAACTTGACATAAAAAAGTCTCAAGCACGTACTGCAAGTGATAAAGAAAGTGTGAAAATACGAAAGGAAGGAATTCAAAGAGGTTTTCGATTACGACTAGGACTGATAGTCGATCAGCCGAAGCCTGGGTTTGATAGCTCGAATGACGGGAATACCGCTCGACGATTTTTTGAAAATTCTTATGTTTCGGCTTCTATCACAGGGGTGGATGAAGATTTAATAAAACGTTTTCATATCATACTGCAGGCTCTTTCGAGTGGTCATGAAATTGATTCAATTATATTTCAAGATTATGCCTTACAAACAGCTCGCGACTTCGCGCGCTTGTATCGGTGATATCATATGCCAACTTCGCTGCATAAAATTTTGATTCACGGTGCGGAAATACTAAATTCGGCTCTATTGCCAATCGGACAAATGTCTGAAGACGCTCAAGAGTCTTGCAATAAATATATCAAGAAGTATAGAACAGATTTTACGAGGAAATGTTTCAGGGTAAAAACTATGGAAGACCTTTTTTCACGGCTTCTATTAACATCTGACAGGTACATATCTAGCTTGCGCAAATTACCATTCAAAAAATCAAAATCATTGTCAGAAGTACTACGTTTATTAATTGCGCCAAGTATTACAACAAGCGAGGTAGCTCAAGATTTTTTCCGGTTGAGTCTACTGACTGCGACTCCAGCGATTCGTCTGACGAAGATTACTGAAGTTCCAGATTGCTAAGTAGATTAATTAACGAATAAAAATTATAATTTCCTGATATTGCCCTATATTTACTTGAAAATGTAATAGCATTCTATTTAGTGTATACAAATCAATATAATTTAAATATTTTCGTAATCACTATGTATTATCATAATTTTAAGATTTCTATACCAACCTACTTTCAAGTGAATCATTGTGATTTTGGTCTAAATAAAATATTTTTCTGTACAAGTCTTTCATATTGAGTTCACCATTTTGTTTTTTCAAATTTTGACTTCAGATTCGTTATCAGCTACTCCGAAAACAGACTTTCACCCCAATTACATCTGAATAGGTTAATGAATAGGTTTTAACTGTGTCGTCAAAAAAAATTCATGAAAATGTGCTTTTTTTGCCCGAATTAACATTACTATCCCCTCCCCTTAATCATTCAGAACAGAGAAACAAGCTAATGCTTTGGGGGGAGGGAGAGGGGGAGAGATACCTGGAGCACCGGACCCATAATGTGAGTACATCCCTGGATAGATATTTCGAAACTACAAAATTTTTGTCGAAACCATTTCTCTATACTTCAGATTTCCTTGTTCGAAATTGAGAAAAATGCACTTTTCAATACAAAGAATTGCACCAACAGCGGTGGCGCTAAAAATCGCAAATTTTTATTTTTGTTTTACTAAGCAATACATCAATCTATAAGCTAAATCAAGAAAAACCTGTGCACAATGTCGGACAGTTTAATTTTTTTTCTACGTGTTTACAATTTTTCGTTGCAATTTTACGATAATTTTAGCAAGTATCATTCTTTTTTTGATATCACATGCATAAATATTATAAAATGAGAATTTCATGGTGATATTGTACTCACCTTCCCCTTTCGAATCCATTTTTTTGATATTTTTTCCGTTGATTATTGTGGCCTTCAGCACGTTCTAAATATAACACTGAGAATTGCACTCGGAGCCCGGTGCGTCTAGCTCGAGCGAGGGTCACTTTAGAACTGGAATACAACAGCAGGTATAAGGGATCAACCCCTCCCAATGAACGATCCCTATATCATAGATAACTCCAACAGTAACGGAAATGCAAAATTCGCATGCGCGATCCTAAATCCAATTAAAAATGTGGAATCAGAACACTTGAAAACCTAATAAACAAATCCTTTATCATAGAAAACTCCAACAGTAATGGAAATGCGAAACACGCATGTGCATTCCAAAATCGAACTTAAAAAATGGAATTAGAACTCTCCATAACCTAATAAACGATCCCTTTATCATGGAAATCTTCAATAGCAACGGAAAAGCTAAATGCGCATACGCAATCCTAAATCCAATTCAAGAAATGGAATCAGGACCCTTGAAAACCTAATAAGCGACCCCTGTATCATAGAAAACTCCAACAGTAACGGAAGTGCAAAACGCGCATGCGCGATCGAAAATCCGGCAGTGAATTCGGAAATAGCGCCCTTGAAAACCTAGTAAACGATACCTATACCGAAAAATTTTGAAAATTAATAATTAAGTAGAAATACTCGTGGCCGAACAAAATTTCGGTAGTAAATTTGACATTGACAACTTCAAAAACCTAATAATGAACGATCAACAAATCGATGAAACCCATCCTCCCGCCACTAAATAAATAAAAAATAATCAATCTTTAAAAATAAATAAACAACAATTTTATTTCAAAAATTTAAACTTCTTTAAATTAGCACTTAATATAAATTATTTAATAAACGAAAAAAATGTCGAAAGAATATGCCGAAATTATTTCAAAAGTCTTTAATGTAATTAAAATAATTATTTTTCAATAATAAAATAAATAATATTGAATTAATTCATGTCCGGTTGGGTTACAATTGAAATGGAAAAGGTTACAATTGAATTGGAAAAGGTGACAATTGATTTGGAAAGGGTTACAATTGAAATGGAAAAGGTGACAATTGATTTGGAAAACGTTACAATTGACGTGGAAATTTGACTGACTGTCAGTTGACCATCGCCATAACAGAAACAGCGTTTTTGCCACGGTTTTAAAAATTTAAACTTTATCATTGATTTTTATTGTTAATACAGTAGAACTCCCGGAAATATCAATGTAGTGTGTTTATTATGTAATAAAGAATAATTTAAAATGATTTTTCAAAATTGGTCATATAGCCTACTCTCTCATTTTTTTGTGTCTTCCATTTCAAACGAGGAATATTGAATTGCATCGATTTTTGATTGCACTTGTTTCACATGTATTTAGATCTAATACAATTATTATAATTAAAATTGAAAGGATACAATTGGAAGATTCCAAACACAAAGCCATGAGTCTGTAAGTTTGAGGTTTGTTGTTTTGCATTAATTAAAATTGTGTATAAACAAATACAGTAAAACTTCGTTATAACGCTCCCGTTTAAAACGATTTTCCGGCTATAACGCTCTTTTTTCTCGGTCTCAGTCTCAGTTATTCGTTATAATAATCCAATTTCACGGTTATAACGCTCTGAATTAATTTTTACTTTCCCTTACCTATATACGAAGTATATAGTAAGGGGAAATATTGCGATCGTGAAAATTTTCGAATTCGAGTTTACAACGGAAATATATGTTTTAAGGTCCCCTGAGTCCAAATGACCAAGTCTCGCAAAATGGTCTGTGTGATTGTGATCAGTCTAGCTCAAAAACGGAAAGCTGTACGATACTGAAATTACATATTTAAGGTTAGCACATGCATGTGATGTTACAGCAACATTTTCGTCAAAATCGACTAACCGGAAGTGCCACCTTATATAATCAATTTTACACATTTTTACAATTTTCTCGAAAACGGCTCTAACGATTTTGATTAAACTTGCCTAAATTATTCTTCATAAAGACCTTTAACTTTTCATATATATGGTACATCACCGAGGAATTGCAGGGAAAAGTTATGATGAAAAGAATATTTTATTTACGCATAACTTCAAAAGCGTGCAATTTATGGTAAATTATCTATAGACTTTTATGAAAGGTAATTAAATCATCTAAAAAAGAATAAAAGAATCATCAAAATCGGACCAATAATAGCAAAGATACAGCGCATCGGACTAACCGGAAATGGTAATTATATCATGGATATTACAATTGTTTACAATTTTCTCGAAAACGGCTCTAACGATTTTGATTAAACTTGCCTAAATTATTCTTCATAAAGACCTTTCACTTTTCATATATATGGTACATCACCGAGGAATTGCAGGGAAAAAAGTTATGATGAAAAGAATATTTTATTTGCGCATAGCTTAAAAAGTATGCATTTTACGGTAATTTATCTATAGACTTTTAGGAAAGGTAATTAAATCATCTAAAAAAGAATAAAAGAATCGGACCAATAATAGCAAAGATACAGTGTATTTTATGAGGAGCATAAAATAGATGGATAACCAAGCGCATCCGAAAGGAGATAGAAGCGACCGGACCTCCTCCCACCAATCCGCCAATCTGTTGTAAACAATACGTTCTGTAACAAAGTAATTTAAGAATACAAAAACGGAAATTAACTTAATAATTTCTACTTTCACATTATTTAATAGAAAGAAAATGTTTCCATAGAAACTAAGCCAGCAACTTTTAAAATATATTTGCAACTTGACAAAGTTAAAATATAGAGGTAGTGTACAGAATTTTTGTACTAAAATTGTTTTAAAAACTATTTTATTATACTTAAGTGGGAGGAGAATTGAACGCTGCTGAGTTTATTTCAAGTATTGTTTATGTGAACTCATTAGAATTATATTAAAAAGATAATTATTATAGGGCGGTAAGGGAAAGTTGTGTGATGCGCGCACCGCACCAGATTTTTTTTTTGCATTTATAACGGTTAATTTGATTTCACGTTCAAGAAAATAAGTCGCGAAAATCTGTTTCTATTAGGGAAAAATTGATTTAATTATAGAATTTGACAATTTGTAATTTAAATCAAAAAGATTTTGCCGCATCGAGAAACATGAAATGAAGAAGAGATAGATAGTAAAACTAGAGATGAAATTAACGTGTAGAGACGATTGACTCACATTTTTGTGCTCTTCTCAAGTGGAAGACGAAACTTTTGAACAAATAAATAAATCAGAAAATGCTATTTTTAAAAATAATTGGTTGCCTTAAAGAAAAAGAATAAAAATAAAATCGATAATTTCTTTAAATTAGGAATATCAAAAATGTAAATGTAAATGTTTTTATTTTATTTGTAATTTAAATAAATTTATACAATTTTTTTTAGTAGTTTCTTATAATTTCTCGTTTATAGCGCTCTTTTTCTTTGGTGCCTAGGAGAGCGTTATAACGAAGTTTTACTGCATAAAAAATTATTTAAAAAAAAATCTCGCTCGGAATGCCGCTCCCTAAATCCTGCATCCAGGGGTAAGTGCCCACTTTGTCCTCTCCCCAAGATCCGGTCATGCGTGTGACAACTGAATAAAAATTGTTAAAAAATCGTAGGGGGATAGAAAAATGCTCTTTGAAAACGGATTGATTTGTGTACATACAAAAAAAGGGAAATCCACTCAGCCATTCTGTGAAATAAAATTCTAAGAAATAACAGTTATATTCATGTGCCTTTCTTTTTTTTCCAACTGTCCCCTTAAGAAAGAATTTTTCTAAACAAGTCTGTGTCAGAGTCCTGTTAATAGAAGTTGTAAACTATGTAAAGTAAATGGTGTCACAACAGGGAAAATAAAGCAGTCCCTTTATGAAAGATGCCCAGTTGTCCAAAGTGCCCGTTTGGGGAAGTTCCACTGTATTTGAAAATAATATTTTTATTCATTACAGAAAAACCAAAAGTAGTATTTTTATTCTTTACACAAAATCGAAAGTAATATTTTTCTTTATTTTATACATTTTAAAGTAATATTTATTAAAATGTTTCTTGTACTATGTTTGATTTCTTATATCAGCACTTTTTTATTTGTATATACATTGCTTGTAATAGATCCCAGACTGGTGATTAAAAATTAAGTCAAAATAATTATTAATCTAAGTAATATATTGTATAATGTCATCTGTAAATAAAAATATTATTCTATTCTATAAGTTAAGTCAAATAAATATGTGGAAAAGAGACATAAACAAACTTCAAATCCATTTATATTTAATTTTTTTTCTTTTGAAATAAACCTGTAACAATAAATAGTACTTACTGATAGAATGATAAGCAATTTTACAAAAAATAAAAACTACAAACAGTGTATGCACAATAGGATGCTAATAGCTTATTTAAATTTTATAAATTTAAAAGGCTCCAGGATCACAAAAAAGGGAATTAAGCCTGATGAAACAATAAAATGATAAAAGTACTTATTAATAAAATAATAAAGTATTTAAATATTATACAAACAAAACTGCATTTTATCAAAAATATGTAAATTTTCAATTAATCTAATAATTTTTTTAAGTTATTTTTACAATAAAAACATTTCAATAACATTCAATGTGACAACCAAAATTAAAAATAACTTGGTTCCAGATTATTTTGTTAAAATTATAAGTTCAATATGTGATATATTGCATATATTTCAACCTCATGTTGGCCTATCGAATACAAAAGAAACATTTAAAAATGGTTCTCAGTCTGAATGGTATTCCAATTCTTAAACAGGTACAACAGTTTGAATTACATGTTTACAAATTTTATCTTTAATTTAAAATTAATTATAAATACAAATTTAAAAAAACTATAATTAAACTTTATATATATACATATACACACATATCAATCAGTAGTTTAATTAATTCAGATAGGTATTAAGTACTAATATCATAGTAGCACCTAACTTCTAAAAGCAATTTAAAGAAAAAATACAATTGATTAATCAATATGAGATCTCTAATTTTTGTTAATTTATGTTATTTTTTACAACTTATAATTCTACTTACATAAAAATATAGCATAATTTGTCAATTGTTAAATACTAATCAAAACGTATTTTAAAAAAATTTGACAGCTGATGCAAATATGTAAATACATTACATTTTAACTATTTATGAATATAAATAAAAAACATCCAGATTTCAAAGGCTTATAGTTGCTAAAATTATATAAATAAATAAAAACAAATCGATTAACAATAACAACGAATTTGAATGAATTTTAGATACATCCAAATTTAAATAATATTATTGTGATATTAACATGTAAAAGTTTAAAACTTAATAACATACATTGGTTAGAGTAAATAAATGCATTTATTCCTCAATTTAAACAATATAAAAAAAACAATGATTGCTTTGTTATATACATGCATTTCTTTCTTTCAAATGTGGTGGCGTTAGTCAACAAACTTACAAAATATACTGCATGAAGAATATATAAGACATACTAATATTATATTAAATACTGGCACCTCCAGGAAATGAATGTACTGAGTTCGTAAAATAAAAGTCAGGGTTTTAACTTTATATACAATGATATATATAGATATGTATATATATATTTATATAAACAATATATATTATTATTATTCCCTGAATAGATACATTAAATATGAAAAAAAAAAAATAGTATATGAAACATAATAACATCAAATCTCAAACAGTAAAATCTATTTTAAATAAACAAATATGATAAAAAGATAAAATAGTGCAGTTGGTTGTTTATGAGATGTTACTGGTATCAGTCAAGGTCGATAGGAGTTTGGAACTGAGCTGCCAACCTCAATTTTCCTAAAATAGAAAAATCAAAACAAACTTGATTAAATTTAGAATGGCTGCTCTACTGTGTTGTGCTCCTGATTTTTACAGTATACCTATCAATGCTAAGAAGACAATAGCAAAAGAAAAGAGAGAGAGTGAGAGAGAAAAAACCTGGAAAAGTACATTAAAAAAATACTGACAAAAAAAAGAAGAGATTTTCACTCATGGAATTAGAAATTCAGAGCCTGGATTAAATATAAGTGATTATGTGAGATACCAAATGATTCCAGAATAATGACTTTCACCAAGCTATGGAACTGCGTTTTTTTTTTTCAAAACCTAGACTCCAAAAATTTACTTTTATTAAGAGGGATGGTCTTCTCTTCTGCTTCTGAACAAAAGACTATTTTATTAGAAATCTTCTTTCACCTAATTCCTCCCTAAATTTTTACTTTTTACTGATTTATTTGGAGTATTTGAATTGGTGGAAATCGAAAGAAAAATTTTGCAAGATTTAATAATGGACAAATTCTCACCACATGATAGTTTTAAAATACAAGTCAATAATTGGAATAATAATAAACAACTTTTTGAAGATAGAAATCTAATGGAAATGGATTTAATAGATAACAATAAAATTGAAAATAATAATAGATGGTTTCATCAAAATTATAGAAACAAGAAAAGAGAATATCAAAATGATAGAAGTAATGGAAATGCATTTCGCCATAATCTAACAAATCATAATAGTCAACAGAATAGAAATGAGAATGGTGGTTCTAATAATAAGAATATAAATATAAATGTTTGGTGTAGAAGTTTATAAAGAAGATTTAGATACAATCATAACAGAACAACAAAAAGGAATTCATTCACATCTTGATTGACAAGGTATGAAGTATTTGAGTAATTTAAAATAAAATAAAATGTTAAAACAATTAGTCTATCAGCTACTGGATAGAAGTTGCTCACTTCTGCGGTATCAAACCGAGCATGGTGTCATTATTTTAATTTTTTTTGCGTAGAGTACAAATATGACTATCTGAAAATTGACAGCTTTATAATGGTTTTAGTCAAAATAATCTGTAAAAAATTGATGGCTCAAAAAATGAACCTGAATTTGGTCACTAGTTTTCGAAGATAGCAGTATTTCAAAAACGACACTCGGTGTCGGTTACTTGGGAAGGTGTTCTGAGTCGTACTTCTAGATATAGTAGACTCAGAATTTTAATTTTTTTTCGAACTTTTATTTGACGCTTTTGTTTTTAAAATTTATAGAGAACATTTAAAAAATCTTATGTGGCCAGGACACGACCTTCCGCCAATTCAGTATTAAAAAGCAGTTTGGAATTTAAAGTAATACTTCCGGTTACTGAATATTATTCCCAAAGATATAAAAGTCTCTGATATTAAATTTTAAAATAATTCGATTAAATTTAGAGTCTTTTTTTCACCAAATTTTATTTGGAGCGTAAAGTAAAGCTGATATTTAATACTTTATTTGCAATGGCATAAAAGTCACCAATACTAAATTTGAAAAGAATACCATTACATTTTAGCATATTTTTTAACTAAAATCTTTGTAGAGCTACATCTAAAGTACCAATTCCGGTTGGAAAATTATAAACTAAATCTAATCAGCTCTTCCCATAAAGGAAAGAAACTTGAATACAAAATTTCACACCATTTGATTAAATAGATTTGAGCTAGAGTGCATATAACATACAAGCTTTCTTACACACTATAAAAATGTTAAAAAGGGTTAGTATGGATCTTGAAACATGCTTATCTATGAAAATATCGATTTATGATTTTTAGCATGAGCCCTATTCCTCCCTTCAAAGAAAAAAAATTATATATTTTAATATAATTTATTATGAATTTTATTATGACCTTCAAGTAAAGTACCATTTTCGGTGATCATTTAGTGACCAAAAGTTTATTAAGATGAAAGAAATGTTTGGTAAATAGAAATTTTATATCAATTTGAATGTATTTACTAGATTTTGATTGAAATTGGTGAGCCGAAAAGGGTACTTTACTTGAAGGTCATAATAAATTTACATCAAAAGTTATGTTAAAATTAAATACAGAAATCATATGTTTCGGTAATAAAGGTTACAAACACGATTTGGTTTCCAATCCAATTAAATATTTTTATTACTTGTTTTAAGTGTTAACATTGAGTGCGAAATACTGGTTTTCCTCCCCATTTGTGAAATGAACAAGTCTGTAGCAGGAGTTATAGCAGGATATAAGTTAAGGGTTCTTCCGCTTAAAATGTCGATTTCCAATGCTTTATCTAGTGACATTGACAGTTCTAATGTTGTCACGGAATACGAAGAAATCTATCGGAAACTGGTTACCTACTGAAAGAAAATGACATATAATAATGGAACGAGACCTTCAGCAACCTTCAGACCTTCAGCATGTATGTGTGTCAATAGATGGATGTCGCGACACCAAGTATAGTTTCTGAGATACTGCAATCTTTGGAAGCTAATAACCAAATTCAGAATCAGTTTTTGAGTCACCGATTTATAGTTTAATAGGCGTACAAGGAAGCCATGTTTTGTCCACATCAGATATTTTATTTTAAACCTACTTTATTTAATTTTTTTTTAGCAATTTCGGTGTTAATTTTATTTCCTGTAATTTTTTTTAATTTACTGTTCTTTTTCTTTTGAAAATTTAACTAAAACATCTTATTGATCCTTTATTGATTTTAAATCATTGTATATTGAACATTTGTTAGAAAAATAGGATACTGATTTAAGAGGAAGATGCAATCAGAAGGCTTGTTAAGTACGTACATAATCATATACTATTTTTCAGTATTTTTTTTTTTTATACATATACTATTTTTCAGTATGTAAAAAATTAAGTATGATAATGAATATACAAACATAAAGAGGATTTACATACTGCACACTGTATGAAGATAATTTTATCGCATTCTCAATTTTCTTTCCTCAAACCACCTCTGAATATTCTTGTATCAATCAATTTCGATTTTTTAGAAAAATTTTCAAATTTGTGCAGTGGAAGGTGAAAATAAGGTGTAACAGAAAACAGTAGCGTTTTGGTTCAGGCGGCTCAATTCTGGGAACAACAGCCTTCAAGGTAATGCTTTGTGTTGGTGGAATTATGAGGATGTTTTGCACTTTTATCTGGCTCCAGATGACAAGGCTACTGACGTTTAGCTTTACTGTGAACAACTCGAAAGAGCATATAGAGTTTTAAAAGAGGAGTCACCTGTTTTGGTCAATCATATTAAAGAGGTTTCAGCAAGACAATGCTCCTGTCCATCCTTCACTCTTAATCAAAGAAAGATTCTCAGAAATGGAGGATCTTAGTATCCTCCTTATAGCCTTGACATTGCACTGTTTGGCTATGGTCTTTTACAATCAATAGCACATTTTTTGAAAGGCTGGAACTTCAAAAACAACAGAAATGTCAAATCAGGTTTTTTGCCTTGAAAGCCAAGGACAACAAAATTCAACTTCTGGTAGAAAAATGGATTAAAATAATTGGCAATGATGGCCTATATTTTGAAAAATAATTTTAATGTGTAGATTTTATACTGAAATTTAAATAAAATTTATTCTATGCACAAAGACTTTTGTAACAATATAGTAAATGAAGATTTTGTTGAATATCTATTATTTTTACTCATTTTTTTAACTAAATAAAAAACAAGCCAACACGGGACACGAACTATTTGATTACAAAACCACTAATGGAAGAATTTAGTATATGTGCGACCAGAAAGAGATAGATGGGGTGTTACCAGTTCTAGGAGGATAAAGGAAGAAGAGTGATACGAGGATATACCCTTTTCCCCCAAAATGTACCTACCAACACAAATAATAATAAGTAATATGTATGGTAATTTTTAACAAATTACTTAAATAATTTTTAACAATAATTTTGAATCTAATTTTCATATTTATCCTTAAAACTTACACCCGCTTTTGTCGGTTATAGACATTTAAGCGATTATTTGCCTTCATATTAAATAAACCTCTTCAAAAAAAAAAAAATGTAAATCCCCTCCCGAAAAAAAATTCTGCATAGGCCCCTGTCATTAGAGTATCTCCAAATGATCCTAATTGGTTTCAATACCCATGGAATCAATTTTATCCAAAGAAGATCGAATTGGTTTTTAAAACATTTATAACATTAAGGAATTCTTAGGAGCTAATTGAAGTTTGCACTGCCCCGGCACTATGATAACTCATGAATACTAATTCTAATATTTTAGAACCAAATAGAACCAATTAGGTATTAATTAAGTTTCAACTCAAAATTCCAGTATTCCTGCACAACTGGAAACGCTACAACTCATGATCCTGATGGGTACTAATTCTAATATTTTGGTACCAAGTAGTACTGATTAGATACTAATTCGTGTATAAGTTTCTAATCGAAATTCCACTAGGTACCGAGCTAGCAATATGTATCTGCCAAACCATGTCATTGGCCCAGCACTATTTGATACAATATAACTCATGATCCTGATGGGCTCTAATTCTCATACTTTGGTAGCAAGTAATACTAATTGGGGAATGATTTGTGTATAAGCTTCCGGTCAATTATATGCACCCATACATTAGAATATGCTATAACTCAGGTTTAAGATGGGTACTAATTCTAATATTTTAGTACCAATTAGGTACTGATTTGTGTATAAGTTTCAACTCGAAATTCCATAGGTACTGGGCCAGTGACAATTGGAAACGCTGTAACTCACGATCCTGATGGGTATATTATTTATTTATTATCCTGATAGTATATTATTTATATTGAGATAAAAGTTTTAAATACCAAATCTGAGAAGTTTTGCATTAAATAATTTTGATGAAAATCAATAATTACCTTAAAATAATCATGTAGTGACCAAAAAGAGAGGTTCACAACTAGATTTTACGACAATCCTAAAACAAAATTTTAATTTTCTACAGCTAACTGTTTGAGTTATGCGAGTAACGCACGTAGGTAACATCACTACAAAACTAGTCAAAATGGATACAGGGATGGTCAAAATAGATATTTCCATTGAAATCTGAAAATTTTCACAATTACAATACTTCCTTTACTGCGTAGAAGGAAGTAAAAATGTGTTTTTAAAAAAATTAAATCACATTTCTTTAAGATTTTTCAAGTTGAAACTTGAATCCTGAAAACATTAGATACTTAGTATCTTTTGCATTTCGATGCTTATATTATAAGAACTGTTAGGGAGAACTACCAGAACTTTTAACAAAACAACCGGTTACCAACAAAAATTTTAACTAAATGTTCCAAGGCCAAAGAGGTGAAATTTTTTTTCAGTAATCGATTATATATTTTAGAAGGAGAGGGTGAGGGAGAGAGAGAGAGAGAGAGAGAGAGAGGGTGGTAGAAAAAGAGGGAGAGGGAGAGTGAGAGAGAAAGAGAGAGAGAGAGAGAGGGGGAGAGAGAGAGAGAGAGAGAGAGAGGGGGAGTGAGAGAGATAGAGAGAGAGAGAGAGAGAGAGAGAGAGGGAGGGAGGGAGAGGGAGGGAGAGAGAGAGAGAGGGTGAGAGGGGGTGAGGGGGAGAGAGAGAGTGAGGGAGGGAGGGAGGGAAGGAGGGAGAGAGGGAGGGAGGGAGGGAGGAAGGGGGAGGGAGAGGGAGAGGGAGAGAGAGAGAGGGAGAGAGAGAGAGAGGGAGAGAGGGAGAGAGGGAGAGAGGGAGAGAGGGAGAGAGAGAGAGAGAGAGGGGGAGAGAGAGAGAGAGAGAGAGAGGGGGAGTGAGAGAGATAGAGAGAGAGAGAGAGGGAGGGAGGGAGAGGGAGGGAGAGAGAGAGAGAGGGTGAGAGGGGGTGAGGGGGAGAGAGAGAGAGAGTGAGGGAGGGAGGGAGGGAAGGAGGGAGAGAGGGAGGGAGAGAGAGAGAGAGGGTGAGAGGGGGTGAGGGGGAGAGAGAGAGAGTGAGGGAGGGAGGGAGGGAAGGAGGGAGAGAGGGAGGGAGGGAGGGAGGGAGGAAGGGGGAGGGAGAGGGAGAGGGAGAGGGAGAGAGAGAGAGGGAGAGAGGGAGAGAGAGAGAGAGGGAGAGAGGGAGAGAGGGAGAGAGAGAGAGAGGGAGAGAGAGAGAGAGAGAGAGTGGTAGAAAGAGAGGGAGAGTGAGGGGGGGTAGGGAGGGAGAGAGAGGGAGTGAGAGAGAGAGAGAGAGGGTGGGAGAGTGGTAGAAAAAGAGGGAGTGAGGTAGAGAGAGAGAGAGTTTGAGAGTGGTAGAAAAAGAGGGAGAGGGAGAGAGTGAGAGAGAGAGAGGGGTGGGAGGAAGAGAGTGAGAGGGAGAGAGAGGGAAGAAGAGGGTGGGAGAGAGAGTGCGCGAGAGAGAGTGAGTGAGAGAGGGTGGGAGAGTGGTAGAAAAAGAGGGAGAGGGTGTGAGAGAGGGGGAGAGAGTGAGAGAGGGTGGGAAAGTGGTAGAAAAAGAGGGAGAGAGAGAGAATGGGGGTGGGAGAGTGGTAGAAAAAGAGAGAGAGAGTGAGTGAGGGAGGGAAGGAGAGAGAGAGAGAGCGTGGTAGGGGGAGGGAAAGAGGGAGAGAGAGAGAGCAAGGGAGTGAGTGGGAGATAGAGATAGAGAGAGAGAGAGTGAGAGGGGGGAGGGAGAGTGAGTGGGTGGGAGAGAGAGAGTGCGCGAGAGTGAGAGAGAGTGCGAGAGGGTGGGAGAGTGGTAGAAAAAGAGGGACAGGGGGAGAGAGAGTGAGAGGGGGTGGGAGAGTGGTAGAAAGAGAGGGAGTGAGAGGGGGGGGGGGGGAGGGAGAGAGAGGGAGTGAGAGAGAGTGGGTGGGAGAGTGGTAGAAAAAGAGGGAGATCTTTTCTAAGAGAATCAGTAAACTAAGCAATCATACTTTTTACCTGAACTACTAATCATTCACTCATTAAAACAGTTACCAGCTACATCTTTGAATCAGTTCATAAACAGATCACATATCACTATACATATCTAGCTATGATAGAATTATCAAATGATTTAAATCAAGGAGATGGTCGGGATAGTGGTCAAGAATAAAATTAAATAGTTATAACTATTTAAAGAATAAAATAAAACAGTTACAACTATTTTATTTTATTCTTGAGCGCCACCCGGACTATCTCCTTGATTTGGTCAACCATCAGTACACAAGATATCAAACTATTTAGTGTTGGTTTGACTCACGTTTTAAGGCAGTATTTGGAGTTTTTTGCTTTTCTTGTTCCTTTGGTGATAAATCTCCTTTTTTATCAACTTCAAACTGCAAAACAAAAAATACTCCAATAAAAAACAAGGGACAAATATATTAAATTCGCTATCATTTTTGATAATCACAAATTCAAAATAAATTTTTTCTATAACTCCTAATTAGTTATAATGTTTTTCATTATTTCCTTATCTTTTATTAGAAATTAGAAAAAAAAAGTATCATCAAGTCAAGAAAAATCAGCCAAAAGAGAATAACAAATTTTCAGGATTAAATTTGAAAATTTGACTTTGATGTGAATTGACTGAGTTTTTTGTACATCAAATTTCATGACTGTAAGTGCGATAAATTTTTTTAGATACACACGTACATTTTTTCTAAAGAAGGGGTCAAAACACTTTCTTCTATCTGAAAGGGAATTTTTTTCCTGTTGTATAATAAAGCATATAAATAATGAGAATAATATGATCACTAAGCAATAATCAGCCTTCCTAAAAATGTTATTACATTGTGGTTATGTGTCAATGAATTACTTTGAATCATAGGTGGAGACGTCATTCAAATTTGAATCAAAAATTATTATAAATGTAATTATTTTCTAAGATATTTTTACGGGATACCGCTCAGATTGCTTAAAATTAGAATCAATTATGACTACTAGAGTTTATTCATAAATTTACCTTTTGCACCTTAGGTGAAAGATAAACAGGAATAGGTAGCTGAGATGGATGAGGTGGCCTGGCAGAAGGCGGTAACAATCCTTTGCAAGGTGAAATTAATGAAGATGCCGCTGCTAATAGATTAGATGGTAGAGTCTCCATCTCAGGTAATTTCACAACAGGATCCTAAATAAAACGATAATCTGTCATTTCAAAGTACCAATATAGACAAATTAAAGATTAATTTACTTATTTAGATTTAATTTGCTTATTGATGACTGATGAATTTGAAGAAAATAAAACTAAATAAAGGTGAGATGCAAAAAAAATAAATAAATAAAGATTAGATGCAAAAGTAGAGTCTTTATTTAAATAAATTTAAATTGTGACTACTTGTATATCTACTGTCCATTAAAAAAACTATCACAGATTTACTAAATTTATGAAACAAAAAACATTTAATAAATAACTTGAAATAAAAAAAGTGTGCCAAAATTGGTACCAGCAAACATAATTTAATGGAAAAAATAAAGTAACTAAAAAAAATATGCATTGCATACCAACCTGCATCGAGTACATGAAGTTACTCTCTTAGTTCTAAAACATTGTATCATTATAAACTTCATAATATTTTTGATATAAGAAAAGAAAGGAAAAAAAACTTGGGCCTTTTATAAAAAGAATATAAAATAAAGAAAGAGAAATAAAATTAAAATCCAAAAAGTAGTTTATTAGTAGTTTACATTTTTCAAAATTACAATAAAGTTAACAAAACCATTATTAGATCAAACAGACTAAAATTTGTACAGAAAATCCTAGATGCAAATTAATTTAGATAGTGTAGTCACATGAATAATTTCCACACTCATGATTCTTCCACCTCAGGACATCGGTCAATGATAACTAAAAAAAAAACTTATTTAAAACACGTTGAAGGAAACCCTTTTCCAACGTGATCGCTGGAAATTTGAAAGTTTCTTCCTCACAATACTGTGCTGTATATACTTAGGGCAAGATTTAACTAGGAGGTATAGTTCTTTGAACGTACAAGGCCACCAGCAAACTCATTTTATTCTTGATCAGCACTTATTGACTTTCAGATGTCCTTGATGTGTATTCTTTAAAAATCCTTCAATACTACCAGCTGGTTGGCCATTCCTCAGCAAAATATAATTGTATTTAGAAGAATTATATATTTTTTGAAATATGATAGAATCTCTTTTGACAACTTTTACCAATTTGGTCGGCCATGCAAATGAATTTGTTTACCACTTAGTAAAATGGATTTTCTCAACCTTCGACAGAATTTTGACATGAGGCTAATTCCATGCTGATATATCCCAAGAGACCATCATTTAATGAAGTATGACTTTTCTAAATAATTCATTTATTATTCAATTTTCTAACATTCCCAGTTTAGGAATTTGATATTTTTTATGACCATATTTTTGGTTATCAGCACAGAGTCATCCAATAAGGTAGCCATCAAAGGTTAAGGCATCCATATTGCTTCATACTACTTTTCAATAACAGATTTGTATTCCAAATAGAGCAACACTGACTTAATATTTTTACAAGTAAATAATCTGATATCACTTTATTAATTACTAATATTGATTTGCAATATATCTCATAAATAGCTATAGAATAAAATTAAAAACAAGTATGTATCAGTGTATCGTGTAGGTCACAATAAAATAAGTTATTTTATTTTAGTTAGTTAAAGTATTGACATCTAATGATGGTTATTTTTATTTTCTTTCTTCAGGTTTTATAAAATGATATTGCAACACTTGAAAATTAGCATGTAGGTCCCACAATTCTATTGGCTTGATGGCAAAATAATGCAGATTTCCACCTTTGCTACGTTTAATGTTAATTTGATAGATATTATAATAAATCTTTATTCTATATCCTCTCACCAAAACTTCAAATAATAACATCATTTTGTTCAGTCCGGTTAATGCCTTTGAAAAGAAAATGTTAAAGAGCAATATTCACCAGATTTAATTTTACAAATTTAAAATAGGGTAATATCAATGAACTGTACCATTAACGAGTGCACAGTGCAGTATTGGTTTCCTGACTAACTCCCTAAAAAAGACACAGTATGGTGATCTACTGTTGGTATTATCTACTACATCTTCTAAATCATGGCGAGACTATCATGGCCAACAATGTCATGCATCGGAAGCTAAAATATCTTAGACCAGCATTGATTAACCGGAAGGGGTCGATCCTTCTCGTTGCACAACCAACATTGATACGACTGCACGAATTAGACTAAGAAATCATTCAACACCCATCCTATTTGCCTGATATCTCCCCTACTGACTTACACTTTTTCAAGCACTTGTACAACTTTTTACAAAAGAAAAACCTGGGTGATATTAAAAATGCTTTTCGAGAACTTGTTTCTTTTCAGGAATCCAAATTTCTTTCTTACTGAATAAAGCTTGTTGTACTTTGGCAAATGTATTTAGATTCTGATGGAAATCATTTTGATTTGAAGTAAAGATATGGCATATTTTCAAAAAATATCAAAAATCTGTATTATTTTTGTATCAACCCAATATTATTCCTTACAGTGAATTATCAACAATGGTAAAACAGCAGCCAAAAGAAATTTCATACAGTGGGAAAACCAGCAAAAAGAAAATTTCACTGAATTTAGGAAGATATAAAATAAGGGACAAAAGAATTGGAGGAGTAAGAAAATCAAACATGAATAAATATTAAAGAGAAGCTCAGAGAGAGAGAGAGAAGAGGTGTTTGGAACACGGGATAGACATACTGAGCAAGAAACTGTGTTTAAATTAATAATTTCATATGTAGACACTGTGTCATTTATTGTTTGCTGATGACCAGGTGTTAATAGCACAAGATGAGGATATCAGCTACCTGCTCAGAAAAATAGCTGACCTGACCAATACGAACAAGGAGGTCTCAGCATAAATTACAATAAAACTAAATGCATGTGCACGGAGAGGGAAGAGAATATCGACCCAACATTAGCAAAGCTGAATAAAATAGACCAATTCTGTTACCTGGGAGCCATAATAAAAAGTAATGATAGAACAGAAGCAGAAATGGAAAAAAGAATAACAAACGGCAAAAAAGCAATGGAAATTCTTAATTCAATATAGCAATATGCAAGAATGACAAAAAAACTGATCTACAAAGCATTGGTAGAAAATGTAATGCTATATGGCGCTTCAGCATGACCCAAGGAAAAAAAATTTCTAGCAGTAGAAATGGATTTTGGAGAAGAGCAGCAAGGATATCAAGCATCAAAAGTGTCAGAAACATCACTATAAAGGAGAAAATGGAAGTAAGACGGAATGTCCTAGAGGTGATGGAAGAAAGAAGACTCAGATGATATGGCCACGTGAGATTGATGAATGATAACAGGATACCAAGGCTGATAATGGATTGGGAAGCTGTGGGCAGATGAAGGAGAAGAAGACCTGTCAGATGGAAGGACGGAGTAATGGAGATATGGCTGGTAGAGGAATGTCGAAGGAGGATGTGATGGACCGACAGAGATAGACTTGCTGGAAGAGGAGATGGAAGTGATGGAGGGACTTGCTCAGCTAGGAGTTTGGTTGAGGAAATCTTCATATTGAAGAAATTCCTAAAAGAAGAAGGTGCTTTGCACATGATGAGTAGGTTACACTCAGTTGATGTGTAGGTTACAATTGTATTTGTCATTTTATTCTATTATTTAGTTGGCAGAAAATATTGTATAAATTGTAGTTAATAACATTATTTGTGAATGCTAAAGTGTGTCACGTATATTATTGTGATCAACAAGTGAGCAGATATTGGCTACTGAAAAAGTATTGTTGATATGAGTGGAATTTCCTTGTGGTGTAGGTCACAGTTTGAGTTTTATTTATTCCTGTTAATGACACAGTGAGTAAGCAGAAATTTTCTATGCATAGGCACTTATTTTATAGCACACGTAATTTATATCCAGTACAAACTCTTGCTTATTTAATAAAACTTAGATGGGAGAAACTAAAAAAGTTTTAATTTTGTGTCAACTGTTGGGTAGGTCACACATGGAATCAAGCATGTGAAAATTTTCCCAAAAAGTTCAAGATTTAGGTGACATCAGGAATTGGATGGTATTCTCTTAGGACGTGCTTATTTAACTTCCTAAAATCTATCCATTTCCAAATATCATGTTTTCTACCAGACTTTTTGGCAAAGTAACCATAACTGTACCAGTGGTTGGTACAGAAAATCTTGAAATTATGCTGTGCCTTCCAAAATTTTATAATTTTTCTTTAATTAATGTTCTTAGTGGAATAGGACTCCTCTGAGTAATATTACTGCTACTACCACTTCTCCTTCCCTTAACCTTAGTTTCTAGTTTCTGGAAATTTTCCCGATCTCCTAAAGGACAAGGGAATTCTTTAAAAATATCAGATTTGCATATTGAATCAACTTTGGTGAAAATTTAGAGATTCTGTAGAGCATAGGTTCTTCCAAACTTAATGTCACTTTGTACGACTTACACTTTTCAGATAACTGAGTGTAATACTACCTGATCTTATGATGTTTGTATTAAAGGTTCGTCTTCATAAAATAATACAAACAGATTTACAAAACTTTATTCAACAAACAAATCAAAATACATATCAAATAGAAAATAAAGTTAAAAATCAAAAGTTTATCAATTTCAGAAAACAACAGCAATAGCAAGATTCACATAATAGCACCAAAAATTCTGCTAATAAAAGTTATCCCTCAAAAGAAAGAACTTTAGACATTGTGAAGACAATAATCAATTTTTCAGTTGGAAGCACGCTGTTTATTTACAATCAGAGCATCAATCTACAGGCTCAATTTGATTCTTAAGTCCCCTTCAACACTGAGTGTTTTCACCTTTACTACGGCAACTAACCTGAATTATTTTTGTTAATTACAAATTGTGTTTATTCATCATATCATTGATAAATTCAATAATATTTAAAAAAAATGATTTTATCCATAACGCTTTTTTCTTATTCACGTATCACCTGGAACATTCTTGCATACCACCAGTAGTTTGATGCGTACCTTGGTAGATCTTAGTCTGAGAACCCCTACTCTAGAGCAGGCCTGCCAAAAAGTGTCCGTTATAATTTATGAAAATAATGGGCTGAACAGATATTCTTGCCTTATAATTCAGAGTTTCAAGCTGAACCTCACAATTAAGAGTTTCTCAACATTTTAACGAAGTTCCATCCGAATATAAAATTAAAAAATAAAATTGTAATCTTATTACAAATTCAGAAAAAAAAACCCACAAAAGATTGTTATATCTCAGGGTATAACATATAATATTGGGCCATGGTGGTATCCTACCATAACGCTGTTATTTATTACAGCATAACATCTTGATAAGCATTACACTTTCGGCTGTTTCATATTGATATAATGATATAACAAAAGAAGAAAGATCCTGTATCTTTTTATATTCTTCTAATCTAAAATTTTTTAAATAAATAATTATAGCATTTATACTTATGTAAAATCAAAACAGAACATTTTCAATACACCAAAACAATACCCTTATAACCTTGACTTATGCGAGTTTGTCCTTATGCTCCTTTGACAAGAAAGGAGAAAAATTGAACTGTGTAGTAGAGAGAAATCTGTCAGTTGTCATTCTAAAAGCGGGTATGAGTAAAACATGTAAATTCATCACTTACTTATAGATTTTAAACGTGCATATATGACGCTCGCATGGGTAAATATGAGATCCCAAAAAAGTCATGGCAGAGAAAATTAACCGAACGAGGGGAGTAGGATGACCCAGGACAAGGTTGCTGATACTACAGCATTGTTGGACACCCGAAACTGGACTGCTGCAACAGATAGAACCATCAGGTGGAGGCTGCTATAGGAGGCCCAGACTCGCTAAGAGGGTTGTTACGACAGTTATGTATGTATGATGCAAGAGACCAACATTCGACTTCGAGTTGTAGCCCGATCGATAGAATAGAATAGGAAAAAAAAAATAAGGGGGGAATCGCAGTTGAGATTAAGAGATTGGTGATGTAAACTAGCAAACAACAAATATTTTACATTTTTCTTTGTACACAGAGATATAAAAAAGATAAATTCATTACAGGAAATTCAAAGATTCATTGAGCCTTATTGTAATTATTGTGAATTTTAATAACATAATCTTGAAATGATATTTATAACCAATAGTAACATGTTAATTGAACTGAATGTTTAAAAGGCTGTTCTACACGAGACCAAACTTTTGGGAAATTAAAAAAAAATGTTTAACTTTTTTCTGCAAAGTATATTTGCAAACTAAAAAATATTTTACTTTTTCAGCTATGTCGGATACCATTGAAAATGGTAAATGGAGGGAGGGAGGGAGAGGGAGTGGGAGAGGGAGAGGGAGAGAGAGAGGGAGAGGGAGAGAGAGAGAGAGAGAGAGAGAGAGAGAGAGAGAGAGAGAGAAAGAGAGAGAGAGAGAGAGAGAGATAGAGGGAGAGAGAGTGGTATAGAGGGAGGGAGAGGTAGAGAGAGAGAGAGGAGGAGGGGGGAGAGAGGAGGAGGGGGGAGAGGATGGGGGAGTGGAGGAGGGGGGGAGAGGTAGAGAGGGAGGGGCGTGAGGAGAGGGAGAGAGAGGTAGTGAGGGAGAGGGGGATAGAGAGAGAAGTAGTGAGGGAGAGGGGGCTAGAGAGAGAGGTAGAGAGGGAGGAAAAGGGAAAGAGAGATAGAGAGGGAGGAAGAGGGAGAGAGATAATCTTGTTTCTGGACGTCTCATTCCGTTATTATATGTCGTTTTCTTCCAGTAGGTAACAAGTTCCTAAGAGATTTCTTCGTGTTACCTGACAATATTAGCCGGCGCTCGTGCCAAAGTTATGAATCTTAACTCGAATGAACTTTCCACTCGTAGGGTATAATATTCCAAATATTTTACTAGATATTACCTTTAGAAATTTAAAATAGTTAAAAGAGAAGTTGGTTGGTCAGGAAAGACAAACACAGATAAGCAGATTAATTATAGCAGATTAATTTGATAACAGATTAATTTGAGCTGTTTCGGCCTAAGTGGCAGGTCTTCGCCAGGGCTAAGCAAAACTAGTATGAATTAGGATAAAAAAAAACAGAATAAAAAGGTAACAAACAGTAATATAAGAAGATAACGGGCTATTAAAATGTGTTAATAATTATCTGTGTATTTTCTTTTCTGACCACACCCCAACCAACTTCTTGAATTAGTTCTATGGTCAAAAGTACTTCCACTATCAGATATAATCAAATTAAATTTACCTTACCATATTCTTTTCACTTATATTATGTTATTTAATATTTGAAGAAATGAGTGGATGAATATGCTATGTAACAAAAATTCAGATATTGATTTTTTCTTATGAATAAGGGTATTATGTGGTTATCATCTCTTTTAATATTCAGCACTCTGAAACTGTCAAGTTCAGACCCCTTTTCATACCCTAAAACCTCCCAGAGAACGTCTCTTTCTGCATAGAACGAAGTGACACATCAAATAGAACATGATAATGAAGATAACTCATGTACCCCAAAAAAATTGGAGAACGATCCTTTTAACATTCTGCAATTCAATTGTTTTATAAAAACAGAAAACAGAAACAAAAACGTTTCGTCAAACAATCCTCCCTCTTCCAAAAATAGAGGATAAAACAATGACTAACAAGAAAAAAGCAATTTAAATAAAATTAATCTAAATGAATTATAAATACTTACAGAACTAGAAGCAGTCCATTTGGAACCCGAGTGATTAGTATCATCTGAATTGAACTTAAATGAAAAAATAGAACAAATTAAATAATGAAACAACAAATATTGAGTGTTAATATACTAGTACACATTAATTTAATCATTTATAAAATTACAGGCAAAGCTATAAAAAAAATGAAATAATGTGTAAAAGAACTGAAACAATGATATTAAGATGGTCATACATTCGCAAATATAACACAAAACAAGAAACATTAAAATTTTAAAAAATAGCCAGTGAGTGAACTCTCCTTATAGTCTGATTCTAAGGTCAGGCGAAATTAGAAAAGAGCCAACATTTATAAAATCAGCTTCAAGTATGTTTTAAACGAAAGATGTTAGATCATATTATGCATTAACTGTCCCAGTCTCTCTAATTTAAACCAGGCTATTGCAAAAAAAAAAAGTAAACAACTTTCTTTGCTAAAAAAATGCGTAAAACACTTCATAACTTTTTCTTTTTAATTATACTTCTTTTGGCGCGTTTGGAAAAACAGATCAGAGTGTATTTTTAGAGTGTGACAAAGTTGCAGTGATACAGTGAGTATACAAATAGGCCTCGTTGCTGTATTTGAGTATAGAAGCTTAATTTACAAGCACATATTGCCATTTAGTTAGTTGTTCAATTCAACCAAGTAAAGAGCACGTGTTGTAAACATAACCATTTATATTCATAAATCTTTAGAAAGATTGTGCATAAAGATTTGAGGCTATATTTATGTAAGTATTATTAATGAGTAAAATTATATATCAATAAATAAATAAATTTTGTGAATGTTGAGTTGGTAAATAATTAAAAAAATATTTCAATATCTTCCTAAACCACAGATAAAAAAACAGTATCAAATAAATATTATTTAATTTAAGGTAAATTTTTTTATTCAAACCTTCATTTGTAGTATTTACTTTCGTCTATTGGCCGTTTGCTCAGTTAATATTTGTTTGAATGCAAAAAAGAATTATTTTCTTAATTACGCCAAAGAAATACACTTTTTTTTTTAAATTATAGACAGGGGTTAATGGCACTAACCCAAACTGGAGATGGTTAATACATCAATCAACAAGCATTTTTAATTAAGAAGCATATATACCACATTTCATCAAAGTCATTCTCAAGTGCTTTGCCGCATTCTCTTCCCCAATAGAGTACAGCTGATTTTTTAATAAGAAATTGTCAGTAAGATACAAAAGTACTAAGTTCCTTTAAAATTATCAGAGTTGTTTTTAAGTGCTGATGACTCTCTTACTCTAAACAGTACAGCTGATTTACTCAGAAAGAGTCACTAGGAAACAAAAAAAAAAAAAAAGCTAGAAGGAACCACTAGGAAGCAAAAAAAAGAAAACTATCAGTTTCATAAAAATCAGGGAGGTCACTCTAAATTACTGAAGAAACCTCCCCTGAAAAGGTGTACAGCTGATTTTCCACTAAGAAACCATTAGTAGACCTATCAGAAACATGTATACCAACTTTTTTTTTAAAAATTGGACAGTGTTCTAAAGTGCAGATGCACCCTCCTCCCCTAATACTAGTAGGAGTGAGTAGAGCCTGATCTTTTTAACTGTAATTTTCTTTGGCCAATGAGAAATATTTGTGCCAATTTTCATCTGACACCAGACTTGTATTCGTATTCAAATTACAGCGTTTCACTTTTCATGAGAATTTTTTTTATAAATTTCCTTCCAAAAAGCGTATTCTACAATAAAAATAATTGCCGCCGTCCCAGCAGCCTGCCTAGCTCGCCCTCCCTCCCATCATCAAAGGGTTAAAGTTAAATAGAGATAACTAATCAAGTAAGTTGAGAATCTTATCATCCATTCTTGTTGGTTCTGTTGGTTGTTGTAACGTTATCAAAGTTTCAATAAAAAAACTGTGGCTATTATTATCATTAATTAAAAATTATAAAACAGAAAGTTAAGATATTAAGCAGTTATAGTGACTATTTAGTCGCTACTAAGTACCTCCTTTTGCGTCTTCTTCGATTTAGGTTGAGCCAATATAACTAATAAATTAGAATAAGTGGTAGCTAGTAGGCACATGTAATGATCCATAATATTGAACACCCAACTATTCACACTCATACAGACTCTTTCTACCTTCCCACTCTGGCTACCACTTCGAGCTCTCTGAGTATCCTTGTCTATGGAAGCTGATTCACATCACTTTTATCCACCAGACAAAGTTAATAATTCCAGACTGCTTATCTGTGATGCAATAACGAATATATTACCAGTAGGGTCCTTCCACAGGTGCTAATTGAGAAGCTTTTTATCAAAAGTGGACATCTCTACTTCTGACCAAAACTGATTTCGATGAGTTCTAAGTATAGGTATCCCAAAGCTGTAAAAAATGCTAGCTCCATTTCTGTCAATTGTATTTTTTCCTCTTAGAAAAGTGAATGGAAAGTTTTTTTTTTCAATTGGAAAAATTAATTATTAGTGTAACTCTGTAAACCAAAGTGGAAATGGAGATGTCCACTTTTGTTAGCAAACTCCTCAATTGTTTATGCACATGCAAAGACTTTATAATCAGGAGCAATGTAAGCCAAAATGTTAAATATCTTATAAGAAACAAAAGGGGGGCAAAATCCGACCTGTACCTCCTCGTGGTGCCCCCTGGGTCACGCTAACACAGGCGGTGGGGCAGACAGGGCTCCTCGCTGGGTAAAGGCAACCTGTCTAGGGGACACCCCAAAATCAAATCTCTGGTCCTCCAGGTTGGGGGTTAAGGATTTGGGCCAGCACCCCATCTCCTTGGAAAAAAATCAAAATCGCTTACAGACTCAATAACATAAAAAAGCCGGATAGATCCAATGGAAAAAGACTAAAGCTTAGGAAACAGACTAAACAAATTGGAACAGGGAATGTTCAAGGACTCAGGACGAAAGAGACCGAAGTGCAGGAAAATATGGAAAAGTATAATATAGAGATAGCTGTATTGACAGAAACAAAGAAAAAGGGAAAAGGAGAAGAGACCTTGGGAAACTTTAGCCATTATTACAGCGGTGTAGACAAGGATAGGAGAGCCGGTGCTGGGGTATCTATTTTATTAAATAAAAGGCTTAAGAACAGGGTAGTAAATTATGAATGTGTGGATGAAAGAATAATCATGCTAGAAATTAATTTATTTGGGGAGGAAGTAGTCATTGTGGGAGTTTATGCCCTTACAGAATGTGCGAGCATCAGTGAGAGAGACATTCTTCGATAAGCTTAACCATATCATGGAATCTATTCCCCCAAGAAAGACAAAAATATGTATGGGTGATCTTAATAGCAAAACAGGAATACCAAGTAGCATGGTGGTTGGAAAACATGGGGAAGATACGGTAAATGAAAATGGAAAACGTCTTATAGATCTGTGTGAAGAACAAAGTCTAACGATACTGAATGGTTTCTTTCAACATAAAGATACCCATAAATATACATGGCAACAACACACAAGAAATCTCAAATCAATAATTGATTACGTCATCATGAGACGAAATGGCCAGGTGATCCCGCTGGACGTTCGTGTAATGAGAGGAGCAGAATGCGGATCGGACCATTTCTTGGTTAGGGCTAAACTCTTGTTTAAATTCACTTTGACACCAGTAACAAAAAAACACATAAATAGGGATAAGGAGGAAAAGGTCGAGTATAATATTGAAGGTCTTCTTCAGGAATCGATAGAGGGTCTTTACAAGAAGAGGCTGCAAGACAAAATAAGAAATAAGTCCATAAAAGAAGATATGATCTATGAAGTGTTAAAGGAGATTTGTCACGAAGCGGCCCGGGAAGCATTAGGAGATAGAAAGAAAAAGAAATTAACAAATAAGTATTGGTGGAACAATTAGATCGCTAAAGTTGTAGAAGAGAAGAAGGAGGTATATAAGAAATGGCTATCAGCAAATGCCTCTATTTCACTGAATGAATATAGAAAAGCAAAAACAGCTGTTAAAAAGAAGAAGAGAGAGGCTATAGTGATGTTCCGGAATCAAAACTGTGAGATGATCGACCGCTGCATCCAAGGACAAAAAGTGAAAGAGGCATGGAAAAGACTAAAAACGATGAAGACCCAAGCCCGGTACAAGAATAGCTCTTGACTGATGGAAATAAAGGAATGGAAAAAGTATTTTGCTGATTTACTGCAGGAAGATAGGTCAGAATACATGGTAGAGAACCAGGAAAACGACCGAACTAAGTATGATATTAATGATGTATCCTTGGAAGAAGTGGAGAGAACCTTAAGGAAGATGAAAAATGGAAAGTCACCCGGTCCGGGGGATCTGCCGATAGAGCTTATCAAAGCAGGACCAGTTGAACTCAAAGAGATACTACACTACTTTCACAAACTGCTTAAAGACAGGTAAGATACAAAGGATTGGTTTACGGGAGACATCATCCCTATCCACAAAAAAGGAAAAAAGAACATATGTAGAAACTATAGAGGAATCACGGTGACAAGCAGTGTTGGCAGACTTTATAGTCAAATCCTGAAGGAAAGGCTAGAGGAGGTTTCTGACCAGATGCTGGAAGAACAGGCAGGCTTCATAAGTGGAAGATTGTGTAGTGACCACATTTTTACCCTGACTCAAGCCGTGCAAAAAAGGATGGCATATGACCTCGAAACCCATTTGACGTTTGTTGACATACAGAAAGCCTATGACAGTGTTCCTCTAAAGAAATTGTGGGAAACCTTGGATCTGTTGAAGATAAGTAGAGGTCTTAAAAAAACCATAAAAAGTTTGTATATTGGAGCGAAATCAAGGGTAAAGATAGGAGGAAAGGTCTCAGAGTCTTTCAGAATTACAAAAGGATTAAAACAGGGCTGCAGCATGTTCCCAACACTTTTTAATATATATATTGAACAGGCACTAAAATCATGGAAACAAAGATACCGAGGGATGGGAATTGAGGTCGGAAATAATATATTGTTCACCCTACAGTTTGCAGACGACCAGGTTGTCACAGCAACAGATGAATATGATATGGAATTTATGATGAGAAGACTCATTGAGGAGTACACCGAGTGGGGCCTGGAGATAAATACTGAAAAAACGGAATACATGACATACAACTCTCCTATCACATCTCTATGCATAGAAGGGTGGACGATCCCTCAAAGTACTGCTTTCAAGTATCTGATCGGAGTGACGATGGACAGTTCTGGCACAGTCCAAAATGATACTCAAAACAAAATTACTCATGGTAAATAATAATCGGTCTCTTACACAGTATATTATGGAGTAAAAAGGTCTCTCTCGAAACCAAAAAGAAGATATACCACTCATTCTTGGTTGGCACAACGTTATATGGGTCAGAATCATGGGACAGTGACAAAACAATATGCGAATAAATTACTGGCCCTAGAAATGGATTTCTGGAGAAGTTGTGCCATATCCAGATTGCAGAAGGTCTCCAATGAGATTATAAGAAATAAGCTAAACTCAACATTCTCAATGACATCAGTGAAAGAAAACTGCTGTGGTTTGGACACGTCATGAGAAGGAACAAGACACAATGGCCCCTTCGAGCACTTAAATATTGTCCTGAGAAAAGAAGAAGACTTGGAAGACCTCGGAAGCAGTGGATGGAAGGGGTTAGAGAAGAAATGGCTGCTAGAGGTCTGACGAAAGAAGATTGTTTTGACAGAAGATATTGGAGGGAAGGCGTATTGAGGACCGGGATGTGAGAAAATCGCAAAACCCAATAAATAAATAAAAAAAAAAGAAACAAAAGCACAGTAATATCATTGATTATTCTTGCTTGCCCAATGTATCTGTAGCAATTACACATTGTAATAATTATATCTCCTGCCTAACCAACTCTCCTCATGTTGCATATAGCATATGTGTGAAAAAGAATATGCAAGAAAAAGAATACTTTTGTGGAAAAGTAAAGTAAAAGAATAAAAGTAAAGAAAAAGAATACTTTTGTGGAAGAGATAGAGTGAAGAATTAGAACTTTCTCATCATAAAAAAAATGACCAACATTTTTTATAAGAATATCTGATGTGGACAACACATGACTTCCTTGTACGTCTATTAAACTATAAATCGGTGGCTCAAAAAGTGATCCACAATTTGGTTACTAGTTTCCGAAGATTGCTCAAAAACGACACTCGGCGGCCCGACATCCATTTATTGGCACACACACACACACTCTCTTGTTTTTGGAGGTCTCGTTCCGTTATTACATGTCGTTTTCTTTCAGTAGGTAACAAGTTCCTAAGAGATTTGTTCATGTTCCCTGACAACATTAGAACAATCTATGTCACTTGATAAAGCATTGGAAATCGATATTTTAAGTGGAAAAACCCAATCAACTTATATCTTATTCTCCTGCTACAGACATATTCATCTGACAAATGGGGAGGAAAACCAGTATTTTACACTCCACTTTTAACACTTAAAAGAAGCAATAAAAATGTTTAATTGGATTGGAAACCAAATTGCATTTGCAACCTTTATTACCGAAACATATGATTTCTGTATTTAATTTTAATATAATTTTTGATATAAGTTTATTATGATCTTCAAGTAACGTATCCTTTTCGGCTAACCAATTTTAACAAAATTCTAGTAAATACATTTATATCGATATAAAAGTCTTATTTACCAAATTTAAGATATTTTACATTATATATTAATATAATTTTTTATGAGTCTAATATGACCTTCAAATAAAGTACCACTTCTGGTCTGCCAATCTTAACCAAAATTTATTATATTATTTAAATCAATATATAAGTCATTAAAACTAAATTTGAGAAGTTTTGCATAGTTTTAATATAATTTTTGATGAAAATCAATTATGACCTTCAAGTAAAGTATCACTTCCGGTGATTAAGCAGTGGCTCATTTATAATTATAGATTTCATCTATATCTGTTCTGATACCCTGGCTTACACCGTTCTTAAACAAACTTTTTTTCCAACAGAAATATCGACGAAATCTGACTAAAAGATGCGGCTTCATCTCTAAAAATATTTACCCTGACTAATAAATTTTTTCATGTATTTGAACCTACATATGGCCAAATCGAAGTAAAGTTATTTCAGTTACTTATCAATACTCAAGTAATCGCATCACACAGTCAGATTTAGTAGACATTTTGGTACGAAAAAAAGCTAAAGAACGGTTTGGGCTAAGGTGGTAGAAAATTATATTCAAATGATAATATTAAAATGATAGTCTGAGGAAACAGAAGCATAGGATGAAAAGAGATTTGCTGACAAAAAAGTTTAAGAAAAATAAAAATATTGTAAAAGTCTCAATTTTTTGTGACTGCTGTAGCTAGAGTGAAGAAAGGTGGATTATGGGACAAAGGGATCTTCTTTTCAGGTCTGCCTCTTGTCGTCGAAGGAGAAACTTCCGTGCAATTAAAAAAATCAATAGTGTGGCAGTAATGAAACGAACACCAGAGACAAAGTTTAGATTATTGTAGAATCATCAAAATTCAAATAAAACCCAAAAGACATCAGTTATAAAGAGTTTACACCATCACCTTTTGGCAATGGAACTGACTTTCAGGAAATAATGGAGGAATTATATTTAATTGTGTGATTAACTAAAAAAAAAAGTGTCAGGGACATTTGGTGGTAATGATAATTGAGATGTTAGATTCAACAAAAAAGTTGATAATTTAGTGAAAACTCATCGTTTTTGTTTTTATCATTGAGTCAGAAAGTGAAATGAACATAATGGATAAAAAAAATAAATAAATAACTTGATATTCATCACTTGAATGCAATGTACCAGGTACATGATTTTTTACTTTTTTCTAAGAACCATCCACATCTCTAATAGTTGCCAAGCAACTTTAATTTCCTCATTCTGTAATCCACTTTTTGCTTTTGGCCAATTTCAATATTTTAAAAAATAGAAGAGTAAGAAATACATATTATTTTAACAAAAATATAAATTGCTAATTTAATGTTTGGTTGTTTGTTAACCTCCTTATGATTCCAACAGGGTTAGAAAGGATCGGTTATTCTACAGTTTACCATTCTTTACTAGCCAGAATAATAAGACTGAGATTTATTCTGTCTACCACAAGAAATAAGTCAACCCGCCCAGGCTGGATTCAAACCCGATATGCTACTTCTGACTTCAAAATGGTGAGAGGTAGTACACAACACACTGGGCCATCACGGTCTCTTATTTATTGTTTTAGTTGTATTAACTGAATTATATCTTCTAAATTTATCAACAATTAATCTGAATTTTTCATTGAAACATATGTTTTAAAATAATTCATAATGATGGAGAATTGATATAGAAGGATATTGTTAGAAAGAATTTGTTTTATTTTTCTTTAATTAAATTAAAAGTAAATTTTAGTTAAAATTAAATTAAATTATTAAAACTAACTTTTGGGACTAGTTATTTAAGCTTTCAATAATATAAAACAAATTAATTTTTTTATTCAAATATTTTAGAAAGTCCAATAATTAATAAAAGGAGGAGTCAAATAATTGCTCCTCCTTTTAACAAATTAATTTTGACCAATTGACATAGAAGGACAATCTCTAGATTCTTTTGGAGATAGTTTTATTTAATTTTTCTATAATTCTATTAGTATTAGTTATTTTTCAAACTTATCCGATTTTAATTAATTTATTTTATATTATTTATAAATTATGCAATGGAAATGGCCATAGGTTTTAAAATGTTCAAAGGGCTGGTTTAAAAACAGGGCTTACAAAGAATGGCACCTAATCCTAAAAGTTTTCATAATATATTGGAAGTTCACGGTGTTGGAACTTCGAATTTTCTATTCTACGATATCGACAATATGGAAATCCAGAGACAAAATCAAAGAAACGTTGGAAAAAGACGAGACTTTGAAAAAAAAAAACTTAGAAGCAGCCAACATCAAGATCTAGAAGAAGCACTTAAATGGTTTACAGTGTAAAGAAACTGAAATATTCCAGTCAAAGGATCGATTCTGTAGTAAAAAGGTAATAATAAATTGTGTCATTTGCTGGGGGAAAAAAGACTTTGAGTGTTCACTGTCTTGGATTACCAGGTTCCGAGAGAGAAATAACATCGTGTTCGGAAAGGTAAGTGGAGAATCATCAAGTTTTCCAGCCGGAGTATCCGAAAATTGGCCAACAATTTGAGAAAACTAAGCCGATGAAGACATTTATAATGCTGATGAGACTGGGTTGTCTTATACATTGTCCCCGGAAAAAACTTTTAAATTTAAAGGTGAAACGTGTCCATGGAGGAAAACATCTTATAGAATGCATTACAATTTTAATTACCAGCAACATGAAAGGATTGAATAAGAAGAAATTATTGATAATCAGAAAATCGAAATCTCTGCATTGCTTCAAAAATGTTCAAAAACTACCAGTCGATTATACCTACAATAAAAAAGCTTGGATGACCAGAAATTTTTTTTCTAACTGGCTCAGGCAATGGGACTAAGAGTTTGGAACTAAGAAAAAGAAAATTCTTCTCACTGTGGATAAATGTCCATCCAATCCGTCAGTTACGAACCTAAAAAATATCAGACTTCATTTTTACCACCAAATACAACATCTGTGCTACAACCAATGGACCCAGGAATAATTAATCAAATCCCTCAAAGTGAAATTCCGCAAATGTTTGATCTTACAAATTTGGACCATTCAGAAGATTTTAAAATGTCACTACTAGATGCAATCTTAATAATTCCCGATTCCTGGAATGACATCACTCAAAAAACTATCCAAAACTGCTTCAAACACAGTTTTGGGAATGTAGATGAAACTGGTATCGATCATGAAGACGACTCTACTAATTTTAATGAATGGGCCCAAAAGCTTGATTTTAATTTTCATGGCGATATACATTCTTACAAAGAAATCGATGCTAACATCGATACATCAGAGGAACCGACCGAAGGAACAATCGTGCCGACTATTTTGAATAAGAACAAGGAGGAGGAGGACAATGATGATATCGACAGGGATGAAGAAAACCTTTTCAAAACTACGATGTCACAAGTTAACAGCGCTCTTGGCGTTATTCGGATGTACGTCGCTCTAAATGATGATATCAATAAACCGGAAACTACAGCTTCCTTAAAAGAATTACAAAATCATGTAAGCAAAAATTTATTACAAAAAATGCAAGCAAAGAAACATAAAAGATGTTTTTCTGGAAAATTAATAATCAATTACATACTACATTATTTGCACACACACACACACACATACGCACAGTAAAATCCGGTTATAATGAACGGGACCAAGGAAATTACATTTATTACATATATATATATATATATATATATATATATATATATATATATATATATATATATATATATATATATAAGCCATATATGCGTTACATGCTTAATATATCCATACTTTTTTTAATATATTTGTATTTATTAAAATTTAAGGTAGTATATCTCTATTTAGTTTTATTATAAAGTTAATTTAATCAGTATTATAGTTTTAAATATAGCACTGAGTTAATACAAAAGAATATTTTGTCAGTATGTATTCATTTTGAAAATAATATTTTATCAACTATTTAGGAACAAATCTTTACATACAAAATCTCTAGAAATTAAAAATTTTATTTAAACTAAGGAAAATTTTTTTAAGGAAAAACAGAGTAGTTATTCCTTTCTCCCACACCTCTTTTCCCCTCCCAAATATAAAACTACTAAAATCAAAGTAATTATAAAAAATAGGATTTATTTGTAAAAATGAAAACATTTTTTTTTTAAAGCTGTCTGAAGGTTCCATTGAATTATATTTAATGAAAATAGTGTTCTACTATTGTATGAAATATATTAACAACAAAATTTATTCAAAACTGGTGTCAGATTTGGTTTTTAAAAAACCCTATATTCAAATTTTTGGGCAAATCTAAAAACAAATTTTGCCAGGGGTCTACTCTATTCTTCAATTTTTTTTCAAGGATTCAAGCAATCGCCATAAATCACGAGCCCTCACAACCAAATTTCGGTCATCGGTAAAGGCTCTTAAACTACGTGATTTGCTTTAACCTTTAACCGTGGTGTTCCTGCCTGTTTTAGAACCAACGTTATCTGCAAAAAAACTAAATTTTGATTTTTTTTGGTAATCTCATTTTTTTCTCAGACTTTCTAAGATAGTGCAATAGTTTTTTTAATTTCTATCACCTGTAAAAATTAATGCAGAATATTGTTTTTAACATATCCATCAGGTAACTTAAATTCAACAAATTATTGAACATATTTTTAACCGAAAAACTACGTGTACAAACGTATTTCGATCACTGAATGCCAAACAAGTACTGAGCCCCACAGAGAGAAATTATATTCACTAGATGATTCAGTATGGTATTATCTACAAAAGAAAACTTTAAACTTGAAAATAACAAGCGTTACGTAGGGAGTAGTTCACGACAATAACCAATTTTGAGTCAGCAGTGTCAGTAGTTAGGAGGAAAGTAGTTAAATTTGAGTGGAGGGAGAAGCGGAATCAGCTTGGAAAACAGATCCGGTTTGTTCTGACGCTACAAGTTATTGATCTTTGCTTATTCAACTCAACTTCACTCAGCTCAGTTGCCATTCACCCTTTCAAATGAATGCGTTCATTTTGCTTGTGGAGTCTACTCCAATCCACTTCTCAATCGATCGCCACCCAGCCTAATGGTGATGCTGCATATAACTACAGAAGGAGATGCTGCATATAACTACAGGAGGAGATGCCAAAGCACTCAGTTCATAATTTAGTCAAAATTTATTTAAAATTGGTGCAAATGAATATTGGCATTCCTACTATGGAAAGAAAATGGTAATAATATAAACTCTAGGTAAGACTAAAAAACTCATGGAAACCTTAATGCAATACTGTTCATTATTGCAATTAATGAACTTAGGCCAGAGATCTCTCATCAAAATAAGAAAATATTCACAACGCTTATTTCATCTCTTAAGAAGGTAAGTAGTTTAAAACGTAATAATATATAATTTAAAATGAAATATCAGATGAGAAATTTGAAAATAATAAACACAAATCAAAGAATGCACAGAAAATAATATAAAAAAATAAAAATGTCTAATAATTATTTTAATAGGTGAAGTTAAATATTTATATATTTACTGATTGTTACAAATATATTTTCTAAAATAGAAAATTCGATAAGCCCACTTACATTTGAACTTCCTGAAAGGATAATGCTTGCTGAAGAGGGGCGACAAACGGCTTTTCCATTGACAGTTGGATCATTTTCTAACAATAAAAAATATATTTAAAAAAAATTAAAAATGCCTATGGATAAATAAAATGCTTTAAAAAAAACAATAGTTAAATCAGATTGACCCATTCATGGCCAACATTGTGAACATTGAGAAATAACTTTAAATTAATTTTGAATTTACACCTAATGTTTTATTTTTCAATTCTTGAATCAAATAAATTTTTGATATGTTCAATCAACCAATATATTGATAGGCTATATCATAGAATTTATTTTTTTTAGATTTTAATATTTATAAATGAGTTAAATTCACCTCATTTTCATTGAGTTTTATAAATAATGTCAGCCATATTAAAATATCTGATTTGGACACTGCATGAGTTACTTGTTCGCCTATTAAACTATAAATTGGTGGCTCAAAAAGTGATCCTGAATTTGGTTACTAGTTTCCGAAGATAGCAGTATTTCAAAAACGACACTCAGCGCCACGTCTATTGGCATCCACACATACATATAAAACATTATAAAAATGGCCTGTATGGACCTTGAAATGTGCCTATTCATGAATTGTGATTTTTAGTACGATTCGTATTCCTCCCATCTAAGAAGGTGGGAGGCGAAAAAACAAAAAACAATTTCAGGTAAAGTATCACTTCTGGCAATCCAATTTTAACCAAAATCTAGTATGTTATTTATATAAATATATACGTCTTATGCACCAAAACTTGAGAAGTTTTGTATTATATTTTAATATACCTAGTTTTTTAAGAAAATTTATTATGACCTTCAAGTAAAGTACCACTTCCGGTTTGTCAATTTTAACCAAAATCTAGTATGTTATTTATATTAATATATAAGTTCTATGTACCAAATTTGAGAAGTTTTGTATTATATTTTAATATAATTGTTTATGAAATTATTTTATGACCTTCAAGTAAAGTACCACTTCCAGTATGCCAATTTCAACCAAAATCTAGTATGTTATTTATATTAATATTCAAGTCTTATATACCAAGTTTGAGGAGTTTTTCATATCAATTATGGACCTTCAAGTAAAGTTTATTGCTCGTGAAAAGAATTGAGAATTAAATACTCTCCCAAATTTTTTTATGTTTCACTTTTAAAAGATAATGTGCGTAACAAGACAGAACCTATTGTTCTTATCATTCCTAATCATAATTCATCATCATACTGTAAAGTTTTTACAAACCACTTTTATAAAACAGAAAAGATTTGTTACATACATTAATTATATATTTCCCATTTAATCATACTGATTGCTATATGAAATGAATAGAAATGTAAATTAAAGTATTATAGCGAACATAGATTGACCGAGGAAACACCTCATTCACTTCAATACCCCGACTTGCTTTGCCATGGCTATGTGGAATGAAAGGAAATGAAGAAAAATATGTTTTGTTTATTTTTACAAAAAAAATCATTTTTTTATATTGTGATGACTACTGTTACTAATACTGTTTCGATTCCTGAAATGAAATAAGGTAGCTAGTTTTTTAATTAAATTGGTTGTATTTTGTATCCCTAATTAGTAACGTCACATATTCAGTTTTTTGTGGCATCAGTATTTGTGGCATTGCAAAGGGAATAGAAAATCACACATTAAAATGCAGCATAACATCAAAATAGCAAAGTTTGCAGATATGCTACTTTTAATCCTCAAATGTAAATATAATTCCCTTAAAAATAAATATAACCTATTTGGTAATAATTATTTTAAAATATTATGTACTTATTGCAAGATCCTTATTTAGTAAAACATGTCTCTTGAAGGATTTGCCTTTGACGGTTGCAATAACTGGTAAAACAGCCAAGACTGCAGATAAGCTTGAATAGTCTGCTAAACTTCCCCCTCCTCGAGCATAGGCTACTTCCAATGCATTAAGGCTCATGTGACCATCATGAGCATTCAGTATTTGTACCAAGCGTCTCCCAACTTGATAAACAGGACTTAATTCCACAATATGCACACCTCCTTCAATTAGTATCTATTAATACATTGAAATGAAAATTAATAATCAAATACAGTATTACACTGATACAAATTAAGTATAATTTTTAGTGTTTATGTAATTAAGAACATTTTTAAGAGAAAATAAATTTAATACACTAAATCATCAAAAAAATAAATAATAGTAATTAACATTAAAACTGAAGTATTTAACCACTTACAATTATAGCATCTGGCAAATTCTTTATAAGATTTGCAGGAGTTAGATGAAGGGCATGAAATGAAGAAAAACATGAAACCAGTTTATGCAAAGGCATTCTACCTTCTTCGGAATGAATAAGAAACTTCCTAACTTGAGCCATGATTTGTTTTACAAGAGCTTCTTCCATTGGAATCACAAGTTTTCCATACTCACTTTGCTCTAACTATGAATAAAAAATAATAGGGTTACTATAATTTTACAGCATAACATTTTATGATAAAAACACTAATTAAGAATAGGGTTATGAAATTATGAGAGAGAGAGGAGAGAGAGAGAGAGGGAGAGGGAGAGGGAGATGGAGATGGAGAGGGAGAGGGAGAGGGAGAGGGAGAGGGAGAGGGAGAGGGAGAGGGAGAGAGAGAGAGAGAGAGAGAGAGAGAGAGAGAGAGAGAGAGAGATTTTGTTAAATTTAGAGAGAGATTTAGCTATATCATGGACCTACTATGAGATACAAGGCAAATAGCAATAGTCAATCTTACAGTCATAAGTCGAAATTTTATAGTTTTGAGTAAAAAAATATTTAAGATTTGACCACATCCTATAATTTCTTATTTATTAATTTTCTTTGGGTTTTTTTTATATCTCTACTTTGATGCTATTAAACATTGGTTTCAAAACATTTGTAACGTAGATTAAACATTTCTCAAACTGCAATGACCAAACAGGTACTTAAAAAACATCAGTAAGGTTGACCGTCGATATAGTTAATTTTACTTCTTAATGTTCAGGAATAGTATTTACAAACAGGTATTATGAATGGATTCTAATTTGCATTTTAAACTTGAAGAAAGTATTTAATATTCCCGAAATTAAAAAAATAATTGTAATGGTTTGCTGAATGCGAAAAAAGATTTAAGGTCCATTCTCCACGAGCGGCTAAAATGCCGCTGTTCGCCCGCCTGACTACTTAAACTGGCGAGACGCGCAGCCATTCTCCACTAGCGATAAATCTGCTGTCGTACAAATGGTTGTGCTGTCAGAGTGGTTCATCTACAGTTATTAGAAGTATTAAAAAAGAAACCTGTAAAGAAAAGAGGTTGGTGGATTCACCCTCCGTTATCGAATTGGCTCACCACTGAACAATTTCATTTAACGTTTTACGAACACAGGAGCTATCTGGAATTTTTTTTCCAATTTTATAGAATGTCCGTTCCATTGCTTCATTCAATGAACTGTATGAATTGATTAAAGTGCATATTTGTAAACAAGATACCGTGATGGGGAAAAGCATTGATCCAACAAAGATACATTAAAGTAGTGCAAATTATAACTCAAATATTTACATTGCAGTTGCCTATTTATTATGTAAGACGATGAACTAATCAATGAAGCAACAGTTTATTAACTCTTATAAACTAAATGTACAATACCAAAACATGAAATGAATTAACATTATTGACCTTTGAGAATAAAAACACAAACAAATGAAGTTATTATGTAATTACCAGTTCTTGTAATACAGTACGATCGTGTTGTAAATTCAAATAATCAGATATATTGTAACACCAAGTAGTTACCGTGCGACACAGGCGGTTGAACTGCTCTCTGGCGCAACGTGGAGTATGATTCGCAGTTCTACCGCTAGCGGGAATAACGCCTCTGCTGGCATTCCACCCGCCTGTTCGCACATTGACACCACCACCCGTGGCGTGCAAACCGCCTGTTTGGACAGTTCATACTTACTCCAATGTTCTGTTCTACAAGCGGGTTTGTAGAGGTGAACAATGGTGTTTCTTTATCAGCTCGTGGAGAATGGGCCTAAAAATTATTTCTATTACGGTAATCTTACCATTATTCTTTTCTTCCACAACACAATACCAATATGATGTGGACATTTTACTGTAGAACAAAACTATTGCAATCTACAAAAATATTGCACATCAACTATAAAACATTTACAACAAAATTAACTAATCAAAAATTAAATATACATATGTAATCAATAATTAAAAAATATTCCATCTACAATTTAGACCTTCAAAACCATCTTTATCTTGCACTTTTTCATATCTATTGGTCGATGTAAGATTATTATCCTGTTGTTATACTTGTATAAGAAAATTCTTATTCTTATAAACAAATATTGTTAAAATCAATTATTAAGTTAGACCTTATATCTCTATATTGATTTTATCAATATTTGTTTTAGAACTAGGATGCCCAATAAGAATATTCTTATACAAGTATAACAACAGGATAACAATCTTACATTAACAAATAGGGATGAAAAAATGCAAGAAAAAGGTAACTAATTTTATATTGGGGGATGAATTATTGTAAACATCTGCCACGTTATTTGGCAAATTCTCTTTCAGACATAGTTTTATGAAACGAATATTTTGAAGGTCTTACTTGTACATGGAATATTATTAATTATTGATTACATATGTATATTTAATTTTTGATTAGTTGAATTTATTGTAAATGTTTTATAGTTGAAGTGCAATATTTTTGTATATCATTTGAAAATGAGCAAGAAAAGTCCAAAAAGTTGTGATAAATTTTGAATAAATTGAGGAAGTAGATAAGGGAAATTTTCCTGAAATTTAATCATTTTAAAAGTCGTATATACCATTATGAAAACTTCAAAGTGATGTTTTGAACTGTTTTGGAAGAATTGCTGAAAATATTTAAAAAGAAACGATTTATCAAACCAAATGAAAAATCATTACTACAAAAGCATAGGGTACTGTGGAGGTTTCTGATGTATGTCACTGATAGCCATAATGATAAAGGGACTATTATTACATATGCACTATTATTAACTTACATCATTCAAATTTCTGTCCTTTATTTCTAGGAAAATCTCGGGAAATCAAAGGAAAAAAATAATTTCAGATTATTAATTAGAGGTTTAAAATCCATTAAAAAATTGATTGGTAAGTTTTAAAAGAGTTCCTGCAATAACAGAAGTCAGAAGTAAACTGTACTAAAGATTGTCAACCAGAGGCATATACTCCTAATGGTCAATGAATTGTCTACTAAAGAAAAACAAATTATTATGAAACAACTTTGCATTAGACATAACACATAAAAAAATTTTATGAGCTATAAATACTTAAACTTTTTTAAACAAACATGTTGCATGTAAAAGTTACTTTGACTGTATCAACAGATGAAATTAATGATTCCAAACTTTCAACTCCATATGTTTCTGGTTTTAAAGCATAACCATACTGCCACAAAAAGTTAGAAGAAAGACTCTCAAGCTGAAGCCCAGGTGGATAAGTAGGAGTCACCAGATCACACATTTGATCTCCAACAACAAGTAGCTTCTGCTTTTGTGTGAGTGTTACTAATCTCTCACCTTCACTGTCATCTTCTAACTAAAAAAAAAAAAAGTATTACTATTGTGCAAACTTATTATCGAGTTATTCTTTTAGTCATTTATTATAAAGCTAAACTAGACTGCAAAAAAGTAATGCACCATAGGTGTATGATGCACCTTTGTGGTTTGACCACAGTCTCTGTTAAAAATTGTAGTTTAAAAAGTAAAGAAAGTTAATTTTTAAATTAAAAAGTAACGAAAATGGTTTGTTATCGAACAGCCTAGAGCTTGCACATGCTTCGCATGGCATGTACATTGCAGCTAATGGAGGACCACATGGAATCGTCTGAGTCACAAGAGGAAGTAGCGTAGCGAGCTGAGATCAAGGACGTGTTATTATCCTGCTATTACAGGACTGTTGCAACAATTTTTCTTCAGCTGCATGGAAGGAAGATTGAGGTTTGTATGTAGACATTACAGCACAATTTCATTGTCAGTAAATGTCAGGTAAGACGCCTTTTATCATGAATAACCAACCAAGAGATTTGAGGAGATAAGAAGGAGTAATTTATTGATGTGTTTGTTCACTGGCATAGCAACACTATGAATTTATTTTTGATGATCAGCTTCAAGAGATCCTTAATTTCTTTCTATACATTACAAAGATTAACTTTGTTGCTAAACTGTAATTTCAAGAGAATTGCCTTGATAATAAATTAAATTAGCCCTTAGTTAATAACTATATGGTTTCAGTGACTTCAACTGTTTAATTTATTAAGAGCTCAACTGAAGGAAATTTAAATAGTGTTACTAAGCTAAGGAACCTTATTATTTTGTACATTAAATTGAGGGTTGTTGTGTTTAGCTGCTATCTAGATGTTAAGTTTAGATAGAAGTTATATATTGATTTGCTCTATGGTCATCATCCAACGAATTTACCTAAATGTCAGAAGACATATAACTTGTGAGGAGGAAATTGTAACTAGCACGTTTGCAATGTTTTTCTCAATACATAGAGCTGATACTGACAAAGCCCTATCATCTTCCAAACAAGAAGTGGTGAAAAACCGATTAGATTTTACATCTCACAATCAATATGAGGGAACAACCCTCACTGCACTGAAAGGTAAATCAACAGATCCTGATGAGCTGACTTATGAAATGAAACATCTAGCTACTGACTCGTTAGATAAAATCCTACATATAATAAAAAATGGACAAGTGGCATTTTCCAGATCAGTGGAAGGAATCCATAATCATACAAGTATTGAAAGTAGGTAAACACAATATTGATGTGAACAGTTACCATCCAATATCACTAACCAAATGTATTTGTAAAATTTTAGAAAGGATGGTGAACAAACATCTCATTTGGTCATTGATGAAATAGAAGTACAAAACAATTTGTAGTGTGGATTTTCCAGAAACGTTATACCATTGACAAACTTGTAAGAATAACTACTGATATCCAAGAAACTTTCCATAACAAGGAAAACAGCTTATTAAACAAGGAAGTTTTTCTAAAAGTGAGGAATCTGTTGTCCTGTAGGAGGCTGATAAAAAAACCGCAAATAATCCATGAAATCAATGAAAAACAGAACTTAGTAATTTAGCTAGCCTTCATAATTTCGAAAGCCTTCTTCTTCAAATGGTTTTAGCAAAAACAAATTCTACCTTTTTTAAAGAACATTTTGTCTAGCTGACGATGCTGTACTTGGGAGTTACCTTGCTTGAATAGTTTTTTAGTTATCGCTTCCTATTCAAGAAAAAACGGGACAACCTTTATAACACAAAACTTAAAATTTCCTGCTTTTCTGTGAGGAATTGCACCGGGGTCCATATAAACTTTTATATGGCTCTTGAGTTCTACTGTCACCTCTTTAAATATTTCCGGTTATTTATGGGAGACCCTGTACAAGGTTGTGCTATACAGAGAAGTATTTTACATCTATAACAAATAAAGACCTGAAGCTCTAACTCTGGACAAAGATCTGTGTATGACAGGTGTCAAAGATTTTATTTGGAGCTAAATTAGCATTATTTGACAGAATAAATAAATTAAAAGAGAAATAATTATTTTTTTTTTACGAAACTTTACCTTAACAATGTGTGGAATAGCTTCAAACAATTCAATGAGCTTAGAAAAGCCAAAATCAGCCACCCGACATTGATGGCCATAATGGTGATGGTAGGCTGGAATGAATTGATGGAACTGAATAGAACATTGTGGTGCATGTCCCAATAATTCAACAACCTGTAACAGTTATATTAAAAAAATGCCATTAATGGTATATTTTTTGATTATTTATCACTTTCAAATCACTACTATATATTATTACAGTAGTATAGATCCCTTTTCCGGCTCTCAGGAGCGATGGATTTTGACGAGTTAGGTATCAAAAGAAAGGGAATTTCATGGAGATGTGACAAATTCCAATTTTGTTTCATAAATTCTTACTAGGGCTTAAATAAAAGTGATGAAAAAACTGGAAGATTTCAAAACTTTGACGACTGAGAGTCGGCGGATCGAGACGGAATAAGTTGGGTTTTAAAGATTTTGACGCGGGCATCAAGATCATATACGCTCCTATGGAGCGTATTGGTCCAGCGTTTTAAAGCTTAAAAACCTAACGTTTTCGAGATAACGCACGATATAGGTCCTCACCGGCCTCATACCATCCTGCATACGTGCCGTTGTCATGGCAACTTTATATCAATTTGAGTCTGTTTACAAAAACTTCTAATGAGTGGGAAATTATATACTGTTTCCCATGTCCAATCCTAAAGGGCACTGCTATGTATGAATACTACACATAGAAAATGGTATATCTAAATCTAATTGCCTAATTGATAGATTGAAGAGATGTTTTCCAGTGGGATAAGCTCTAAGTACTTAATAAGTATGAACTGTAACTTCAACATAGTCATTACAAACTATATCGCTTCACCAAATGTGTGTGTTAAATAAACTTTTTTGGTAATATTATATTGTTTACAAGAATAAATATGTTTCCCTAATATCGCTTATACTTCTAATGTATTAGGGATTATGCGCGAGTTCTCGCTCGGGTATACTAGTTTAAGATATATTAAAACTAAAATTAATTAATCTTGTTAGTAGTTAGTTTCATATTAAGATAATCAATAATATTGTAATAACCAAAATGAACATAACTTTACAAACAGCTTTGAATGTTAGTTGCTTGATGGGCTAAATTGCTCAAAAACATCAGGTGTACAAATAAGTTTCCGCCGTTGCTGAGAGATGGCTTCACCAACAAGATTATGTTGAAATTGTCAGCTGTGCAATGACAAATGGCAAGTTTGGACATCTGGCAAAAACATAACCTTAAATACTAGTGACTTTGTGTTAGCAATACATAATTTTATTTGTGCAAAAGTTTAAAAATGGCGAGTTTGACGTGGAGGATAAAGAACGTAGTGGCCGGCAGAAAGTATATGAGGGGACAGAATTGGAAGCATTATTCGTGGAAGATTCGTGCTAAACGCAAGAACTTGCACTTATATTAGTCAAGAAGCATTTTCACATTGTTTAAAATTTTTGGGAATGATACAAAAAGAAGGAAATTGGATCCCATATGACCTGAAGTTAAGAGACATTGAACGCCGATTGTGCACATCTGAAATGCTGCTTGCCAGGCATAAAAGAAAAAGTTTTTCACACTGTATAGTCACGTGATGAAAATGGGAAATCCTACCCCACCCACCGTATTCCCCAGACATTGCACCTAGTGATTACCACTTGTTCCAGTTGATGGCACATGGTCTGTCTGCGAAGCGCTTCACATTATATGAAGATACGAAAAATTGGATGGATTCATGGATAGCCTCAAAAAATAACAAGTTTTTTTGACGTGGTATCCAAATGCTTACAGAAAGATGGGAAAAAGTAGTAGCTAGTGGTGGACAATATTTAAAAAAAAAATGTAATGTACCGTTTTTTTACAATAATTTAATTTAAAAACGAAAGTAACTTATTTGTACCCGATATAATATTCCTTAATAAGCAACTGTGATGTATACAAATACATATTTATTCATAAATTAATTGAAATATCTATTTATTGAGTTAATAAAAAAAAAGAAAATTTTAAAACTAATTAGCAAAGATAAAACACTCATAAACCTGATACCATAAGTAAATAGTATACCTCTTTCGCAAACTGTTTAGTCCGTTCTACTTCTTCTTGGGTCTGCTCTCTTTTTGGAATTGAAAGAATAGTTAGTTCCTGGTCTTTTGTAACAAGAACTATGGATTCAGGAACTTGATTCATAAGATCATACAATGAACAAAGACCATAATCAACAGGATCAAAACTTTTACCAAGAACTCTTTCAAATACCTAAAAACACAATTTTTTTTATATAATACAAATAAACATTATTAAATTTAAATATTACATTTAAAGCCTGTTGATTTAATGTTTGCAACATTCTAAAGATAGAAACTGTGGATTATTCAATTTATACTTTTAGTAGATACAAATTTGGAAAAAATCATGAATCAAATTAAAACTGAAATATCAACTAGCAGAATGAGAAGTTCAAGCCTCTATGATGATCAGAAATATACCTGAGAATTTGGACTGAGTGGACCCGGTTGAACACAATAATTTAGACCCCAAACGAAAAGAAACAATAAGTGAAAAGACAATTATGAATGATAAAACTATGAAGATAAGACATGCAGCAGTTGAGATGAGCTTTGCCATCAGGAAGCTTCTACTAAAAAGGAAGTGAAAAAACGTTATTAGAGCTTCATAGCAGAGAATCACACTGTGATGAGGGAGATGCTATCAGATCTTCAGACTTCAATTTGTAGTTCTCATGACTGCATCTCACGAGATCTGTCCTGTTTCTTCCAGCAATCACACCCTCAAGTCAATGTGATGAAGTAACAGTAATCACTAATGGATACACTACATAATATACTAGGGTAATGTAACAAGAGTTTCTGATTGAATATAAACCAAATTGCATTCCCTAAAAATTGTGTAATCAGTAAGGTATGGGTATGAAGAATGATAGAAAATATTGATTAAGAAGGATAATTTTCCTTTAATTTGCCATTCTTCAGTTGACGACGACCAGCTGAGGTCAATAGTGGAAGAAGACCCAACCAAAACCACCCGAGAAATGGCGGTAGAACTCGGCATGAACCAATCCACCGTCGTACACCACTTGGAGGCAATTGGTAAGGTAAAAAAATTGACCAAATGTGTGTCACACCACTTAAATGACCACCAAAAGAATCGCCGCTTTGAAATCTGTTCCATGCTTTTGACACATCACAAAAATAATCCATTTCTCGATCGCATTGTGACCTGTGATGAAAAATGGATCTTGTACAACAACAGAAGGTGTTGTAGACAATGGCTGGGCAAATATTAACAACCAAAACATTTCCCAAAGCCCAACCTGCATCCAAAAAAAGTTATGGTTACAGTTTGGTGGTATACTGGCGGTGTTATCCACTACAGCTTTCTCAATCGGGGCGAGACTATAACTGCTGACAAGTACTGTCAAGAAATTGATAATATGAATCGGAAGTGGCAGCATCTTTGCCCAACATTGCTTAATCAGAAGGGGCCGATCCTTCTCCCTGATAATGCCAGACCACACGTTGCACAACCAATGCTACGACTGCACGAGTTGGGCAACGAAGTTCTTCAACACCCATCTTATTCACCTGAGCTCTCTCCTACAGGCTTCCACTTTTTCGGACATCTGGACAACTTTTTGAGGGAGAAACATTTTCAAAACCAGGATGAAATTGAAAATTCTTTTCGTGAGTTCATTGCATCCAGGGATCCAAATTTTTTTTCTGCTGGCATCAGAAAGCTTGTTGAACGTTGGCAAAAGTGCATTGCAATCTGACGGAAATTACTTTGATTAAATATATATAAAGTGAGGATATGGCGTATTTTCAATGAATATTAAAAACCTGCATTAATTTCGCATCAATCCAATATTTTGACTTTATTGTAATTAGAATGAATCAATCATTAATACTTGGTTTTAATAAAACTGATAAAATGTTTGCCTCATTAATTCATAAGATCTTTATCAGCTAAATGATAGTAGTAGGTGAAAGTTGTAACCATTCCTCTTCCAGAAACAAAAAAAAAAAAAAAAAATTAACAGCACTCCTAAAGAACTTTGAGTCTATTTATAACAAACATAGGACTATATAATCAAAATCAATCAAGTCGTTCTAAAATGCTTATCACCCTCATTATCTCCCCAAAAAAGTAAAATAATAACTGAGGGCTGATTTACCCTTAAAGGGCTAAACACAGGATAATGACCGATTTTAGAACAGAGTTTCAGCAAAATCGGCCCTATCATTCTCTTCCTTAGCTGATACATAAGGAAGATATCAAATTTCATAAAACAACAGACTGATCTGGGCATGCCTGAAGTAGACATTCCCAGTAAGCAGTTGGGTGTGGCAATGATCAATCTCCCCATGTTCCCAGACCATCCATATTGGAATATTGGTGCAGTGAAGAAGCTACTCATAGTAGCCAGAAGCCTGCTTCGAATTTGCAAGCTAGAGCATTCGTCACTCGTGCTGCTTTGCACACGTTTTCATCAAACTGTAAACTGGTATGAATCTGCACAAGATACCTAATGGATGGCTAGGATGAGATGTCAAACTTTCTAATACTCAAGGTTACTGTCTCCTTTAGTTTTCTGGTGGTGAAAAATACTGCCTCAGTTTTATGATCAGCAAGCTGTAGACCAACTGAAGCCATTGACAAACATTGATGGCAGCCTTGTTCGCATAGTAAGTAATCTCCTCCCAGAGTTTACTCTTATGATCCGCAATGCACAGCATAGTGTTTTTTTCTGGGAGCTCAAGCATGCCAAACATCAAATTCTACAATAGCCTGGAAACCAGTGATTTTCTAAATTTTTGAAAAGGCATCTATATCGTACCTCAAGATTTTATCAGGTAAGTAACTACTGGTAATTCAAAGTGGTGTTATGGGACTTTCATCCTTTACAATCCTACCATGAAGTAATCCCACCGTGTTGAATTAAATGTTTCTTATCTCTAATGTTATTTAATTCATTATTTTTCCATCCCTCTTCCACCTATATCCTTTTAATTAGATCAGTGTCTTGAGCTGAGATGATCACAAAATCGATTCCATTGATCGTCAATCTGTCCTTTCAAAAATTGTACTGGTATTCAGACAATTCTAGGACTCCTTCACTGGATCCGATTGTTCTACCATTACCTTGCCTGCAGTGTACAGGAGACAAATTGAAAGTTTCTCAGTCATTTTTTCTTTGGCAGGAGCACAAGGTGCTACTTTTTTTTCACTGGGTTGGAAAGATCCTTTCAATGAAGCAGGAATTGTACATTTCCGGAAAGAGTTCCAACTTTGTTACCTGATTGCCTTAGAAATAGCACCACCATTATTTTTCCAATAGAGGGTGCATGATGTGTACGTGTGATTTTACTTGATTATCTATCATCAATTTGCTTGAGTGTCTGTATGGATGTAAGCAAGTAAAAAAAAAGATAATATTATGCCATGTATAGATTGTTTAGAAAAACATCTTCAAGGATTAAATTTGTATCTGTTTATTATGACAGGAAATCGCAATACAGAGCAAATGATCTTTGTAGATTTATTAAATATAAAAAAGCTATGAGGAATAACAATAGATAACATCAGAATAATAATAATAATTAGGAAAATAACAGACTAAGCAAATAAATAGTCTGGGCGAAATAGATGCAAAAAAAAAGAAAAAAAAAAGAGTAGCCTGCAGCTATGTAAACATAAACAATTAAAACTTAAGTAAACATCTATATTAAAAGTGTTTGTTTTTTTTTATTTTACCATAGGCAATTCTTCAAAAGTGAGTTTTTTACATGGCTGAGATTTCAAAGCCCTAAGGAGATCTGATGTAAATCTCTTGATTTGAGCTCTATGTGAGAGAGTTACTGTTCTTTTGTTTCCTTCTCCTATAACCTAAAAGCAAATTTTAAAATATATTAATTAAACATATCTAAAAGATAATGTGACAGAGCCACTTGGCTATATTAGATTAGGGTTGAAAAAAAAGTAAATTATATTAATAGAATTTAAACTATATTTAATTTTTTAAGATAATAAAAAATATATTTACATTTTGTTTGTACAGAAAATTGTCACAAAAAATATTATAAGAAACAAGATATTTAATTTAGTAGTTACTTTGCTTATTTCTTGCAGAAATACGTTATATTCTTTAATGTTAATCAAATTTGCAGATATCTAGTTAACTAGTATCTGATTCTGTTTTCAGAAGCTTCTATGAGGTGGACTATTTACTAACAAGGGGAGTCAGTGTTGCCAGATCAGCTCTGCATTTTCCCCCTAAAACTCTCTAAATGTTCCCCTAAATTCACCAACTTTAATCCAAAACTTGGTAATCCTTCCCCAGAGCTCCTAACGACCTTGGATAGGTCCGTTTGAGTAATGAATCGCGGGAAATTCAAAAAGTAGGAGAAATGGGAAAGGTGGAGGGGTTAGCAATACCCCTCCGTAAAAAGGCGAAAAATCTGGCCTAACCCTACATGAATATTCTGTGTAAGTTTGGTTTAAGTATTAATGATTTGCGTAGACCATCTGCAGAGCTCCTAAGGACCTAGGGTCCGTCTAGATTTAAAGATCTGACTGTACTTCACGCTTCGCATGCCCACAACAAATACTCAACTAAGGTATCCTAATCAGCTGGAATGCTGACGTAGAGTTAGGTTTTTCCATTTTTGATGGTTTCTCAAATTTCTGTTATTGATTTTTTAAATGTAGATAATATTATGTAACAATAATTTTGGAGTATAATGTGTTTTAATTTTGATAGTAAAATTCTCTTCTTTTTACTTCCTTGTACGAAGTAAAGGAAATATTGTAATCGCGAAAATTTTCGGTTTTCAGATTTTAACGGAAATATCCATTTTGACCATCCCTGAATCCATTTTCACTAGTTTCGTCGTGGCGTCGGTACGTACCAACGTTCGTTCGTTTGTATTTCGCATAACTCAAAAACGGTTAGCCGTAGAAAGTTGAAATTTTGTATTTAGGATTGTTGTAAAATCTAGTTGTGAACCTCCCTTTTTAGTCACTGCTTAATCACAGGAACTGGTACTTTACTTGAAGGTCATAATTGATTTCCATCAAAAATGATATTAAAATATTATGCAAAACTTCTCAAATTTAGTATTTATACTTTATATATTGATTTAAATAACATACTAGATTTTGGTCTAAATTGGAAAACCGGAATAGGTACTTTACTTGAAGGTCATATTAGACTTTCATAAAAAATTATATTAAAATATATTGTAGAACATCTAAAATTTGGTAAATAGGACTTTTATATCAATATGAATGTATTTTCTAGATTTTGGTTAAAATTCGTGAGCCGAAAAGGGTACTTTACTTGAAGGTCATAATAAACTAACATCAAAAATTATATTAAAATTAAATGGAGAAATCATATAGTTCGGTAATAAAGGTTACAAACGCGATTTTGTTTATACTCTAATTAAACATTTTTATTACTTATTTTCAGTGCTAATATTGGACATATAATACTGGAATATAAATTTTTAAGATATAAGTTAAGTAGGTTCTTCCGCTTAAAATTTAGAAACTGTCGATTTCTAATGCTTTATCTAGTGTTATTGACAGTTTTAATGTCGTCACGGAACACGAAGAAATCTCTTAGAAAATAGTTACCTACTGAAAAAAAAACGACATATAATAACGGAATGAGACCTCCAGAAACAAGAGTATGTGTGTGTGTCAATAGATGAGTGTCGCGACGCCGAGTTTCGTTTTTCAGATACTGCAATTTTTGGAAATTAGTAACCAAATTGAGGATCACTTTTTGAGCCAACGATTTATAGTTTAATAGGAGTACAAGGAAGTCATTTGTTGTCCACATCAGATATTTTTTTAAAAGAAAATATATGAATGGTCTAAATTATTATTAGATTTTAAAAGTATATCTATTATGGAATATTCCATTTAGTTGAGTAAAGCCTTGGGCAAAGGTGTATTAACATATTGTATTACTAGCAATGTACTCACAAAAGGAGTGCACGATGTATTCATCGCCGATTTTAATAAAAAATTTGTGGGTGATTCTACATGGAAAAAAAAGTCGACCCATATCCTACCGTTCTATCCATTGGGCCCTAGGAGCTGAGAAAAAAAAAAAAAAATGCTGAAAGTGCTTTATTTTCTATCTCGAGTTTGAAAAATGATATATATCGGCATAGTTTTTCCACCCGAACATTTGCTTTTTAAAGTACATTAAAAATAATTGATTTTTGGTCAAATAAATTTAAAAAAGTTTAAATTATCAATTTTCAGAAAAAGTTTTCCCTTATTCACTTTCACAACTTTATTGATTATTTCTCACAACGTTTCAGGTCCATATTGTCCATTTTCAAGTAATCTTGTAATTTACTTTTTTATCCCGACTTGTCCATGAGCTAAAATTAGTATAGGAAATTCCTATTAATCATCGTAGCTATTAGAGGGGTCTATTTGATCACAGTTCAATAAAGTTGTGAAAGTGAATAAGGAGATACTTTTCCTGAAAATTGATAATTTAAATAATTAATGTACCCTTATGAAAACACAGTTTAAAAAAACAAAACTATTTTGAATAATTTAAAAAAGTGTTTAAAATATCAAGTAAACTAGGCTTATAGATTACTTCATATCAAAAATGATGGCAGATTTGGATTCAGCTCATCAAAAAACCTTGATGTTAAAAATATCATCGAAAACAAAAGAACAATTTTTTTTCCAGTTCCGAGGGGGTCCAAAATTTTGAAAAGACACAAAATTACGTTTGGGTTTGAAGCTCTCTATATCTCGTCTTCAATTTACCCGATATCGACGTTATTGAACTCGTCCAAAAGAGGAGAGTTTCTTCTTTCTCTAAATATAAAACGATATTGCATTATCTTAGAAGGTCAGTGCTAAAAAAAGAGATTATCATATAAAAACAAAATTGAAGTTTTTTGTGGAGAACATTGTTTCTAAAACACGTAAAAACACCATGGTTAAAGCAAATCACGGACTTTTACCGATGCCCCAAATTTGGTTTGAATCATTTGAAGGGTTCCTGATTTATGAGCGATTATTTGAACCTTAAAAAAAAAATTGAAGTGTCAAGTCAGACGGCAAAATTTTTAAGTCAGACATTTTAATTTTTAGATTTGCTGAAAAATTTGAATATAAAGGTTTTTCAAAGAGCTAAAACCAAATCTGATGCCAGCTTTGACTAAAAAAATTCTGTTAATATACTTTAATCCGTACAATACCGTTTTCATTACATATAAGTCAATATAGCCATCATATTGCTCAAAAATTCAATTCAAAACAAAAAACTGCAGGAATAGTTTAGAAGTTTTTGTCAATAGAAAACATGCATAATTATTTTAATATAATTGAGGAATTTCTGTATCAAAAGCTAATATATCCATTTTACGATAATTTTCAGGAAATAAAAAAAAAAATTGTAGTACGAACTGTATTTATTTTTATGTTTAGTTTTGAATAGAAAAGAAAAAACTTAAAAATCTAAACATTTTCTGTTGTCTTATTAATTCTTCCATATTTCAATCAGTTTAAATAAAGAATGGGATAGAAATAAGTTTCATTCGCCTTTCCTCTTATTTTCTGTGAATGGTTTTCTGACTCGTTTAGAGGTTAGACTAGAAAGAAAATGAGTGTAAACATTTTCCGACTTTTCATTCGTCTTTCCTATATCTCGTGAGGGGCTGAATGAAATTTTGCGGTTCAAACAGTTTTCTGGCTTTTCATTCACTTTTCCTCTTTTACTTCGTGAATAGATGGATAGATTTTTGCGGTTCAAACGATTTTCTGACTATTTATGGATAGGCTAAAAGAAATAGTTCAAAATAGTTGGAAAAGTAATGCTCGTTTTACTTTTAGCGAACCTCTAAATAGTTCGAAAACCGTTTGAACCTCACAAATCTATTGCCTGTTCACAAGATATAAGAAGAAAAGCGAATGGAAAGTCAGAAAATTTTCACCTTCCTATTCCTTTTAACCTACCTCAATATAGTCGGAAAATTGTTGGAATCGCGAAAATGCATTCACCCGTTCAAGAGATATAAGAGAAAAAGCAAATGAAAAGTTTTAAAAAATTTCAGACCCATTATCCTTTTAGTCTACCTCTAAGCAGTTGGAAAATCATTTGAACCGTGAAAATCCATTCTCCGTTGACGAGATATAAGAGGAAAAACTCTAGGAGGCCGCAGGTTCCCCATCTCTGGTACACACTATCACCTTTTGGTGGTAAATATGGAGTAATCACGTTTAGTTATGTTTAACTAAAAATGAACTTTTCAGGGACTCTTGGTGGTAATGAGAATTGAGATATTTGATTCAACAAAAAAGTTGGTGATTTCCGACTCAATGACAAAAACGATAACGATTTCACTATCGTTATCGTTTTTGTCATTGAGTCGGAAAGTGAAATGAACTTAATGGATAAAAAAAAACAAAAAAAATTGATCCTCATTTCTACGACTTCTATAGACACGATTTTTTACTTTTTTCTGAGAATCACCCACTAATTTGACAATAAGTGATAAATGTCTTCAGATTTTGGTTCAGTTTTTTAATTTATTTAAAAAATATTCCAATTTTAAATGAAAGTGCACAAATGTGTGATCTGTAACCAACACCTGAAATGTTTAAAATACATTTTTATGCGAGTTACGAGTTTCATCTTATCTCTCGAGAACAGTTGAATGCTAACGAATGGCAGAGCCATCTTTCATTTCGAAATAGAATGACAAATCAAGCTGCAAAGGAAAATATGGGCAAACAACTTATTTTGGATATGTGAACTTTTGAAAGAAAACGGTATTAAGTAGCCAGGATATATGTGGATATATCAATGTTTGAAAGAAAAAGTGAAAAAATTATTATGGGCAAATTTCATGTGGATATGTTCAGTTATGATTGAAAATGGTGATTTTGAATCCCTATTTGAAAGGGAAAAATTAGGTTTTGAAAACTAAGTGAATAACCTTTAGAGGCTGTTTTGAATAAAGAATTTTAATCTGTCAAAAACTCAATTTTTATGAAAAGTGGATAGATCAACTTTTGATAGAAAACGTCTCAATTATGTTAATTATTTTATAATTATTATTAAAAGCCAGACAAAAGTTACTGGAACTGTACATTTATTTATGCTAAGGGGACTACATGATCCAAAATTAAAATTTATTTTTCATTCATTTATTAAAAAAACAAAAAAACAATGCTACTGAAGAAAAAGGAACTTAGCAACCAATCAAATGGTATTCGACCACAAAACTTATTGGCATCAGAGTGGAAAATCAAAATATAGAAATTTATCTAAACTTGAAATTTACAAAAGACTAAACAAATTGTTAATAAAATATATAAACTGAATATTTACTCTCTAAAGTTATGTGGAAACACGTCTCTTGACCACCATGACCTCTTAAAATAATTAGTTTTTCATTGTATGTCTTATTCTTATCTTCAAAATATATCTATTTCAGTAACATTTTTTTTTCTTTTTTGGGGGATTTTCTTACAGTAAAATTAATTGGTGATAACATACACAACGTGTATCTAATAAAAAGAAAAAAAAATATGAAAACAAAATAAAATAAAATTTAAGACCCAGGTTTTTGGATGAGGAGATCTTTAAACATTTTTTAAGTCATTCCTAATCACTAGGATCAATATCTATTGTATCAATACACAAAAATTTTCATCCTGCATGAGAGGGATTATGCTCATTAAAGGGTAAAATAAATTTATTTATGTTTAACTATTAAAAAAATGAATTACACTAAGTACTTAACACACAAATAAAATTGTTAACTAACATTTAAGCTAAGCAGCAATCCAAATTAAATCACCTTCTTTCCTTTTAGTAAACGGTTTAAGGGTTGGGGTTTTTCCAGTAATACCAGTGAGTCATTGTTTTTTTCTGTTATAGATGGGAATAAATTTAAGATTGGGCTATTGGAGATATTTATTTGGTCAGTTAAGCAAAAATCTGGATTGGATTTGGAGGATTTTATTATTTCAAGTGGTTCATATATATTTAATTTGAGACAGTTTTCAACATGATGTATTATTTAACTCCTGAGTCTTTGATGAATTTATATATATGAATTGCAAAGTTGGAATTCTCTGTCTTATTATTATATGAACGTATATGTTCATTTAATCTCTGATTTGGTGATCATCCAGTTTTTCCCGTGCATTTGGTTGCACAATCATTACAATTTAGTTCGTATACTCGGCTTTTTTGGAAAGTCTATTTTGTCTTTATAATATTAGGATAATTAAAATATGAGGATAGGGTTCTATTTTAATCCTAGTTTTTTCAATTCATTTCCGACTTTGGTGGATATAGGGCAGTAATATTTAATCAAGACATAATGTTTCGGAATGGGCCAGTTTTCGGGAGTTGTTGAATTGTCTTTTTTGTATGTCTTTTTTGTATTTGTTTTTTCAAAATGTGATTTATAGTGGTTTTATTGTACCCTTTATTTTTTTCTATGGAATATATTATTTCAATTTCTTTGTAAAAATCTAGTTTTTCTAGCGGTGATAGATTCGATCAAAAGATTACCCGTTCTAAAGTTTCTGTTGGCGGGATATTTGTGAAAAGATTTGTCACATCAAATGATCTTAATTACGCGTTACCCGGAATTACTGTGTTTTTAATTTTGTTGACTAAAGCTATAGAGTTATTTAGGTACTATAAGAATTTCCGGTTTGTGTATTTTTGGTAGGCCATATAGTAGGGGAGGTAGCGGATTCATCTCAATGAGATTGTATTTTTTATTATCCGGTATTAATATGCTGTTCTTCATCAACTCGCGTACTTCGGTGGCAAATTTATTCACGAGATTTTTGATATTATGGAAACCGTTTTTGATTATGAAATCGTAAACTTTCTTTCTATTGTTATCTCTTTCTAGAATTACTGTCCTATTTCCTTTATCTGCTTTTATGACAACGAGATTATTTTTGCGGATTTTTGCTGACAATACACGCGCTATTTTATGTTCTGCTGATATATTTTTATTGGCCCTATTGATTTTTTATATTTCAGTTTTTATTACATTGGCGCATTTGGAAATAGAGACGTTATTATATTTTACTAGACAGGTTTCGATATGAACCGCAAGATTTTCAAACATTTTTGAGTTTACAGGTGAATTTATGGAGTGTTTTAAGCCTTTATTAAGAAGATTGTTTTCAGTTTCCGATAAGGTGATGCTAGTACGATTGAGAACACGTTGGAAAAATTGGTTTTGACTTTATGAGTTGTTTGACAAACTACAAGAACGGATATTTAAATTGTCATTGTTTGAGCGTAATTTTACAAGTTTCTTTTCGAGGGTATCGTGTTTTTTCAACATAACGTTTTGGACACGTGTTCGAATTTGTTTATCGAGAGAGTCAAATTCAAGTGGGTGAAGGATAAAAGCTAATTTAGAATGGAGGATATAAAGTTATAATTTTATACTGTCCTTATTTAAGTACCAATGATTGATTTCTAGTCTAACCCGTTGTCGTCTTGCATGCTGAATGGCTCTAGATGCTGCTTTTGTTCGAACTCCAAAGAGTCTTTATAAATTTATATCAAACTGTATTTTGAATTGCTTATTTTTGAATTTTTGTGTGTTTTTAGAGCTGAAGATCAATGTATAACATTCGAAACTAGTTTTTAATAAAAAATAAATTATAGAAGTGGCAAGTAATTGATCAATCCGTAATTAGATTGATCGTTCTATACCATCATGCTGACGTCAACTGAAACAAAATGAAGCTAGCATGAGAGCAGATAAAAACAGGTCAAAAAAGATATATTAAAAACTGTGGCTGTAGGAATGAAGGAGGCCTTCTTTTAATCTTTAAACATTCCTTCCTTGCCTCAAGACTTTAAATTCTTCGGAATCAAGCCCTACAAAGACGAAAACAAATAAATTAAAAAATTATGAAAACCGCTTAAAGTATACCCATACTTCCTTTTTGTGAGGTCCTTAATAAGATCATGAAAGGAGAAAATACCGAGAAATGCCGAACAAATGTAATTATTCTGCTGTAAAAAAAAAAAAAAAAAAAAAGAGATGGGCAGAATATAGAGCATTAAGGTTAATATCTTTTAATTCAACAATCCTTAGAATTTTTACAGACACACATAAAAGAAGAATAATGGGGCAATTTTCAGGACAGATTTATGAAGGAGTTTTCAGAATCAGATCATCTAATAGAGAAGTCAAGAGAATGTGATTTTATATCTGATTTTTTGAATTGTGATTGATTTTTATTAGATTATGATTGATGCCTGGAATTTTTTTATAATACAAAGGCATTTCAACAGCCCAAGACTAAATCAAATAGACAATTGAATTGAAAATTATTATTATAATAAAAAACATATATAGGATCAACTATGCCTTAACAGCTCCAGATTAAGACAAAGAATAAAAAAAATCTAGTGAAAAAAGGAGAAAGAGAAGAGGATTCATAGTTTCCCTCTTTTTTTTTTTTTTGTAAACATGCTGAATTATTTCAATAAGGCTCAACTTCAGACTGCAATGTATAGAGCTATTACCACACTAAGAGCTTTAGAAACTGAAAAGAAGGAAAACAACTTCAAGAGATAAGGGAGTATGTAGCAATGGCCAGTTGCGGGAGAAAATAAAAATGCCAGGGGTGCCAAACATTTTAGCTTGATGTTGAAAGAATTTCACTATGACAAACATAGTGAAATATTAATCAAGTCATACTAATATTATGATGGAGAAAATGGACATACTTTGGAGGTTTTATCAAACCCAAAAATCTCCTAGACTTTGCTGTAAAAATGGGAAGGTAAAGTAAGAAGGTAGCCCATTGGTAATTACTTCTTTATGAACTTTTTTTTGCAAAGCAAAAAATACATCAGAAGCCCAAATATTTTCTCAATAAAATCAGGAGATATTATAAACTCATGTTTCCAAATGACATCTTTTGGTGGTATCAAATGAACAGAGGTTGTATGCTTTTTATCAGAATTCACTATGCAAAGTCAGATTTACAGTACTTGCTTCCCATACCTAATCCCAATCAATCCTTCAAGTTCATATATCATTATTCTAGAATAAAATGAATTTATGCTGTACAATTATTTTATTTTTGGAAACAAATAATGGGAACCAAATGCCAACAAAAATCAGCAAGATATATGGTAAGGTTGCTATATGTGAACATTTTTACCAGGGATTGTTTGCTAAATTAGATACAGATATTCAAATCAATGAACAGTCTAGAAGACTATTAACAACATGTTAAAGTCAATTCAAAGCTATATTTGAAAATAATCCATAAAATGACAATTGAGGAATACCAGATATACACACCAAACTCATAGATAAGTCTGCAGCTTGTCTCACCTCAGCACACTTCTTCTATTCATCTGGTTCAATATCTATCCACGATTTCTGTCCAACTTTTCAAAATATTTACTAAATGAAATTTGTGCCCTGCCAATGGGTCGTCTTCCTTCTGGCCTTCCCTACACATACCTTTTTACTTTTCTTTCCTCAGGCATTCTATATGTGTGCCCAAACTATTTTAGTAGACATTTCTCAATCCTAATCTTCATGGATGGAACTATAAAATCTTCTCTAATGATTTCATTCTGAACACAATTCTTTTGTGACTTTCTAACTATTCACCTAAGTTATCAATTTCAGCAGCATTGGGTCTTTAGATAAGCTAATTAAAGGCAATCCAATGTTATTTTCCATAAATGAGGACTGGAAAGAACATTATCTTGGAAATAACAAACTTAGTATCTTGGACTATTTCTTTATTCCAAACAACGGTACTGTTAATCTGGAAGTATAAACCATTAGCTTCACTCACTTGGTTTTTAATCTATCAACGGCTAATAATACTTCATCTTCCTCTAAAAAATCTTCAAACTCAACAGTATGGTTCATGTTTAGTTCTATTTTCTTCTTTTCTGGTCCTCTATCACTGGGATGTATTCTGAGAACTTCTGTTGTAAATGAATTTTCATGTCTTATAGTACTTTATCATCCTCCAAAACCAGCTCTCCAACTATATTTATAATATTCCTCCCCTATTTTCTCTTTTTACCCTGTTAGAAGATTTTACTATGATCCGGAATTTCGTTGGGTTTTCTCTGTAAATTTCCTATATGTTCTAACCAAAATTTTCTCATAATTTTGCTTTAGGTATTTCATTTTGTTTTAATTCTTTTCTCAGTATAAATTTTTCCCAAAATCTGGCTTGTAAGCCCAAAGTAGCACCGGTTGGCTGCTGTGATCCGCTGACTGATTTTGAGGGACATGTTGTTTGACGAGGTGACAAGCATCAAATACCCAGATACACAAAATTATTTAGTTATTTGAAGTCCGTCCAAATCCAAGGCTCATTACTCTGTAGTAAATAACCCTATATATTGATTGTGAAGTGTAATATGAGTCAAGAAGGCTGAAGAAAAAGAGAGGAGGAAAACACGGGAAAGAAGACTCACTCTATGCTAGGCAGTTGGACTGTGAAGAAGCCTTCTTGTCAAGATCCACATTGCTGAGTAATATTTCTGGATAACCATTTTTATTCATCAATGCATCAGTACCAACTAATAGTGAAGCCATGAAAAGGATTCTGCCGCACCATTTGAAGTTGAGCTGCAGGGTTTGATTATCCTTTCATTACAGATTTTAGTAGAATAGAAGATGTGAGTTTAACACTTATTGTATTATATTTTGTTTTGTTTGCACAGGAAAATATTGTAAATTGGTTGTCTCCATCATAAAGCAATCAGCGGATAACACCGTAATAAAAGTAAAATATTAACAAAATTGTAATTAATTATTGCTTTATTAATATTACAATGTTTGAAACATATTTTTTGGTACAACTTTACAATCGAGTCGCATTATCAGTGTCTGCGCCCAAATTGAGCACTATTTGTGCTAAGTAAGTGCTTTATATTAAAATGCAAGATGATATTTATTGTAATTATTAAAATTATTAGATATTATTTTAAATGGTCAGTGCTGTTGACTTCTGGTAGTCTGGGATCTTTTGGGGGTATGTATATCTCTTGAGCGAGCGGAAATCGACAACTGTGATTTAATTAAAGCAACAATAATTGAAATTACAGTAAGGCCCCAACTTCAACTGAAAAGGATACATTGAGATTTTGCTTATTTCTTAAGCGAGCGGATATCTACAGCACTAATAATTTTAATTAAGTCATAATTAAAGCAGTAATGATTTTAATAATTCCAATGAAAATGAATCTTACAATTGAATACAAAGCAGTTAGTTAGCATAAGTGGCAGTAGTGAGTGCTAGTGTGGCGATCTTCGGTTAAGTTTGGGCATAGACACTGATAATGCGACCCAATTGTGAAGTACTTATTTTTTTTTTTTTTAAATCTTATTTGTATGTTTATCTACTTGTATAATAATATGGGTTTAGTTGTTATAGAAATATCACTTTTTATCTTTAGTACCTTATTCATATTAGTTTATCCATCTGATATTCATTTGTATAATTGTAGATTTAGTATTTGTTATTTGATTGTTTATTGTTGTGATTTTGAATTCAAAGTCAAATTTAGTGCCGAATGCATGCACAAATAACATGTTTGTAGAAGGAGTGAGGACACTCTTATTCTTATTATATTTATGGTGAGAGTATGGTTGACTGTGGACAATGTACATAGGAGAATCTTGGTTGGAGGATGTGGTCAATAAATAAACACACAAATAAGAACAAAATTATCATAATGTGTGCCAACGTTTCGGCATAAGGTTTAGGCCATCATCCAGAGCTGAGTGGCGAATAGTACAACCGCCAGCCAACTGAAGTTGTGCCACTCAGCCCTGATGATGGCCTAAAACTTAGGCTGAAACGTCGGCACACATTATAATAAGTTTTTATTTATTTGTGTGCTTATTTCTTGACCGCACACCCGACCAAGAAGCTCCTACTTACTATATCTATGCATTGCTGATGTAATCATTCATATTAAATTAATTGAACCTTGGTTAAAAAAAAAAAATCTTTCCCACTTTTTTTTTTCTTTTGAAATTTCAATTGCAGGAAATTTATCACAAAGCACAGTAGAGGTCAGATTACCTGAGATAACTGAATGGTATCGAGAATCACAATTGAGTGAAATACTAAATCTAAATCTCTTGTCAAAATTAAACGATAAATTAAACCGGACCAGTTGGGAAATAAATGAAAAAATTTGAGGTTTTAAACAAAAAATTATATAAAAAGAAAATGATTTGAAGGCATTCATTATGAAAAATAATAATGTTATCAACCTTTTAATCAATACATTTAATAATGTATACAAATAAGTCATTCAAAAGAAATTAAAATTAAAAGAATTAAGCGAAAACATTGATGAAAAATGTGAAATGAACAAAAATTTGAAAATGGAAAATAAGAAAAAATTGGAAGAAATAAATTGATAACAAAGTAACGTTGATCATGAAGAAATAATAGACAGTAATATAAAAGTAAGCCATACAGACAAATTGGATAATAGAGTTAAAGTAAGTCATAAAAGAAGAAATGAATGCTTTAAAAAATGATGTGTCAGATTATGAGAAGAAATTAAAACAAGAAGAGGAAGAATTGAAATTATTTTTGTGTGGTGTCTCTAGCTGTGATGAAGCAGTAAAAAGTAAAGAAGAAATGGAGCTTCAAGGTATGGGAAAGTGTGAAGAAGAAAATTTTAAGGCAGAATCTAATTTAATCGTGGGAAGCTTTTCTAATGGGATTCGGCATCTTCCCATAGATGTGCAAAATTATAGCAAAGAAAAGGTAAAAAAGAAAAAATAATAACCCACAGAATACTTACAGGGAAAACGTGGAATGATGGTTCAACTATTATAAGTTTTTTCTTTTCTTTTTATTTTATTATTTATATAAAACTTTTTTAAACTTCACCTTCTCAATAAACAAAAGAAAATAATAATAGGTAATATTTGTAATTTTATCTTATGTTATAGTTGTAATTTATTTATTTATTTTGTAATTTATTTATTTATTTTGTAATTATATTGAAATTGTAGTTAAAAATATTATAGCTATATCTCCAGTTGTAATTATAGTATATCTCTGATAAGCAATAACAAAGTTTTTGTTCTCACTCGAACATAAAATTTAAAAGAATGGACAATAGGGACGTGGAATATTTAGCATAGGCGTAATTATATTAATCACCAGTGGAGGACCATTTTACACATTTTATCTTTAATAATTCATGGAGTTAAATTGAAATGAGATATATTTATAATGAACAACAAATAACCAGATACATGAATGAACATGAGAGTATGGCAGAATAGTGAAAAGCAACAGATATGAAAAGAACATAAAATCAGAGTAAGAATAAAATGGTTATAATACAACTTGAACACAATACTTGTGGCAATAAGAGCAGATGACATAAGATAAGCATGAGTTGCATATAGTAAAAAAGGCATCAGAAGAATGGTAGCAGCTGGCGAACAAACATCTTAGATATCAGCAAACTATCACAGCATCAAAAAGGAATGGCAAGCTGTTGAAGTTACTATTATTTTTAGCACAACTAGAAAAGTTATTATCATTTAAACCATATTTTACAAAAATAAAAATGGTGTAGTACATATCCTCGGTCTCCATAGGGGTCCAATCCCTAGACAAATATGGAACAAGGGATAAGCAGTAAATAATCCAATATATTGACTGTGAAGTAAAATATGAGTCAAGAAGGGTGTAGAAAAACATGGGAAAGAGGACTCACTTTATACTTGGCGGTTAGGTTGTGAAGAAGCCTTATTGTGAAGATCCACATTGCTGTGAGTAATATTTCTGGGTATCCAGTTTCTTTATTCATTAAAGTATCGGAGCCAACAAATAATGAAGCCATCAGTTTTAATTATTATTGAAAAGAATTCTGCTGTACCCTTGGAAGTTGAGCTAGAGTGTTCGATTATCCCTTGATTACAGGCTTTAGTACAATAGAGATTAGACATGAGTTTAACTCTTACTATATTATATTTTGTTTTATTTGAATAGGAAAATATTGTAAATTGGTTGTTCCCATGATAAAGCAATCATAAAAGTCAAATATATTGTAAATTAAACAGATTTGCAATTAATTATTGCTTTATTAATATTATTATATTTGAAGTATATCTTTTTATTTTTAGAGTCTTATTTGTATATAAATATATCTATTTATTTGACATTTACTTGCATAAATATATAAGTTTAGTTATTGAAATATCTCTCTTTTTATCTTTAGTACGCCATTTGTATTAATTTATCCATTTGGTATTTACTTGTATAATCATGAAGATTAAGTATTTGTTATTTGCAAATATACATATATCTTTTATCTTTGGTATTTTGTTTATCTATACAGGTAGTTAACAAGTGTAATTACAACTCTGAATCAATTTTACTCCCAGTAGATAATTAGCTAAAGCCTAGAAGGTCTCGTATTCTTGGACCAACTGGTCTCCTTAAATTTATCTTCTTGGAGAGAGTAGGAAGAAGGAAATAAAGTCAAGGTGTAGGTATGAATTAATGTATGTTGGGTCATGATTCCCTGGTCTGGAACCTCTACCCAGATGCAAGCCCATGCTACCAGGCATTTCCACAGGCTACAGAATGTGGAAAAACCATCAGATATGATGGTTAGCTGTGAATATAGTTCGACTCGTGTCGTTGGCCGAATAACATCGTCTCTGTATCGATTGTCAGTAAGATTGGTTTTTCGGGCCGCATTGAAATACGAGTTGGCACAGACAGAAATATAGTGTTGTGGAATAATACTGCGAAGTTTGGTGAGGATCGGACGATGGATACCGCTGTGACGACAGGTGAAGACATCGCCAAATTTTGGCATCTTCAGCAGTTATCTGGAGTGGGCCTGGACTGGACAGTCCCCACCAAGCGTCGCCTCCTATCAACAGCAAGGTCAGTGTTGCAGCTGTCTTATGTTTATTTACCAGTCAAACCTACTGACACATAAGTAACTATATATATGTAAAATTATCGTTTATTTTTAATATTTAGCGATGGAATCAACATCTGCAGTTGATGTTAATGCTTTAATGCAAAAAAAACAAAACAAGCCAATGGCTTCAAAATGAAGTAAAAAGATTAAATAGCGTACTTAACTCTCAAAATGCATCAGATTAACCTCTACAATCGGCAACCGAATATCATACTGATAAAGAGGAATTAGAAAAAGAGACTGGGTGGAATACTATAGAAAGAAGACGAAATAAAAAAAGAAAAGAAAATTCCCCACCATCCTCCTCATCTAAAGGTAAAAGTGATAAAAATATTACAGTTATTAAAACTAATCTGCCAAAACAGCCTTCTCCGATATTTATATCGGATTTAAAATGCTCCAAAGCTCTGATTTGTAATCTCAATAGAATTACTTCGGAAAAAGAATTATTTATTGGTAAAAGCACTGGTTCAAATTCACTAAAGATAAATACAAAAAATGAATCATCGTATCGAGAAATTAAAGACTATCTAAAAGAAAACAATAACATATATCACACTTATGAAAATAAATCTTTGGCAAGGACCTGAGCCATACTTGTGGATCTGAAGATATAGAGGAATATTTAAAAAGTATGAATTACAAAATCATACAAGTTACGCCTAAATTATCTAGGAAAAATAAAAAACCTCTGAATATGTTTATTTTAAGTTTTTCCAAAGATGAAAATAATGATAGTATGGCAAAAATAAAGCATATATTGCAACAGTCAGTGAAAATAGTCCCTCTAAAAGGCACAAAGCTCATACCACAATGTAAAAAATGCCAAGAGTTTGGTCATACGCGGAACTTCTGTGGAAAAGAACCAAGATGCATGAAATGTCAGGTAAGCATCTGATAACAGAATGTAGTAAGCCAAAAGAAAGCAGACCAAAATGCGCAAACTGATGATGACCACCCGGCTAGCTATCGAGGTTGCATTATCGCTAAGGAACTACAAAAGATCGGGAAAAGAATGAATAAAAAAAATTCTAAAAAGCAACAAGAGCAAATACAGCGTACAATAACAGCGCAAAGATAATCATGCAGAAAACAAAGAAAAAAATAAATCAGAGCAAATCAGTAACTATGAGAAAGCACCCAGTACTAAATCAAAATAGGATAATAAAAACATTGAAGTGACGAATAAAGACATTTTGCAACAGCTTTTAAAAGAAATGTCAGAATTCCGAGATTCGATAAAAAAAATTAATGACCAATGCCAAGATATTAATCAAAGGCTAACAAAAATTGAAAACAAATCCAAACCAGGACTTAAATCGAAGGGAAAATAATAGCAAATCTTATTGTTACTGCATGGAATGCCAATGGGCTGCTAAAAAATAAAAACGAACTACAGGTGTTTCTGGAGTTAAATAATATTGATATATGCCTTATATCAGAAACACATAGTACAAATGAAAATTTTTTCTAGTTCAAAGGTTACAGATTTTTTCACACAATACACCTAAGTAACTTTGCAAGAGGAGGAAGTGGGGTAATTATTAAAGAAAATATTAGTCATTATGATAATTTTAAAATACAAAAAGCAGCAATTAGCATTAAAACAAAGGCATATCCGCTGACTATTGCCAGCATTTACTCTCCCCTGAGACATTCCTTAAAAAAAGAGCAATACATAGATCTCTTTAGTCAACTTGGCAAAAGATTTGCCATTGGTGCTAGAGAACTTGCAAAAGCCATTAAACAACTCAACTGTCATCCTGTATCAACTGGTAAGCCAACGTATTGGCCGTAGATAATAGAGTGCCAGACTTAATCGACTTCTTCATTATCAAAAACATTTCCACCAACTATATAACAATAGAAGAAAATATGGAGTTATCTTAATGGAGCTAAGCTCTGACCATATACCGATTATCCTCACCCTCAGAGAAAGCATTATTATTAAAAAAAATCCCAATCCAACTCTGACTAATAAGAGAACCGACTGGGATAGCTTTAGGATTGACTTAGGGAGAAATATTGATTTGAAATCTTCACTGTCATCTAAAGAACAAATAGATAATGAAGTTAATAAACTTGTTACAGACATCCGACATTCAGCATTGGAAAATTCGCCTGTAATAAAGCAGAAACTTAATGGAGATAACTACCCTCAAGAAATAGTTAAGCTTATTTGAGATAAAAGCAGAGCAAGGAAAAGATGGCAAAAGACACATTGATCCAATATCTAATAAGGCCAAATATCTCAGGATGATATTGGATACAAAGCTCCGATGGAAAGAGCATGCAAATACAAAATTAATACAGCTAAATCTGAGGTATCAAAAAATGTATTGGCTTTTAGGTAAACAATCCAATCTATCTGTAGAAAATAAACTTCACCTGTGCCATCAAGTACTGAAGCCTATTTGGACGTATGGAATCTAGCTGTGGGGATGCACGACAGATTCCAACACACAAATTATACAAAGGTTTCAAAATAAAGTTATTAGGGGAATTGCCAATGCACCCTGATGTGCATTCACCCTGATCAGAAATGATGATCTTCATATAACTACAATTCAGGAAGAAATTAAAAAATTCGGTAATTAAAAAAGAGCGACTACAAGGGCACACCAGTGCTGAGGCCATCCATCTCCTTAACTTCAATATTCTATTTAGAAGATTAAAATGATGAAAACCTCATGAACTTGTTTAAAGTGATAGACAAATAATGATAGTTTGAGGCCAAGTTGAGCTAATAAGCTCATTACAAGCTTGATTGTAATCTCAATAAATAATAATAATAATAAAAAAATAGCGAATATACAGGCTCTTGACTGAGGAATAAGCAGTCGTGGACAAGGGGAACACACCAGAGGGGAAGTGGACTGCCTAGTGGCGTGGGCAGCCCTGTACAAATCTCACTGCCCTATGAAAGTGTGTGACAATGGCGAGTTTGCACCGAAATTCCAAAAAAAGTGCAATGTCAGGGGTGGTGGTCTCCTAAAGCCTTGGCTGGCAATCATCAAGGAAAGAAATCCCCGACAGAAAAATCCCTGGCCCTCCAGGTTGGGGATTGGGCGTAGGGTTGACAGCCCACCCTTGAAAATATACTTGAAACCAAATAAAGAAAATAAACCCAGATAGAAATTTGGGAAGTAGACTGGGGCATGGAAACGACAAAATGATTTTCTGTTGGCGATGTGGAATGCATGTTCTTTATATAGACCCAGAGCTCTAAAGATATTATCTGACAAGGTCTTTAAGCACGATATTGACTTAGTGGCAATTCAGGAGATGCGGTGGAATGGAAGTGGCATTAAGGACAGAAAAGATTAATCCCTGGATTATAGCGGCCATAAAAAGAACCACCTGTAAGGGACAGGATTCATGGTTGGAAATCAAATAAAGCTTCGTATAATGGGCTACCAATCTTACACACCTAGGCTCTGTTGGCTCAGAATAAGAGAAAAATTATTCATTTATAGCCTCATAAATGCTCATGCGCCTACCGAGGATAAAACTGATGATGAAAAAGATGACTTCTATGATCTTCTAGAGAAAGCTTATAAAGAATGCCCAAGACATGATATAAAAATTATACTAAGTGATATGAACGCTAAGATTGGTAAGGGCTCAGATTACTATAATATTGGAAGCCACAGCCTGCATGAGGAGCACTCTGATAATGGATTCCGACTGGTTAATTTTGCAATAAGCCGAAACCTTTTAGTCAGGGGAACAGTCTTTAGTCACAAGAAAATATATAATGGTACATGGACTTCACCGGACGGTCTTATGGTCAATCAAATAGATTATGTCCTCATTGACAAATGACACAGTTCTGATGTACTGGATGTCAGAATGCACTGCAGTGCGAATATCGATAGCGACCATTTTCTTATCGCTGCTCAGGTGAGAGCAAGAAGCTCACATTCCAGAAATGAAAAAGGAACTAAAGCTGTCAAATATAATATTCATTTGTTAAAAGATGAGAAAGTGAAGAGAAATTTTGAACTTAAAACTGATGAGATTATAAACGAGCCAATTTGTGATGACATGGAGCAGGCTCAAAAAACCTTAACAGATCAAGGCAGAATAAGAGAAGGAATGAATGATTTGACGAAGAATGCGAACATATCACTAGATGTAAAAATGAAGCTTATAAACTAGTGATTCAGAAGAAACGGACTAGAGTGGCTACTGAAACTATAGGGAGGCAAGAAGAGAGAAAAATAAAATACATCGGACAAAGAAGAGGCAGCATATGAGGGAACAGATGAAGGAATATAAAAGCAAGAACCTGAGCAGAGAAATGCACAGAAAAGTGAGTCTTTAAACTGCGAACAAGCGCTTGTAGAAGTAAAATTGGTGAAATTATAAGTGAAACCTAGGTTACACTCAGTGTCAAAATGTTAGACACGCCCGTTGAAATTAAAAAAACTTTTCATGTTTTCTTTATTTTTAATTGATATTATTTTTTTAAGCACAGTTTAAAGTATAAATTATGATATTGAAATGGGGACAATCTTCTCAGACCTTGAGGATTATTTAAATCCAATGTCAGTAAATACTGACATTTTATATACGTCAAAATGATAGACACACTTGTTGTTGTTTACTATTTTCTTAATCCTCTAGAGTTGAAATTGTTAAAAAAACATTTCTACTTCAATGCAGTGTTGAAGTTGTTTCAAAATAGACCTAAAAAGAATGTGAGTTATGGGAAGAAATAAGTGTTTCTCCGAAGAAGAGCGCCGTTTGATTTCTTCACTCCATAAGGACGGGATGAGTTGTAGGGAAACAGCTCGCCGAATCAAGCGGAGTTTTTCATCTGTCGCGAAGTTTATTCGGTATGGGGAGACATATGGAACCCACCGTTCAACTGGGAGGCCCTCTGCTTTGACATTACGAGAGAAACGGGATATTCTTAGAATCGCATCCAACTCTTATAAAACAGCAAGAGCAATTGCTGAGGAAGCTGAAGTTCAAACAAAACTAAGGAATTTCCAAAGAGTATTAAAAAAGTCAAAAACAATAGTTTAGTTAGAAAAAAAATTGAAAAGAAAGCCAGCTTTACCCGTCACAAATTAGCCCGGATGGCATTTGCTCATAATGTGATGTCATGGACTGAGGAGTGGAAGAAAGTCATCTTTAGTGATGAAAAAAAATTCAATCTGGATGGGCTAGATGGATTTTCGTATTATTTTCATGAATTAAGAAAAGAAGACAAAATTTTATTAAGGTGTTAAATGGAAGGAGAAAAAGTTATGGTTTGGGCATCAATTGGTTGCAAAAATTTGGTATTTCTTTCATCAAGAGTAAACTCAGCTGAATATAAAAATTTGTTAGAGGAACAAAAGTTGACTTTTAATGACATGTCTGAAGGCACACCAGTTTTCCAGCAAGATAACGTCCCAATACATTCAGCAAAAATGATTAAAAACTGGTTTACTCGCAACAAAATTGCCAAATTAGACTGGCCTGCTGTCTCCCCAGACCTGAACATTATTGAAAATGTTTGTGGAACTCTTTCAAGAAGGGTGTACTCTGAGTCGACAGTTTGGAACAATCGAGGATTTGAAATCTGCAATTCTGGCTTCATGGGAACAATTACCTCAAGAAACAATCAAACAATTGTACGATTCATTACCAAACAGAATTTTTGAATTAATAAATGGTGATGGAAAAGCCACGAAGTATTAAAATGAGTTTTATTTATTTTTACCAGGGAGCGTGTCTAACATTTTGACGGGCCTTAACTTTAGTTTGAAAAATAAAAAAAAAATATATATTTTTGCCTTGAGAACCAAAATACAAGCAGGCTGCTGATTAACTTCAGGTGAGTGATAGATTATTTTAATACTGTTTTACGGGTAATTTGAAAAGATGGGAGGGTAGGGATAACAATTTTTGAAGTGTGTCTAACATTTTGACACTGAGTGTATATTGAATAGAGGGTCAGAGCATTTTAATGAACTGCTGGGCTCACAGGGAGGCTGAACAAAATTAAATGGAGTAGTTTAAGAGCTAGATAATAACGGCGAAAATATAGTACCATCTAACGACGAGGTGTTTGAAGCTCTGAAAAAGTTAACAAATAATAAAGCAGCAGGAACGGACATGATTCCTAATGAACTCCTTAAAAACGCAGGTGGAAACTATATAACAAAGCTGGCACATCTACTTGATAAAATATGGGAAAAGAAAATACCCGAGGAATGAGAAACGGGCTTTAAATGTCTGGTACATAAAAAAGGGGTTACACCAAATGTGAGAACTATCGAGGAATAACCCTAGAGAATACTGCCTATAAGCTCATCTCAAATGTAATATTTGTAAGAATACTTTCCTATGCTGAGAATATTGGAGAATATCAATGCGGCTTTCCAAATGATAGATCAACATCTAATCAAATCTTTATATAGAGACAGATATTATAAAAGATCTTAGAATATAGAATCAGCACCCACCACCTCTTTATAGACTTCTGTGCAGTGTACGATACAGTTAACAGGAAGATGCTCTCCAAGGCTACGAAGAAATTCAGCATTCCTTAGCTGATAAAAATGGTTAAAGCGACAATGTCTGAATTAAGATGCAGAATTAGAATACAGTTTCAATTGTCAAAACCAGTAGAAACAGAGAATGGCCTGAAGCAGGGCGATGCATTGGCATGCCTATCGTTCAACCTGGATCTAAAAAAAGCGATCTGCGACTCTGGCCCACAGGTTGGGTGTTACATGTTACATATTTAACAGGCAGACTTGTACTACGTGGATGATATTGATCTGATTGCACAACGGAAGCTAGCCTGAAGGAGGCATTTATGGCCCTAGAGACTTCCGCCATAAACATGGGGTTAGTCTTTAACACTCACAAAACTAAGTATATGGCTGTCGGAAATGACAGATGCCCACACCTCCAAGTAGGAGACTATGTCTTTGAAGCGGTGCAGGATTTTGTGTATCTGGGTGTCCGTATAGTTATCAATAACCGTTCCTCTAAGGAGATCAAAAGAAGAATCCAGATGGCAAACAGGAGCTACTATGGTCTTATCAAGCATTTTCAATCCAGACTAATTACTAGAACTACAAAAGTCACCCTTTATAAGATATTGGTTAGGCCCGTGGGTGATTAACAGGATTGATGAGCAAAGACTGTATTTTTTTTTTTTTTTTTTGGCTTAAGACTTCCATTGAAATCCTATACAGCCCGTAATATTATCATGTGAGTTTATGGAAGGTAATGTAGTTGGTTTTTAGAATTCTATTCTACTTTCTTCTATGAAACGACCTAAAGATTGTATCATGTTCCCATCCAGGTTTGCAACTTTTTGGAGAATGTGTTGTGGTTTTGTATATCAGGGTATTTTATCCGATAACTGTGGTATTTGCTGCATTTAACGATAACATGTATTGGGTCTTCGATGGTGTTACATTTGGAGCATTTGTCATTCTTATTAACTTTAATTAGTGTTAATCCGCGATTCGTTCGGCCATGGTTGATTCTTAGTCTAGTCAATAATGATATTTCTTTTCTGTTCAGCATAGTGCTGATATGGGAGAACCATGGTCGAAGATTGACATTAGGGTGGATAATATAATGATCCTTGCCTTTCGATCTTGATTCCCAGGTATATCTTTCTTGCCATTCGATAATATGTTGTTTTTTAACCCACAGGACTAGTTCAGGTAGAGGTAGCTTAGCGTTTTTTGCACTTTCTGTTCCCTGCTTTGCCAGTTGTCAGCCCGTTCATTCCCATAGAGACCAACATGCCCTGGTACCCATTGGACCTTGAATCTGTTATTTGTTGTGCAATGGACCTCCTGTATTATGTTGTTGATTAAATATGATGGGATTTGTTGTCTGTGGATGTTTTGGAGAGTGTTACATACGGATGCAGAATCTGTTAAAATGACTACTTTTGTGTTTTTGTACAGTCTATTGGCTAATTTAAAAGCCTCGGTGACAGCGTATAATTCAGCACTATAAATACTAAACTTTGTCGGGAGATTCATAGATGTTTCTTGTTTAGAATGGGCATCGTATATCCCTACTGCAACCTTGTTTTTATCTTTAGACGCGTCAGTATATATTTTATGATGATGTTTGAACTTTTCTGACAAAGTTTCTATGGTTTTCTGTCTTAGAACTGTTGCTGGGTAATGTGGTTTGGGCAAGTCTGTTTGATGTAGTTTGGAATTGGTTTTAATAACGATTTGTGACTTTGGAATGGGGGTGCATAGGTCGAGTGGTCCGGCAGAGGTAGCAAGTGAGTTAAATGAGTGTCTCATTTGTTGAACTATAATTCCTGCTTTTGGGATGTATAGGGTGCCCTTCCGGATAGATTCATATAGAGGATGGGTACTGTTAGATGCTACTTTTAGAAGACATTTTTTGTTATCCACTCCCTTCTCAAATAAAGAGGCATTTCACCTGCTTCGGCTTGCAGAGCATTTACAGAGCTTGTGCGAAACGCTCCTAAACATATCCTTAGAGCATTATTTTGAATTGTATCTAGTTTTTTAATTAGTGGAGAGTTAGACTCATTGTATATTATGGATGCGTAATCCATTATTGATCTGACCATAGTTTTATAAATGGTAAGTAAATTGTGGAGGTGTGCTCCCCAGGTAACTCCTGCTATTGATTTAATTATGTTTAAGCTATTGGCTGCTTTGTTGTATGTGTTTTGTATGTGTGTTTTAAACAAAAGTTTGGTGTCAAGGTATACTCCTAAGAATTTTACAGTATTGGTGACTTCTATTACTCCTCTGTTTGTGGGAATCATTAATTGTGCTAGATTTAGTTTTCTTTTTTTTGTAAAGGGGATAATTTTGCATTTTGATATGTTTATTTGAACATTAAGTGCCTGAAGCTTTTCTTCTAATGTATTAAATCCTTTTTTCAGTATATGACATCCTTCAGATATATTTGAACATGTTGTATAGAGTATTAAATCGTCAGCATACTGTAGAATTTTGCATTTATCAGGGGGGAACTTCGCAATCATATGTGTGTAAATATTGAATAAAATGGGACTTAAAGGATCTCCCTGGGGCAAGCCTGTCTGTGAATGAACTTTGACCTCTCCCTCGGATGTTCGTAAGTAGTATGTTCTAAATGATAGGTAATTAATAATCCATTTTATCATTACTACCTGGAGATCGATATCTATCAAGATTTCTTTTAACTTTGTTATGTTAACTTCGTTATAAGCGTCTTGGAGGTCCAGGGAAATCGCTAGGAGAATATTTTTGCTATTATATGTTTTGTATATTTCATTTATAAAAAACATGATGCTGTCGGACGTTGAACGGTTTTTTTGAAAGCCAAAACTGTTTTGACTTATTATATGATTATTTTCAAGAAACCACTCTAGTCTATGTTTAACCATAATGTTAAATGCTTAGCTAAGCAGGAGATGAGGGCGATGGGTCTCGAACTGGATAGAAGGGAAGGGTCTCTGCCAGGTTTGAGAATAGGAATTATTAGAACCTGTCTCCAATCAGGAGGGACAGTTGATGTTTGAATGCTCTGAGTAGCTTAAGCTTCAGAAATCTAGGTAGAAGAGCTATCATCTCATAATTGATTTCATCTAGACCAGGGGCTGTGGATTTTTTGCCTTGTAGAGCGGCATCCAGCTCTGATTCATTAAATTTACAAGCAACTGGATGAGCTGAGATGTATTCATTTTTAGGTAGATCTATGTTTGCCAGAATGTGTGGTGGCATAGGCGTCGAGTTGTCTCCAATCTGCTTGAGGAAGTCTTCGGCTTTGGCTTTACATGAGGTAATAGGGTTTGTCGATGAAGAATACTTTTTACCTTGAAAACATCGAACTTTGTTCCACATCGATCGATAGTTGCCAGGATCGATTTTGCCTGCAAAATCGTTCTTCCAGCTATCCCTCTTCACCTTTGCTATAAGCTTTTTAACCTTGTTTATGTTTGTTCTCATTGTCTTATAGTTCTCAATGTTCATGTTTTTTCGATAATTTTTTATTGATGTGGTCTTTTGTTTGTACGCTGCCTCCAAGGCCTCATTCCACCAAGGTTTTGGGAAAAAATGTTTGCACGGATTTTGTTTTGTTCGAGGAATTGCCACCTCTCCTGCCTGATTAATAAGCGTCGTTAAATTTTTAATGTTATTCTCCACGTGGAAATTTGAACTTTGAAGTTGTGTTATATATAAATCACGATTAATTTTCTTAAAACTCCTTTTAGCCTGTACTATACTAGTGAAAGAACAGGAAGAGAAGGAGATGGTTATTATTAGGTGGTCGCTACCAAGATTTTCATCAGTTATTGACCATAAAAGTCTATGAGATAATTTCAGGGTTACAAAAGTAAGATCTGTGATAGAAGTTTTATGACCTGGACTTCCAAGGCGTGTGGCTTTACCAAATTCATTTAGTAATACAATGGGCTGTTGAGAAAGTTGTTCGATTATTATATTGCCTCTTGAGGAGTCCCGTGAACTACCATAGAATTTGGATTCAGCGTTAAAATCCCCTCCTATAATTACAGAGCAGTTACTTAGCTTTTCAGGAATCGAGAAAATTTTCGCAAAGTGGGAGATGTTTGGTCTAGCAGAGGGAGGAATGTATACAGAAATGAAGCAGATTTTCGGATCTAAGTTTGTTGATTGGATAGCAAGTACTTCTATAGGGCCTGTGTTGTCTATTGTGATTTTTTCGTATTCTATTGAGTTGTGAATGATAATTCCTACACCACCATAATTATCTTTCCTATACTTTTTCATCACTGAGTAATTTTTAGATTCATATTTATTTGTTTTGTTGAACCACGTTTCCTGAAGAAGAGCTACATGCACCTGGTTTATATTCATGTAATTGATAAGTTCTTGAAATTTATTATTAATACTCCGGCAGTTGAATTGGATGATTTTTAAATTGTTGACACGTTTGAAAAGTTTTGGTCTTGACATAGTAGAAATTGTTGTGATATAGATTTATATATATTATATTTTGTAATATTAAATTGTAAACTAGTGAATGCCTAATTATTTAAGTTGGAAATACTACTCCATGCTATGTGTTCTTGTTTCTCCATATGGTGATAGACTGTTTATGATTTGTTTGTTGTCTTGAACAAAATTATAAAATGATTGACCGATTATATTGACAGTTTCCTTTTCATCTGATGAGTTCCTTATTTTCAAAATTAAAGAATTGAGGAACTGTATATATTTTGAATCTGGTGTGCTTTTGTGTGGGTTACTATAAGTGAAACTTTTTGGAATGGAATGAATTGGATGAGATGCCTCAGAGACGGGAGGAGGGGGTAAGTCCCAGAAGTGGTCAGAGGATAGTCCAGTACGCGGTCTTTTAATTGATCTATCCCTGTGATTTTGAGCTGAGAAATTTGTTAAAGTTCGAGTCTGATTGATATTTTGTACGTTGTAAGGATTTTGTGACTCTATATGGGGTAATTCCGGGAAATCGAGAGGGGAGAACCTATTAAAAGTGGCTATTGGCTGTATTAGCTTAGCCGCTTCTTTGTAATTAATGGGCTGTGTTGCCATTACTTGCTTAATCTTTTCTTGACGTTTTCTTTCTGAACAGGCTTTATCTGTTGGCAAATGTTGAAGTTTGCAGTGTATGCATTTGGTAGTGTTCCCACACTCGTTAGTTTGGTGAGTAATGTCTCCACAATTGCTACATTTAGTTTTACCCCTGCATTTATCTTTTAAATGACCATAATTTAAACAGTTTCCGCAAAAGAGAGGCCTAAAAATAAAGACTGTATTTGAGAGGAAAATATTTAGAAAAATCTATGGACCAGTACGAGATAATGGTGTCTGGAGAAGGCGTCACAACAGAGAGCTTTACTCCGATTTCCGCGACATACCTGTGGTGGATTTTGCCAATATCAACAGACTTTGCAGGGCAGGACACTTAAAACGAACGAGACAAGATCGGATACCGATTAGGTTCACTAACAACACACCTATGGAAAAGAGGAAGATTGGAAAACCGAAAGCCTGCTGGATGGACCAGATAGACAGAGAGGCGCAACAATTAGATGCAACAAGCTGGTGGACCATGGTTCAAAACAGAGAGGAATGGGAAAATTTTCTGCAGAAAACCAAGGCCCGCACAAGGCTATATAGCCAAGGATGTATTGGTCATGATTCTCTCCCGGCATAGGGATGTAGGAAAAATCAAGAGCTCACAAAGGCGAGGTATAGATGTGTCCAGTACCGAAATCGTAAGGGAATAGAATGTTAAAAGCACTAGGCCAAAATTTAAAAGTGGATTGCTTAACAAGTGAATTGGTTAAGATCTAGCTTTAAAAAAATTTATGATTCCAAATGGAAGAGGGAGGACTTTAAGATTTTTGTAGATTAGAAAGAATAAGAAAAAAAATAAATGATGTAGTGAATTAAACTAGTCTAATTTTTCTTTTCTGATAGTACAATGATTTATTGCATGTAAACTGGGTGTGTTACCCCAATAAACATATTCATGAGACAGCTCCACCAGATTACTGCTTGTACTCCTCAATTTAAAGTCATTCGGACGACTACAAACTTTTAGTTTGTTGAAAGAAATAAAAATCATATTATAGGAAAAAATCAGAACAAAAAAGCATAAAATGCATGAATATGGACAATATATAATAGGTGAAGTATATCATGAGGAAAAAACAATATACTCAAGCTTTAAAAAGAAAAAAAAAAAAAAAATCATTTTGGATCATCCCAATACTGTACTAAATTGTTTTAATTCAATGCAAATCATGCCTACTAGCCTGTACAATGTTTGGAAGAGCATCAAGAAGATCAATAAGTTTAGTAAACCCATAATCAGCTACTCGGCACTGGCGACCAAAATGATGATGATAAGCTGGTATCAGACGATTGAACAGTAACTGGCAATGAGGTTGAGTCCTAAGAAGATCAACTAATTCTCGCCCAAAAAATGTAAGCTGTTTCACTAATGATGGGCTCACACATTTACTTACATCTGCAACAAATATTTCAATAAACATTTCTGCCTAAATATATATTTTACAAAATTTAAGGAAATTAATTACCTTCTATTTTATCATCAAGAAAATTTCGATTAGGGGCAGGTTTTAAATATTTCACACCATTGGCAGATGATAACTCAACTTTGTTGATACAGGTTACTAAATGTTCAAGAGGTACACCATTTTCTGATCGGAGTAATAAACCACATTCTGCTTCATAGCAAACAATGAAGCTAAAATAATATTGTGTAAATACATGCAATATATACAGTAGATAACCTTTGAATTATATATAATTAATATTTCAATTAGAAGTAAAAACAGATGTTAAGTGAAGTGAATAAAACTGAGCAGATTCGCCGATTAGATGTGAATAAAGAGAACTGACACAATGGAATACTTGCTAAGTGTATGGAACATGTGCTCCAAATATGGGTTGATTATTGATCCTAAGTACCTGCTAACCTTTCTAATAAAACTGAGAATGTCCTCTACTATGTGAGTAGATACTCAGTAAAATGACAATCTATTCTTTTGTAAACTCAGCATTTTAGTGAGTACCAACTCACACAGTGGAGCCTGTTTTCAGTTTTATTATTGTAGTTTAGAAAGGTGATCAGGTACTCCGAATCAATAATCAATCCAATTTGGATCACATGCTCCGTACACTTAGCAAGTATTCTATTGTACAACTTCTCTTTATTCACATCAAATTAGAGCATCTGCTCAGTTTTTTGAGGAATGAACATGAGTTTTATTCACTTCACCTAATAAATGTAGGACTACCATGCAAAACTTCAATTAAATTTTAAAATAAAACTTCTATAATTGTGCAAAATGCTATCAGTATTAAAGTTTTTTTTCTTACTTAATTTAATTTTCTTAATAATCAATGGAAGGAAGTTGTTGATTCGCCTCATTTATTTCATTAACAAATTTGGAATTACGACTGTAGTTTAACTCGTAAATTTGATGGTGATGTTATGACGAGCTTCATCGAACTTCTATATGTACATGGCCAATGAGCACCCGCTTCTCTTCTTTTGGCAGAGCTCACACAATGCGGACCTTGTGATAACTTTGTATTCCACTTGCACTTCCTGCTCACCATAATAACGAGCAGCCAACCAGAAAATACCGCACATTAAGATAATTGTTAACTTTCTTTTCTAAATTTACTTCGGCTGAGATCTTTACCTCAGTCCATAATTTCTTTCTTTAAATTCTTATTTTAATTTCGGTTGAGGATCTCTAATTCAGTCCATAATTTCTTATTTAAAAAATTTTCTTTAATAGTATAGACATTTTAATAAACTATCTATCTATTAAAAACAAACTACATATTTTGTCACTCTAACTATAAAACTTCGTAAGTCCAACCTTACACATATGGAGTTACAAGGTTTTGTAATTAGGCTGACAATATTTTTTCACATTAAACAGTCAGCAAACATTTTTTCCAAAGTTCATTTTGATTAATATCATTTAAAATTTATGGGTAGTATATCTTTGGAATGAATGTATGAAAAATTCTAGTATAAAGAGCCTGTAAACTGCTCGCATGGATATATAATAACAAAATTATAGTAATGAAATTTTGATATGAAAAATAAATACACAAATCTGTGACTCAGCGTCCTTTTAAAAGGCAAAGGCTACTGAATTGGTATTTGTAATACCAAGTTGGTGGTAGCCAGGCATAACAAATTCCTAGCCTTTTATTTATGAATTTACACCTGTCAATTCAAATTATCAACTATCAACAGATGGGCTAGTCATAATAATAAGATAAAAAAAAAGACTTGATATGCATAAGGAAAAGAGTACCCAGCGGTACTACTTCCATGGTTTTTAGTCCCTCATCTAGACCCTTTTCAGCCATCTTCTGGTATTCCCCAGCATGAGAGTTGTAGCCATCTCTTTAATTAGTTGGTTGCTTCGTCAGTTCAACTTTTAAGTCAGTGTATAAAGTGTAAACTTATCATTTTATGAAACAATATAGCTCGAAGCAATCCATCAGGACACCTCTAAAATACAATGAATGCCACTATAGTTGGTGAGAGACCATGTGGGAGGTCCAAAAGCAGATGGATAGATAGAATCAACAAAATATAAAGTCTGGATGTGAAGAGATCATTGTAGTGTAGAGGTGTTCTGATAGATTGCTTCGAGCTACATGTCAAAGCTACCCATCCTTCTTAATCTCCTTGCCATTATATCATAGATATTGACTGACCAGTTTCTGTAAGCAGTTTTCTATTGGACCTTCTCCTCCTTGAGTTTAGACTCTGATCCCATACTGCTCTGGTTATCATGCAGAGAACTTTCCTTTCAAAACTTTTGATTCTGCTTTCGAAGCTCGATATATTATATATTTATTTATACATTATATATTTCACTTCATAATATGAGATACCAACTGATGAGTTTCCTTAAGTCATTCCTCATTTTTCCTTCTCCATATTTTTGGATGTAATCCTAGATCACTGTGAAGGACATTTATAATAAATCTTTATATCATGCTTTCTTAGATGCCTTTCAGAGACAATGCCCCAAAACGAGATAATGGTTATTACTACGTTAATTACTCACACTTTAAGTAAGGTTTTTTATTTTCGGATTTAACTTTTTGTAAAAGGGATTAGAAGTTCTATTTGCACTTGTTGTTCACTGGTTTCTATAAGCAACTCATTTATATTTAAAGAAAATAATTATAATAATAATTATTATAATAATTATAATAATCTTATAAAACGAAGCAGAAAATAGAATGAAATTCTAGGTTTGTACAGACACTTTCTGAAATTAATCTACACCAATGGTCCTAAACTACCTGGGCTTAAATCACCTTAAACTCGAACTTAACTAAACTTCAAAATAATTAGTAAAATTATATCAACATGGATGACTAAAAAACAAAAAAGACAATATAACTGTTAATTATTATGATTATAACACATTCAAGCATTAATACAGACATTTATAGTCTCACCTGGATAAAGGAAGGGCATTATTGTGAGTGGCTATTAAACAGTGAACATTAGTAGAAAATTCCTGAAGAGATACCAAAATATTGGGAAGAGGTGGAACTTCCTGTTCAGCCCATCCTTTTCCAAAGCAGCTTTTTACTTTATAATGCCTACTACAGTAAGGTTCGACATCCTGTTTGAAAATAATTCCAGAAAAAGAATAAGTAACATAAATATCAGGTTTTATTTAATTAAGATATGTAATTAATTAATTAGGCCGGTGTAGCTGACTGGCCTTTGTAGGAAATCAGACAATAACCTGTATATGGGGGAACCCACAAGTAAAATAAATTTAAAAAAGTTTAAATTATTTTTATTATCAGGCAGATAGAAACTTTTTTTAAACATACATAATAAATACATTAACATAGCCAATCTAAGCAATTTACAACTTTATTATTATTGTATTTTCTTAAAAAATAATAGACTTTTGCACTATAATTTTAGAGCCATTCTTAAATGTTTTGATAGTTCAAAAATAATTTTTAAACATTTTTATTATAACTGGTTTGTAAAGCGGCTATTTCTGTTTAAGTTTTTCAATCATTTTTAGAATTTGTAATCATTTGCGGTTTTGTAAATTACTCAACACGGGATGATCCCAGACCTTTCAAATAAACTTAATTGAGTTCAGTACATTCTGGCCTACAAATCAAAATACTATTTTCCTAGCTATGTTTCTGTTTATGTACAATATGTTCCCAATGTCATAAAATTAGAATAAACAAAATTTAATTTTTGCAAGGTAATAGGGTATATGCATGATTTTTGAAAATACCTTAAATACATTATTTTCATCAAAACAGTTATGTAAAACATTAAATTATTCATAAAGCATTCTTATTCAATTTTTTTAAAAATATTTCCTTTGGGCAAGATATTTTGACTATTCAAAAGTGCCATTTTTCGCACAATTTTTGTGACATTAGTTTTCATGTCAACGAAGCTATTTCAACTTCTTTGATTTGTTATGGTGAAATTTGCTAAATTTGACCTAATTCTGTGATTAGTAAAGCCAAGGAACAAGAGTGAAAACCTTCGTATGCAAGAATACAATAAAAATTGCACCAGATAAAGTATTTTTTCTCGTTAAAAAAGACTCAACTATATGAGCAAAGTGGTGTAAAGCCATAAGAAGAGATGAAGTATCTCCAGTATCTAGTTCGCACTGTTTTGAAGTCATTATAAAGAATATGCCCTATCCTTTACAACTGAATCTACAATTTTGTTGCTTTATGTTCTTTATAACTTTATTTTTTACTTTCCCTTACCTATATACGAAGTATATAGTAAGGGGAAGTATTGCGATTGTGAAAATTTTCGAATTCGAGTTTTCAAAGGAAATACACGTTTTAAGATCCCCTGAGTCCAACTAACTAAGTCTCGCAAAATGGTCTGTAGCTCAAAAAAGAAAAGTTTTACGATACTGAAATTACGTATTTAAGGTAGGCACATGCATGTGATGTTACAGCAACCTTTTCGTCAAAATCGAACAACCGGAAGTGCCACTTTATATAATCGATTTTACACTTTTTACAATTTTCTCGAAAACGGCTCTAATGATTTTGATGAAACTTGCCTAAATTATTCTTCATAAAGGCCTTTAACTTTTCATGTATTTAGTACATCACCAAGGAAATGCAGGGAAAAAAGTTATGATGAAAAGAATATTTAACTTGCGCATAACTTCTACTTTTATATAATTTAATGGAAACAAAATGTTTCCATAGAAACTAAACCGAAACTTTTAAAATATATTTTCAACTTGAAAAACTTAAAATATATAGGTACTATACAGAATTGTCGTACTAAAATTGTTTTATTGTACTTATGTGGGAGAAGATATAAAGAAGTGAATGCTGCTGAGTTTATTTCCAATATTGTTTATGTGAACTCTTTAAAATTATATTAAAAAGATAATTATTATAGGACGGTAAGGGAAAGTTGTGTGATGTGTGCACCGCACCAGATTTTTTTATTTGTGGGATAACTTTTTGCATTGATATCAATGTTTTTATGTTATTATGATTAGTAGTTTTTTCTTAATTTTAGAAGAGGATACAGAAAATTATATGCAATACAAAATAATGAGTCATAAGGGGATTATAAAACTTGCTCATTTAATTCTATTTGCAAGCTTGATCTGAAAAACCCTTAGTATAGGTATAAGAAAAGAACATACATACCATTCTTACAATCGTTTTCACTGGTTACTTCTAAAGACCATGTGAAATCCATATGCTTATAAATTTTATTATCATTAGAATTCCAGAACCAATTAATTAAGAATGCGGGATACAAATTTATTTCAAGAATTGTAAAATTGCTTTTTTTCACACTGTTTAAATATTTCAAATCAGTAAGCTTGATAACTTTGAAGATATACTAGGTTTTTACAAAAGTCCACATGAACATAACCCTTAATTCCAACTCATAATTATCCTATGAAAAAAAAATCGTACTTTTTAGACTAAAAAGTTCAATACGCTATATCTCAGCTAATACTGATCCGATTTTGTTGATTTTTTTTCATAGAGAAATTTATTACTTTTCAATTGACTATAACAAAACAAAATGGGGATGAATTGGGTTTTCCACTAATATCTCGGAAACGAAGCATCATACAGAAAAATGTGTCCTATACAAAAACAAAGCTGGCCATATTTTCTTTAAGAATGCTAATAATCATTTCCTTTGAATTTGAGTTCTTAGGATTTTCATGGGGTGACCTGTGACTTTGGTGGCAAATCTCAAGAATATCGGTTCAGTAGTCTCAGAGAACAGCTATGGCATAAAGGAGACAGACGGATTTTTTCTTTATTCGATATTTGGATTCTAATAAAAAATAAAGTTGAGATATGTATAAAAAGTCTCAACCGATTTCTAAATCTAAAAAGTTTTTTTTTTTTTTTCCAGTTCTACTCTAAATTAGAACAAAAAATTCTTGACCCAAACAATTCTCAACTAGCTCAACATATCATCTACTGGTATCGGTATGTAGATGACATTATATGGCTATGGTCTGGTATGACAAAACCAATAATTAATTTCTTAAACGAAATTCACCCCTCGATTAAATTCACAGTAGAATTGGAAAAAAACAAAACCATAAACTTTTTAGATTTGGAAATATCAGTAAAAAACAAACATCATGAATTTGGAATTTATCAGAAATCCATCCATACAGATGTCGTTATAAACAATGAACTAGGAGACCAATAGCACATAAACAGCATGATTTACCGTCTTTTGAACGTACCATTAAATGAAAAAACTATAATAAAGAAATTGAAATAATATATTCCATAGCAAAAAATAACGGGTACAATAAAACCACTAACAATCACATTTAAAAAAAACAAAAAGACAAAAAAAGACAATTAATATCTATTCAACAATCCCCGAAGACAGGCCCATCCCGAACCATTATGTCTTGATTCCAGATTACGACCTTATATTCACCAAAGTCGGAAATTAATTAAAAAAAAAAAAGGATTAAACCCTGCATTTAAAATATAAATAACCCTATCCTCATATTTCCCTTCTCCTAAAGACAAAATAGACCCTTTCCAAAAAAGCGGAATGTACAAACTAAATTGTAATGATTGTGCAGCCAAACACACGGGAAAAACTGGAAGATCACTAAATCAGAGATTAAAGGAACATATTCTAATAAGAATAATAAGAATTCTAACTTTGCAATTCATTTAGATGAAAAAAATCCATAAATTTATCAAAGACTCAAGAGTTAAATTAATACATCACGTTGAAAACAGCCTCAAATTAAATATATATGAAGCACTTGAAATAATAAAATCCTTCAAATCCAATTCAGATTTTTGCTTAAATGACCAAATAAATATCTCCAATAATCCAATCTTAAATTTATTCCCATCTATAACAGAAAAACCAATTACTCAACGGCATTACTGGAAAAAACCCGACCCTTAAACCATTTACCTACAACCATCCCAGTTTTCTTTCATTGTTAGTTCAGTGCTAGAAGAAACCAGTACAAACTTTTCTGTTTGATATGATCCATTCAAACCTTGGCGAGTACAAACATGTATTTGATTTCTTGTATTAAATTCATAATTCATAAATGTTTTATAATACTGATTTATATTACATCTAATTTAATATGTATAATAATGCCAAACTGTATTTTGAATTGCTTATTTTTGAATTTTTGTGTATTCTTAGAACTGAAGGTGAATGTATAACATTCGAAAGTAGGTTTCAATAAAAACAAAATTATAGAAGCAGCAAATAATTTATCAATCCCTAATCTAGGATTATTGTATAATCTAGTTGTGAACCTTCCTTTTTGGTCACTGCATAAGTAACGGAAGTTGTACTTTACTTGAAGGTCATTACTGATTCCCATCAAAAATTATATTAAAACATAATGCAAAACTTCTCAAATCTGGTATTTAAGACTTGCATACTAATATAATTAACATAATAAATTTTTGTCAAAATTGGCAAATCGGAAGTGGTACTTTACTTGAAGCTCATATTAGACTTTCATAAAAAATTATATTAAAATATAACGTAAAACATTTCAAATTTGGTAAATTAGACTTTTATGTCAATATAAGTAATATAATAGATTTTGGTTGAAATTGGAGATCCGAAAGGAGTACTTTACTTTCTTTGAAAGTCATAATAAACTTACATCAAAAGGTATATCGACATTTATTACAGAGATCATATGGTTCGGTGATAACAGTTATAAACGCGATTTTTTTTCCACTATAATTAAAAACATTTATTATTTGTTTTAAGTGTTAAAATTGAGTGTAAAATGCTTTTTTTCCTCCCCATTTCTGAGCTGAACAAGTCTGCAGTAGGAGAATAAGACCTAAGTTAAGCGGTTTCTTCCGCTTAAAATGTTGAAACCGTCAATTTCCAATACTTTATCTAGTGACATAGACAGTTCTAATGTTGTCAAGAATCACGAAGAAATCTCTTGGGAACTTGTTACCAACTGAAGGAAAACGACATAATAACGAAATAAGACCTCAAGAAGCAAGAGCTTGTGTGTGTATTTGTTTGTGTGTGTCTGTAAGTATCAATAGATGGACGTTGTGATGCCGAGTATCGTTTTTGAGGTATGTTCGGAAACTAGCAACCAAATTCATGGTCACTTTTTGAGCCACCGATTTATAGTTTAATAGGGGTAAAAGAAGTCATGGGATGTCTACATCAGATATTTTAATTATAGTAGACAAAATCTACTTCATCTGCTAGAAAGCCGATTGAGTTGTTGAAAAATCTGCTTTTGCTAGATGCTTTTATGTTATAAAATAAAGAAGTTAGAGATATAGGAATAAATAATGGTATAGGATCCTATGGAGCCGGGTGCTGCATATAGATGATGAGATGGTGGGCCCACACCTCCATACTGGGAAGGGCCTCTTTGTGTTATTCTGTACTCTGTGGTCATTATCCCCTTATGGTACAATCCGGCCTATTTTTTTTTCTCAAAAAACAATGTTTATTCTTTTTCTTTACAAATGGCTTTCTATTGAGCTACTAGACAACATGTGAACATGGACACACATCAACAGTAATAGTTATTAAGATGACAAACATACAGGAAATGATTATGCCCAGAGAAATAGATAATGATGATATTGTACAGGAAGACGACTTTTTATTCTTATTCTTATATAGGTTATTCTGTAGTATTGAAGCATAATTTAAGATAGATAATGGTTAAGGGACTAGATAAAAAATGGGTAATACATGGGCAATAAATAATATGCATAATATATATTATATAAAAAAAACTGATTTATAGTCAATAATGTTGTAAAACTTGCCAACGGCTCGGAATGTTGGACAGTGATTAGAGTCCAGGAACAAGTCCTTCTCAGGTTCGAGAGGAGGGTACTGAGAAGGATATACAGTGGAATTTATGAATAAGGCACCTGGAGAAGGAGGAATAATGCAGAATTAAGTGCTATATATGGAGATCTAGATGTAGGCACCGTAATCAAGTTATCAAAGCTTTGATGGCCGGATCATATAGGAAGACTGAAATCAAATGAAATTCCATATAAAATACTGTCGAGCATTTAAATGGCACGCGTTGGACATCCTAAGCTTGGCTGGGAGGATGGGGCTACTGCCGAAGTAAGTGCTCTACTTGATATCAGAAATTGGAAGGCAGTAGGAAACAGAGAAGACTGGTGATCTATGCTGGGGCAGGCTTTGACTCAACAGCTGGGTCATAATGCCAGCTAATAATAATCACAGTGTTGCAAAAATAGAAACAAATATTTTTCAATGTACCAATCAAGTACCACTTTTGCTTTGGCTGTATTTTTCTTTACCAGGGCTACTTTTGAAATTTCGAGTTTCAAACTTTAGTTGATTGTGCCTAGGGCGATAGATTTTCGTCACAGACAACAAAGAATCCAAAGACATTCTGCAGAGCGTTTTTCATTTCATCAATCAAACGCACGCAAATAGGTTTTTGTTAAAGTCAAAATAAACCACACTAAATAATTATGAAGGTCTAGGGATTTAGTACCAATAAAATCACGCAAGTTTTCATGACAATATTGCTAATAAAACTGATACGAAATAGTTCATGTAATGCCAAAAAACAAATTTCATGCGATTTTATAAAAAAATGGAAAACTCATTTTTGTTGACATATTGTATCTCACTTACTATTGTTGTAATTTAAAATATTTGGCACTTACTCAATGTAGAATCTTTTGCTCTTTAATTAATGACTGATGATGTTTTTCTGTGTGATGAATGGCTTTTGAGTTACAGACGAAAAACTGAAATAAATCTGAAAATTTTGATGTTTTTTGTGGTGCCAGCTCTGAAGCTCACAGAGAAAAAAAGGAAGAACATCAAAATCTTTCATTTGGGTGTAAATTAAATTGATTAAAACAATTTCCAGAAATTAACAAACAGTAATGCCCTTTTTTGAACAAATATTACAGAGCTACTATGCTGCTCCATGTACCTTACAGAATCCTGAGATGGAAAATAGGCAAAGCCATGAACAAGATACTTGAAAAATATACTAAATTCATTAAGACTATATGTAATTCAAGAATTTGATCAATCTATCAGCTAAAACTGTAGTAACTCACTTAGGTTAGAAAGTAAAAGTCAAAATAAACAGCATTAAATAATTATGAAGGTCTAGGGAGATAGAATTGATAAAATCACACACGTTTCCATGACAATATTGCTAATGGAATAGCTTCTTTTAACGCTATCTAGTGATTGAAAACAACGTTGACATCATGACAGTGTGTCAATGTTATTTCTTACCTTGAAAGAAAGAAAAAGAAACCTTTCTCCTTGTCACCAGCTTAAGATTTGTTAACTGTCTATGGAGATCGGTTATGTACCTGTGACAACTTAAAAAATTATAAAACTCTAGATAAATGGATGAATTGGCTAGAGTTTGTGTACTACAATGTATAACCAGACGATTTTCCAATTAAAAATAATTTTATTAGTCCATTTAATTTATATAAAATTAAGGTGATCTTCGTAAAACTGACCTGTGGTAGGTCTAGGGAAATAGAAAGCGAGCATAAATTAATTTGTCAGAATACCTAATTAAACAAATAATGGCAACAGATATGAAGACTGTCTCAGCACAATCCTCTTGTTACCAGCGATTGTACCATAATGGGATAATGACCCTTAAACGTTTTCAGTAGTTAGCTATGAACAAAATTATAATGTGCACATGACACATTTTTAAAAACATAATAAAATAGAACAAGAAATAATAAAGAAAAATAACATATTTTGATGATAAAATCTAGCTTTTTTAAATGCTATTTTTATCATTTCTTATTTTTCTTGTTTACCTGGGGAGAACTAAAGTTAGGTGATGGTGAATTCCGATGGTCTGGATTAAGAGACACCATTCTACCAACGCATTCATCAGTTATGATACAGACATCTTTCAGGCGATATAGATCAGATACAGATATGGTTGTGACATAACGTGATTCAAACATTTTTAAGAATTTAAACAAAGGTAACTTAAATCCAGGAACATCCTGTAATAATGATACTATCTGCCACCTAAAAAAACATGAAAAATACATACATTATGAAATATTCATTATTCTCATTATACAGATGATAATTGCGTAAATAAATACTAGTTATTGTATATATATTAAGCTGAGGTTTATCTTTTATGTATATATTTTCTTTAAATTATTAAAATTTATAAATCAATATCAAAAGTAAATTTGATATTTCTAAAATGTTATATGACTAAGATTTGTGGAAAAACGACACTGCGGTGGCATCCCAGGTGTCTTAACATACATGATCATGCAGCTATTGATGTGATCTGCAGGATGAATGATTTTAATTAGGCTAAAATTATTTTTGGATGATATTATGTAATAGTGAATTATGAATACCTACTTTTTAAATTAAATTAAAAAGTAGGTTCATTAAATCAGTGTTAATGAAAAAACAAAACAGAAATATGGTAAATCATGGGGTATGGCTATGGATGTTTTAAGTGTTATAAGCAAATGTTTAAACAAAAGCATTTTCTTAAGCATGACTCTGGGGTTATGTTTCATCACTGATCCTAAAAACATAAAGACAAAAAAATAAATTAATAAATGAGTCCCTTCACCATACATACCTACCATCTAACATGACCTTAATCTTCATTATCATCCTTCTTTTTTCTCATTTTGTTGACTGTTTCATGGCAATAATGCTACTTTATAAAGTCCTAATATATGATCTATCTTCTTGCAGCCATTGTTTCACAATTAACACTTCATTTTTTTAAATTTCACTAAATTTCTTGATTGAAATGTTTGCTTACAGAGCTTCAGGACACACTATATTCAATGTTACTTCATACAAGAATAAGAACATATAAAGTTGGTTGGCTTTCCAACTTTTTAATAGGCCACCAATATCTAGTTGGCCATGCGATGCACATTTAAGGCAATTGAGTTTTACAATTTTTAATGATTGCCTTTGTACTTATTAATGTTTCTGTTGAGAATTGAAATTGTTGATTGGAATACTATAAAAGAACAAGTATTTGTTTGTATGTGGCTTTGTTGATGAGGGCTTTTAAAATATTTGGCTTGACAAGAGTTTCTTGATAGTCTTGTTCCCTTGTTGTGAGGATGAATACAGATTTCTGAGCTGTGTAATAGGCAATCTTTACTATCTACAATATGTACAAGGGTACTTCAGAGGATTGAAATGTGTTCAAACACTTAGTTGACTGGCCCATCTGTATCACATCACATTTTGTGTCAATTAGTATGCAAATTTAAGACTACTGGAAAATCCTTATAAAAGTTTTTAATGTTGCTAGTTGGAAAAATATGTGTTTTTTATCACAGCCATGTATGATTAAAAAAAAATATTCAATATGGTATATATGACATGATAGCTGTCTGAAGTTATGAAAATGGAAAAGGTTTTCCCCTCCTTGAGCATAACCTCCCAGCCTTAGCTCTACCCACAAGGTTCTTCCTTAAGTTGTTTGCCTATAGTAAATAGATGATATGATGATGTGATCCGCAATAAGAGGATTTTCATTTTTATTGTGACAATTAATAGTTTATGCTCATCAATGTTCAATAGTCTGTAATGATGTAAGGATTTTGTCAATTTTTATTTACATTATTTTTGTCTTTTTCTACCTTCCGCAATTTTAAAGAGCCACTGGTTCCTCTGGAAGTTTGCACTTGATCTGGTCTGCATTTTTGGGATGCCCAGAGGATCATTATTGGTTATATGCCAGAGCTGTGGAGGAGGAGGTCGACTTGGCTGGGAAACTAGCGCCTGCAGTGAGTGTTGGAAGTGATGGTGGAGTGTTAAGAGTAGCAGAAATCAATGCTGAATTTTTCATACCCCATATTGATGAGCTTGAAATTTTGGCTGTTTGAGTCTTAGCTCGTTTCGCCCTAATCTTAAGCAGTGTCAGTACTGATGGATAAATTGTACAGGAATGAGTTGATAAAACAAGGGGAGGTGTAGCAGTTTTAGAAAAGAGATAAGTAACCCGTTACTGCTGAGCCAAGACATTGTAACGTACGACTTTTTTGTTAGACAACTGATTTATTTATTTATTTGGGATTTCAAATTTATTATTTATAATTTATAATAAATTTATATAATTTACAATTATATATGGTAATTTATAAAATCTATAAATCCAGAGTACCTCTTTCTTGTCGGCTGTGCACCAGAAGAAGGTCTTTAAATTTATGTGGTCTAAGGCCAGATATAAACATGCATATTATGCCATAACAGGAAATACATTCACCAAAACATGCCAAATGTGCAAACAACTGTTAAACAAATATTCGTATAATAAGATTGTTTCTGGGTGTATCCAATTTAAGTCAGTTTTTCAATCTGAACCAAAGAGAATTTGTTCGCTGACACACAACAAATGCCCTATTCACACATTCGCCAATGAATAGAAAAACATTCTTGCTTTTTAGTTATTTTAGAATCAGTAATTATTATTCATTATTATTGATGAACGATAATTTAAAATTATTATTATTTTATTTCACAATAATAATAATATGTAATAAGTAAATGGTAATCCTTCTGCAGAGCTCCTAACGACCTTGGCCTGGTCTAGATTTTAAGACCTGACTGTACTTCATGCAAGCTGCGCATGCCCACAACAAATACTCAAACCAACCTTACATATACAGAATGTTCATGTAAGGTTAGGCCAGATTTCCTGCCTTTTTACGGAGGAGTATTGCTACCCCCACCACTGTTCCCATTTCTCCTACTTTTTGAATTTCCCGCAATTCATTTAAAATTCCTGCCGGTAGATGTTGTCCCTGAACGTTTTGAATTACCCGTTTCTCCCCACCTTTAGTTAAGAAAGGAAGGTGAAATAGAAATAATAAAGTCGGAGTTTGCAATAAATTCTGGAGAAGTTCCCGTTTCTCCATGGTTCTTGAAATTTATGGTTCTAAAAGTGACTAAGAAATAATATATCTATATAACATAATAAATCTATAAAAATCATTTTAATACTAAAATTTAATATGTATTAATTATAATTTTTTCGTAAGAAGTGAACATTTCGAAGAAGAGCTAAAATGTGTGAAATACGATGAAAACATAAATAATCAGGTTCAACCTGATATACTTATATCTTGTGTAGGAAAAAAGCTGGTGGGGACAAGAGATCTATTCGGTAAAAGGCAGGAAATTTGACCTAATCCTACGTCAGCATAAAGATCCGTTGGTGTGAGTATTTGTTGTGGGCATGCGCAGCATGAAGTACAGTCAGGTCTCAAAATCTAGACCGGGCCAAGGTCGTTAGGAACTGTGCGGAAGGATCACCAAATAAATAGTTATTATAACAATTACCTGCTTTCTATCAATTTATTAATGAACTGAAAATATCACTAATTGATTCATAATTTTTTGTACCAAAATTTACTATTTTCATAATTGATAAAGAATAATAATTGGTTAATTCAGCATTACACTAGTTTGGGCCAATTTTCTAGATGCTTCGACGAAACACGTGAATGTCTAAATAGGTCATTGCGGGATTTACCGAAACACATAATTGTAACATAGATGAAACAGTTTTGTGTTCCATGTTACCTGATGATACACATGTCTAAACCTTGCTTAATGCCCTCTGAAGATTAGTTACTTCATTAATATTGAAGATGTCCTCATTTACACAGATATACAAGTCAAGATGTCCTCCTTTTTTTTAGCAGAGCTATTATAATACTTGTGACAAGATAAGACCATCTCTCTGGATATGTGAGAGCATCAGGTCCATAGACTGGAGGGATTTCTTTTTCTGGATTCCTACATTAAACGGTCCCAAAGAAGATTTAATATTAAACTATGGTATTAAATTAAATATTATACAATGATATAAGCTTTGCAAGAATAAAGAGAAGACTCTTATATGGGATGCCAAGAAAATCTCTGATGCATGGAAGTGAGTAGTTATCAGTACTACCTCTAAGACAATGATGTATGAAATGTTAATGTATAGCTCATATATGTTATGCTGTTTTGTATGCAACATGCATATCTAGATAATAAACTCCTCTTGCACAGGGTTAAGATTAGTGGACAAAAGAACAAAAAATATAGCTATAGAATTATTAATATAAAAATTTATCATTACTATTTTTAAAATGATAGTAAAATAGCATTCATTTTAACCAGTATTTATTTTGTTGGTGTTAAAAAAATCATCTCTTTAAGTCTATCAGGAAAAAAATTTTAAAATCACCTGATAAACTGAGGATTATGTGGCTGAGTAGAATGGGCATAAGATATTACGATCCTCTTATAACCAATTTTTCTGCGATGAAGTTGTGAAATAGCGTACTGTGCATCTTGTATTGTTGGAACTTTAATACTAGCAGCGAAATTACCATCTGATTGTACAAAAACAGATACGTGAAGAACCTAAAAAAAATTGCCAAAAATAAATTAATCACATGAGTTCTTTAACAGAAAAATGATTTAGTTTTACTTACCATCACATGTTCTCCAAATATAGATAAAAGAATTTTCTTCATTTCCATTGGATCAATGTTTTGATCAAGATTAGAAATATGCAATTCGATTGGAGTACTACTAGCAGCTTGAATAGGATTGAAGTATTTCTACAAAACATTGAAAAGGTATAAACATAGCAATGATTTTTTTAAAATTTGTAATAAAGAATAGAATAAATAAATTAAAATAATTTAGCAGTGGTTCAAGCAGTGGCAAATTTGTAAAATACAAAAAATTCACAAGCCACATCGCCTGATTGAAATAGTAGTGGCCAGGTGCTCGAGTGGGGATAAATAAAATAAGGCATGAGTCGATGAGACTTGTTGCAGATTTTTTTGATATCTACAAACCTCACATCAAAGACAAGATGCTTCCTCTACATACCTCCAGATCGTGAGTGACATTAAATTTTTAATCAGCCACTGCTAACAAATGAGCTGAAATAACTTAAATTTAAACAAATTTTTCTTTATAAAATATTATAAATTAATGTCAGGAAGAATATGAAATTTATACATTAAGAATTTGTATGCCACATTTTAATTTGTATTAACTCTCACCAAGAATCCACTTAGAAATTTTTTTATCAAAATTTAGAATCAATATTTGTCAAAGCTGTTAAAATTTTTTGTTAATTAAAGAAATTATTTCTTAAAAACTACAGTTTTATTTTATTTTTGTTTAAACCATAAATCACAATAATATATATATATATATATATATATATATATATATATATATATATATATATATATATATATATATATATATAATAAAATATCATTTATGGCAATAAGCCCAAAGACTAGTTTCTAAATTAGTAAGGAATAACGTCTAAATGCGAAATAAGGGGCTGCTTAATACAGAAGCTGTTAAGACCACCTAAGCCGGTCACAGAGAAATGACTCCCTATAATTAAACAGGTAAGACTTTTAATTCATTGTATAGCAATTGTTTTCTTTATATTTGTTTGAACTAAAATAATTTATTTTATTATCATTTTGTTTAATTTTTCTGTCAATTCTTTATTTTTATTTGTTTTCCTTTTTATAAATTCAATTTCAACTGACATAGGAAGACCCCTGGAACTCTCTTGTTGACTATACAAAAAATGGATCTGGGACCAAATTAAATCCCATCCTGTTTTTTGGAGCATAAATGTTGAATTTGGGGTCTGATTTTTTAATAACATACACAGATTGTATCTTCCACAGAAAGGAAATGATTTCTATCTTTATTCTTAATACTTTTTAAACAATAAAAGTATTGTTTAAACATGTACAATGTTGAAAACTGCAGTAATATATTAATAGCTTTCCAATAAATTGTTGGATACTCACTTTCAACGAGTTCCAAATTTGTCTAAGACCATGTTTTTAAATCTCATTTTTAATGAAATATTCGATTTTAAATTATGAAGTCCTTCTTTTTATTTGAAAGTTAGGGTTCTTAGGATGAATAGAAGTGGGAGAAAATAGATTCCTCACACAATTGTTTAGTTCTGTTGCTAGGGATGGAAAATAAAAATCAATTTTCTTCGACAGGTCCTCTAGATGGGCTATACGTTCTGCCATAAATACTGTAAAGTAAAGTACTGCCATAAAAGTTGAACTTAGTTTATATCCTTGGGTATTATTTAGATAATCCTTACCTCTATATGGTTATTTTCTTCACATACCAGGATAATAATCCCAATTAGTTTGTATTTTTCTTTCGCTCAGTTAACATGAAGTGGGGTGATAAAGAAAACCGAATAGCCATGATCGCCTTACACAAAGTTGGAAAATGTAGATCAGAGATTTTCAACACTTTGTGTATCAGCCATATGTTCGTGTACCCCACTATAAATAGATATAATGAGACCCTATCTGTATGTGACAGACCTCAACTGGGCCGTCCCCGCAATGTGAGAATTACAAATGCAGTGAGAGCAGTGGCTGCTCGAATCAGAAGAAATCCGAGAACTATATGAACTATAGTTAAGTTTTTGAAGTTAGGGAGGATTGGTTGGGCGGGCCATGTGGCCAGAATAAATAAACAAGAGATCCCGAGGAAAATACTTGAGGAGATATCGCATCGAACCCAAAAAGCTGGAAGACCCAGACTGAGGTGGGCTGATGTTATGGCAGTGGATACCTGAAGCATACTTGGGATCAGGAACTAGAAGGCGGTTGCACAATATAGAGCCAACTGGCGGCAGCTCATTGAGGAAGCCAAGACCCACCCCAGGTTGTAGCGCCATAGAGGTAGGTAGGTGAAAGATTTTTTATCTGAGTAAAAGATTTTTTTATCGGAGTAAAAGCTGCAAGATAATTTTGTGATGATTAATTAAGTTTTGAAGCTCTTTTAATACATAATAATTTGGAAAACTAAACTTAGCCTATAGATCCAGAAAAAATAATATTATCAACAAAAGCAGTCAAGTATAAATAGATACATATGCTTCAGTTATTAGAATATAATACAGTTAGAATTATTAAATCTAATAATTTTGTTGTAGATCTAAACGGGAATCGCACATAAAAATATTGATATGCAAATAAATATCTCACAAATAAAAAATATAAAATGATGAAAACTCATACTTTTTTAAACATAAAACAACAAAATTGTAAAGGAAAGATATATTCATTGTAATAATTTCAAAATGATCTTTAAAACAATGTAAACTAATTATTGGAGAAACTTTCTCTCTTCTTGAAATGAGTTTGAATAGCCAAAATATCTTGCCCTAAGGGATTTTTTTAAAATTTATTGAGATTGTTTTTATTAATGATTTAATGTTTTGCATAACTTTTGAGACAAAATAATTTATTTAAGGCATTTTCAAAAATCATGCATATATTCTATTGGTGGACAAGCTAACAAAAGAAGCATCTATGAATGATAATCTCAATTCTAGTTCCATTTTCCAATTCCAGTTTCTACAGCAAATCGCTCATGGCAATTACTCATATGCTAAAAGCACTAACTACAGAATAACTCAACTACTGACAGGAAATGAACATGTAGAATAATATTTAAAATATTATCATTAAAATTTACAAGACAGTAAATAGTAGTTAAAACAATAGCATTTAAAATAAAAAAAGGTTTGCCACAATATAATAGACACACACACACACACAGAGTACTCAGTATACAGAGTACCTCAGGGTTCAGTGCTGGGACCCCTTCTGTGAAACATTAAATAAAATAAACAGAATAAATCACTTTAAGAGTGAGTAGAGAAGAGATCCAGTCCAAGCCTTTCTTGACATATCTCGAGGTCACTATTGATAAAAGGTTAAGGTTCAAAGAGCATATCCAGCAGATGAGCGATAAGGCAGCTAGGGTGACGACAGCACTGGCTCGACTGATGCCCAACATAGAAGGACCCAGACAAAGACGCAGGTTGTAGATATCGAGCGTGGTCACATCCATCCTGCTTTAAGCAGCCGCGATATGGAAAGGATCCTTGGATACACTGGCTTAAAGAAGACCGATGGTATCCATATATCGCCGGAGAGCCTTAAGAGTGATCAGCACATACCGTTTCATACGATGTTACATGTGTGGTGGTCATCATGCCACCAATACAGCTGATCGCCGAAGAGAGGAGGTACTCGTATAACAGAGTCAACCACATTTTCAGGGTTGAAGAAAGAAAGAAAACAGTTGACAGATAGCAACGGCCCTGGGATAAGGCAACGAGCAGAAGGTGGACACATAGGCTGGTTACATATATTCAGCCCTGGGTGAATAGGGAGCACAGAGAGGTTGCTTTCGAGTCTACCAGTATAGATAAGCTGGACAATACAGCAGAATGTCCAGTGTGCTCAGCAATAGAAGAGAGCATGGAACCCGTATTCATCTGCTGTTTCCGCTTTCAAGAAGAGAGGGACGAATTTCAAAGGGTGTGCGGATCGTAACCGACTGCCGATAACATTATCAGCCTAATGTTGCTCTCCCAGGAGTGCTGGATGGCGGGCCAACGCCTAGCAGCACAGATCATCAAGCTGCTGAGGAAGGAAGAGAGAGAACGGTGAGCATAATAAAGCTGGTAGCCTGATACTCGCACCAGCATAGTGGCACTCAGCCACTTCCCTACAATGAAGTAATGCCTGACGGTGATCCAGTGGAGGGTGGGAAACAGGTGTAGAGAGGTGGCTTTAGTGGATCCCACACACGGATGAGTACGTACCTATCAGCATCTTATGAAGATTTCCATCTACCCCCATACAAAAAACAAAACACACACATACAGACTTCATAAAAGTGTAAGAACATAAGAATTATTATATTTCATTTCAAATAATAAAAATTACCTCATTATCATTAATCTCTGGTATCGAATTTCTTCCTTGACTGTAAACAGATGAAAAAGGCTTTGGTTTGATCAAGTATGGAGAAGGTGTTCTGCACTTTCTTGAAACTCCATTCTATATAAACAAATATATATAAATAAACAAATATTATATATATACATTTAATAAATTATTTAACTTTTGGTAAAATTTTGAAATGATATCTTTTTTAATTATTTATTTTAACTTTGAGTGAAATAATGAGAATCTTTATTTTATTTATTTATTATTTTATTTTTTCTTGCTCTCCTTCTGGCCTGATGATGCCTGAAGTGGTGAAATATCGACAGGTGATTTATTTTCTGTAATTTCTGAGACTTTTGGGTTCTAGTTCGGATTTTTCCATTTATGTCTTAACAATTATTTATGTCTCATTTTGAGCTTTTGCTCTTGCATATATATGTTTATATATATATATATATATATATATATATATATATATATATATATATATATATATATATAAGTTTTTACAACTTTACAAACAAAAGTAGATAGTAGTATTTGTGAAATATTCGAGAAATAACAAAATAATATCATAAATATCTTAATTCTAAAAAAAAATATTTAAAAAACATTTAAATTTCATCTACAAATTAATAAAAGTTGCTTTGATATGTCATTTTCGATATCTTCATACTCCTGCTTTAAGGCTAAACCTCACCGTTTTAGTTCATTATATGGCCACCACGCTGCGCTTCAAATTAAGAAAATTTACAACTAAATTTTCTTTAAAACGGAATGTCCAATTTTTGTTACATTAATTGCAACTTACTAGCATAGAATTGCCAATAATTATGTTTGAAGGATGCAGTATATCAAATAAGGATAGTAACAATATTTAAACAGAAAAAAGTTTTAGAATTTGAATTTAGGAATAGATGTGTGAATTATTTTGGTAAAAATATTTGAAGTAAAACCATTTTTAATTAGTACCTTTTAATGCCTTTTAATTAGTACAATAACATTTTCTTGCCAAAAGGTTGGAGGGTCAGGAGCTCTTAGCTAAAGGGATAGGGGCAAATACTGGTCCGGAGAAACATTTTTGGCTGTAATAAATCGCCACCAGGGATGCTGCTATATATAAATAAATAATTTTTTTATTGAAAGGGGCAGAATCGAAAATTTTCCTATAATTTTGACTGGATTTTTCAACAATGTTAAATATTTTAATTTCCTCAACTATTTTGTGAAATATTGTAATTTTCCCCAACTCTTTTGAATTTGAACTTCTCAATTAACTATTGCGAATGTTGACACTTGACAAAAATAATTTTTTTTTTTTCTATTCAAAGAATATTGTATCGATAAAATTCCAATTTCTTACACAAAAGGTATGAATAAATCCATATAATTGAATACTTTTAGTCCCAAGATATAATTTACTTGAGAGGATGGCAAGTACAGCCGAAACTTTGCAAAATAATAAAATAAAGTTGGTGAAGTAAAATACAGCCCATTATTCTTAATCAAATTAAATATTTCTTCACCTGAATCATAAGAAAAATGTATTCGTTTTAAATTTTAGTAACTCTTTGAGGAAAATGTTTTTCTACTATTGTTGCAGTTTGAAGTAGGTTCTAAATTCTCAAATTTCCCAACTTTTGGGGATTTTCAATTATCGGGAGAATAATACCCCATCTATCCCTTCCTGATCCCTCAATAATTGGAAATCCCTAAAAGTTGGGAATTTTGAGAATTGAGAACCTACTTCAAACTGCAAAAATAGTAGAGAAACATTTTCCTCAAAGAGTTACTAAAATTTAAAACCAATACCAATACATGTTTTGAATGATTAATGTGAAGAAATGTTTAATTTTATTAAGAATAATGGGCTGTATTTTGCTTCGCCAACTTTATTAAATTTATTTAAAAATTAAAACCAAAATCGCCATAAAACATTAAATCAAGTATGTTTTAAAAATTTTAAATATAAACTAACTTCATATTCGGATTCATGGATTCAGCACCCAAAAAACTCGTATATACAAATCTTAAAAAAAAATAAAAAATGAAATTTTTCTCTCTTACTGGGGAGAGTGAATTTGTTTGCACATTTCCCTTAATCAAATCTTTAACCATAACTAGTACATACTTTGATCAAAATTTCATTTTTAAAATCAAATATCATTCATTAAAATATTATTATTAAATTAAAAAAAATATGTTTCCTTTGGACAAGATATTTAGGCTATTTAAACATGCCATTTCATTCGCCATTAATCACAATTCATGTCCACAGAGCTATTTAAATGACATAATATTGTTTCTGGTGAAACTTGCTAAATTTGATCTTATTCTATGATTAGTAAAAACCATGGAACAAGATCCAAAACCTTTGCATAAGTATTGCTTGTGTGACTATGTGCAAAAATACAACGAAAATTGCACCTCATTCTCGTTTCAAAAGTCTCAACTTTACAAGCTAAGTAGTAAAGACATGAGAAAAGATAAAGTATCTCCAATAACTAGTTTGCATTGCTGTAAAGACCATTTTAAAGTCATTATAATGAATACATCGTTTCCTCTACAATCGAATTGACAATTTCGTTGCTTAATGCTGAAAAAGTATCATAACCTCAAAAAGTTTAGATGGGACATTTGATGAATTATAATAACTTTATTTTTTTTATATGTGGGATAACTATTTGCTTAGATATCAATATTTATCCCATATGTGATTAGTAGTCACATGAATATTATGTGAATATGATTAGTAGTTTTTCTTAATTTTAGAAGAGGATACAGAAAATTATATGCAATATAAAATAATGAGTCGTAAAGGGATTAGAACTTTTATCAATTTGTGTTTTTTATTTCTTGGCTATTTATTTGTATATCAATGTTTTTATGTGAATATAATTAGTATTTCTTCTTTGTTTTAGTTAGAAGAGGATACAGAAAATTATATGCAATACAAAATAATGATATATATATATATATATATATATATATATATATATATATATATCATTATTTTGTATTGCATATAATTTTCTGTATCCTCTTCTAACTAAAACAAAGAAGAAATACTAATTATTAAATATATATATATAGACTGGGGGTCATTATTATTTGGTGCTTACGTCATCAATATTCGATTTTCAGACCATTTCCAATTTTTTTTTTGTATATCGTGTGCGGGAAACGATGGAGGTGGTGTTTACCTCCCAAAATCAATTGAAACTTAAATTTTGAATTATATATATATATATATATATATATATATATATATATATATATATATATATATATATATATATATATATATATATATATATATATATATAATGATAAATAATGAAAAAAAATTAAAAAAGAACAAATTTTTATAATTTGAAGAAGTTAAAATAAATTACAAATAATTTTGTGAGTCACTGTATAATGACACAATTTGTAGATTAGAAATTTCATTACTGTATATGTAAATATAAAACCAGTCAATATTACAACAATTCAAGCATCATTAAGACTGAAAAAGATAAAATCACATTGAAGAAGAGATCTAGCATACCTCTCTTCAAAATCCTAAAAAAAAACTAACTAAATAGCAATATTACATTACATTAAAATATTACATACTAAAAATCGAATATTGAAGACGTAAGCACCAAATACTATATATATATATATATATATATATATATATATATATATATATATATATATATATATATATATATATATAAGTTCACTGATAAACAATAGTCCACGGGAATATTAGTTTGTATATCTGTTTTTAGAAAGAAAAATACCCATTTTCAGTGCACAAAGATCGTTTTGATTTTCACTAGGGTATGTGGTTCAGTCTTATCCTAGTTTTCAGAAATCAGTTTGTACACAAGTTTCAATGGTGTGCTTGTAAAGAGTGATTTAACATCATAAAAATTTTCCAAATGATATGTTAGACTACTAGCAGCATCTACAATCGGTTGACAAGGTTTATTTGTATTATAGGTTTTTATCAGAACATGAATTTTAGGTGTCTGACAGTAACTGTTAATCAGTTTTAACCTAGTTTGTCTATTAATGAATTTTCTAATTTATTTACATAATCTGTGACCTTTTTATTTAAATCCTGACTAGGGTCATGCCTAATAGTTTTGTATACATACATATTTTAATGGGGTGTAGGAGTGATGACCCTACCCCATGTACCTCAATTGTGAATTGCGTTTTGGTTTTCCCGGACGTAAAATAGTTGCCCGAAGGTTTGGTCCATGGACAGTCTCCTTCGGGGAAAGAAATATAGGTTCTCATGCGCCTGCTGACCCTGAACAGCCATGATCTGTGGATCTAGACCGATTTGTCACTGTCCTTGAACTCGAGTGAGTCGGTGGGAAAGACATAGCTGAATTGGTCCCAGCGGGACTAGTTATGGAGCAATGGGCAGCCTGCCGCAAAACCATGGTTCGCAGCACCTTGAGGTTGGGTGACCCCCTCCAGGCTGTCTGTGCCCACGCAAGCAATAAATGTCTGTAAGAATACCACATCACACGGCCAAAGATCTCAATGGTCTATAGTGCCAACAGAAAAAAAATAAATAATAAAAGAAACATTATTCAATGTTAATGTTTTTTTAAATGGATATGAATGTGGTGCTGGCTACTGAAAGCTTCTCAATGAAATAGAATATAAATGAATTGAGACTCTATATGGTACTTTAATCAAATAGAAATAATTTAAAAAGTCGAATATACAGATTGCTAAACTGTCGGTCTTTGTTCAGGTTCTGGCCTATAACAAAAATTTATACATATATTGTAACGTTCTTCAAATAATACTACCTTGGATGAGGATAGAGGTCCTTATTTCAAAAATGGTCGGTTTTAGCATTGATACAGGCTTCGATAGATCCTGCCTAGTTATTAAATAGGAACGGACTATATTAGCGAGTTAATAAATAAAATAAGTTAACATTTATTGATATAATAAAGAAATATTATTATGTATCATTAAGTAAGAAATTATTTATAATGAAGGCACTTACAGTACAAATAACAAAAAATTTACTCATAAAATGATTAATAAATTTAAAACAAAATCGATCTTGATAACTATGTGGACCAAAAATGAAAATAGTAGCTAATGTATTTTGCATCGAACCACCCTAAATAAATTATGATTAATGCCCTAAACAACTAATAGATTGTTACAAAAGTCCTTGTGCGTTAGTATAGCTTCATTTCTGATTATATATTTTTAACATTATTGAATACTACTCTTCAAAGTAAAGTCCACTGTTTTCAACTATTTTCACCTACCTTTCTGCCAGTTATACGATTTGATGCCGGTGCCACATCTTTGGTTATGAGGCAAAGAACTCTTCAAATTAAATTTTTATGTCCTTGTAATTATCAAAGATTCAACCTTTTAAAGAACGGGCTATCGTTAAACAAACCATAATCTGATGGTGCACTATCTGGGGTATATAGAGGATAAGATAAAACGTTTACTACTTGCAGTTCCGATAATTTTTCCTAGGTCAAAAAAGAACGATGTGCAGGGGCATTGTCGTGTTGCAAAATGGCTTTGTTCCTGTTGAATAAAGCGGGGTCCTTTGCACTCAAAACTGCATAAATTCTGTCAAGCTGTTCACAGTAAAGGTTTGAGTCCCTACTACGGCCGATAATTCACGAGTAGTTGCATGTGAGTTGCAAGTAGTTGAGGGTCCTGGTTCACATATTCAAGAAAAACGTCATCATCAACAACCGATGGGCGACCTGATCTGGGTTGGGTGGCAGTATTTAGATGGATAATTGACTCTCCTTCTATGGCACAAATTTCTTCGGCGGCTGCCTAAACCTTTTTTCTGTCTCAAAAGACCACAAATCACGATTTTTTCCTCTGACATTACACGTGTGTTTTAAAATTAAATGACTCCATTAAGCCACAAAGAATTAAAGGATTAATCAAAATAAACATTGACATAAATAGTAGGAACAAAAACATTCTTATAGGATAATTATGAGAGTTGGAATTAAGGGTTGTGTTCATGCACAAGGACTTTTGTAACAACCTAGTATATCTTCAAAGTTATCAAACTTACTGATATGAAATATTTAAACTGTGTGAAAAAAAAAGAGTTTTACAATTCTTTAAATAAATTTGTATTCCACATTCTTAATTAATAAGTTCTGGAATTCTAATGATAGTAAAATTCATAAGCATACGGATTTCGCATCATCTTTAGAAGCGACCAGTGAAAACAATAGTAAAAATGGTATGCTCTTTTCTTATACCTATACTCAGGGTCTTTCTGAACAAATAGATAATATTTTTATATTGTGATGTTTATAATATCAAGCTTAAAAATAGAATTAGATGAGCAAGTTTTGTAATCCCCTAACGACTCATTATTATGTAATGCATATAATTTTTTGTATTCTCTTCTAAAATTAATAAAAAACTACTAATCGTATTCACATAAAACATTGTTTATGCAACAAATAAAAAAATAAAGTTATAAAAATTCATCAAATGTTCCATCAAAGCTTTTTAAGGATATGATATTTTTTTTTTAACATAAAGCAATAAGTAAATTTCGTTGAAAAGAAAACAACGTATTCATTATAATGACTTAAAAATAGTGCAAACTAGTTATTGGAGATACTTTATATCTTCTCATGGCTTTACACTAGTTTGCTCATATAGTCGAGTCTTTTGGAACGAGAAAAAATACTTTATCAGGTGCAATTTTTGTTGTATTCTTGGACATAGGCAAAAGACAATACTTATATGAAGGTTTTCAATCTTGTTCCTTGGTTTTACTTATCACAGAATTAGGCCAAATTTAGCAAGTTTCATCAGAACCAAACAAAGAAGTTTAAATAGCTTTGTTGACATGAAAACTGATGTCACATAAATCAAAAATGGCATGTTTGGATAGCCAAAATATCTTGCCCGAAGGAATTTAAAAAAAAAAATTTAATAAGAATGTTTTTATGAATGATTTAATGTTTTTCATAACTTTTTAGATGAAAATAATTGATTTAAGGTATTTTCAAAAATCATGCATATACCCTATTAATCTGCAAAAATTGAATTTTGTTAATTATCATTTGATGACATTGGCAACATATTGTATATAGACATTTATAATATCAATCTTGCAAATAGAATTAGATGATCAAGTTTTATAATCTCCTGAAGGATAAAATATTAAACCAGCAACAATTTGTTATGGTATTAGAAATTAGATTCTTGCATTGTCCTAAGGTATATATTGGTGAAAAATCCTAAACTCTGCACTAAAGAATGTATCAACAAAAATACAATTGACAGGAAAGAGCCTGACACTGCATTAGGATAGCACTAGAAAATATTTAAACATTTCTTTGATTTTGATAAGGTTTAGAAAGAGAGGAACGGCTCTAAGGGAAAGATATTTGAGACCATGCATATTGCACTTAATTTGGATATTGCTGTTAATTATAAAACTGATAGTAGAAATTTGAATTATTTTTATTCCCAAATGTTAAGCATTTTAGACATTTTTATTTAGTAAATCCAATAATAACCTTCTTCTGCTCTGCATTTTACCTTTATTTCTTTTATATTTATTATTTTTCTTTTCTTTTTATTATTTGATTTACTTTTATGACTTTTTAGTACTTTTGGTTGTTTTGTGAGTGTAGTTTCTGTTTTCTGTAGAGGTTTTAATATAACCTTTCCCAGATGTAATATGTTACCTCCCTTTTCATTCAGTATCTTTTCATTTCAGAATGTTGATGTGAGAAGTGGTGTATTTAATTTGCATCTTATGTGATCTTATTATTTCTGTCCTGATGATGCCTGAATAGGAGAAACGTCGTCTGGTTACTTCTAATATTTCAGAGACTCAAGGCTTCATGTGTGGAAGCCTATGTGTCTAATATGTCTTCTATTTTTATCATCACAACAATAAAATTATCATAAAACATTCTTGTTAAAATGATAAATTTCTTTATTTGGTTAAACACTCTTATGAACTCTAACTACCAACTAAAGCCCAGACCTATGAAGTTTGACCTTTTATCTAAATGTAGCATTGCTAAATAGTTTCTCAGCGAGAACATACAATTTTATACAAGACAAATTCATTGAAAAATATAAATTTCATAAACAGTATTACTTAATAAAGTAACTTAAGGCTCATTAATTATGAAAAAAAATATGAAATAGATAATAAGATAATGGAAAGTCGATAATAAGGTATATGCATGAAAAATATATTTCATTCAAATATTTTTTTCTTTGCTAAATTCAAAATTTTTGCTAAATAATAAGTTTTAATTAAACAAAATTGCAATAAATACGCTCAAAATGAAAAATATCTCATCGCAATGCTATTGGTTAGACCGCAGTGTGACATCAAATTTCATGTCAGCTACTACTTTGTATGGCTCCTGGGTACTTTCTTTGAGTGATCGACAATAAATTGAATATCATGTTTTTTTTTTATTAAGTATTGTGTGAAATCATTAATTAAAATGACCAAAAGCTGATTTGGTAAAGTCAGATAATCTTCCGAGAATGAAAGCGATTATGATGTCATTTTTTCTATTTCTTCAAATCCAAATTTTATATCTACTGAATTTAAAGGAGTAAAAGTTACAATACAAGAAATTGAGGCAATTTCCCATAGGTGAATATGTTTCAGCTGTTAGACTATAATACAATTAAAATTATTATATCTAATATTTTTGTTAATGATCTCAATGGAAATCGTATGGCGACTCATTATTTCGTATTACATATAAATTTATGTTTCCTCTTCAAACTAAAACGAAGAAAAAAATACTAATTATATTCACATTAAAACATTGATATGCTTAGAAATATTTTAAATATATAAAGTGATAAAAATTCATGAAATGTCCAATCAAAACTTTTGAGGTTATGATACTTTTTTTAACATAAAGCAACAACGATAGTTGAGTCTTTTGGAACGAGAAAGAAATACTTTATCTAGTGCACTTTTCATTGTGTTTTTGCACATATGCACAAAGCAATACTTATACAAAGGTTTTCGCTCTTGTTCCATGGTTTTACTAATCACAGAATTGGATCAAATTTAACAGGTTTCATCAGAACCAATACAAAGTCGTTTTAATAGCTTTGTTGACATGAATAGTGAAGTCACGGAGCTTTTGAATAGCCAAAATATCTTGCCCAAAGGAAATATATTTTTTAAATTTAATAAGAATGTTTTTATGAATGATTTAATGTTTTATATAACTTTTAAGATGAAAATAATTTATTTAAGGTATTTTCAAAATCATGCATATACCCTATTATGGAAGCTAATTCCATCTTTAACTAAAATAATTAATAAAATGTTTTAGTTTAAATTACAACTACCAATTCTCGTGGACAAATATTGCTGTCTGCATTTAATTTCCATCGTAGCAACATCCTCTCCTCAATTTCTTCTACATACTGGTCAACTGATCTTACCCATAATCCCGATCTCCTAGACTTTTTCATTCATAAAGGTCTAGGGCCACTAAATTCAATGACTTTTCCTCAGACTATAGCCCTTTTACCCCTAACCCTTTTCATATCGCCGATTCCCAAATTGCCTTCACTACCTTCATTCATTAAGGATCCAGTAAACTGGAACCTCTTCCGCCAAATAATAACTGATTCAATAAACCTCACAGCATCCTTAAAAACTCTTCAAGTCCTAGATAAAACTGTAAATTCCTACACTTCCCAGATCCTTCGATAACAACCCAAAATATCTGATGTGGACAACAAATGAATTCCTTGTACGCCTATTAAACTATAAATCGCTCAAAAAGTGTTCCTCAGTTTGGTTACTAGTTTCCGAAGATTGCAGGATCTCAAAAACGAAACATGACATCGCGACATCCATCTATTGACACACACACACAGAGTGAGAGAGAGAGGCATACTCTTGTTTCTGGAGGTCTCATTCCGTTATTATATGTCGTTTTCTTTCAGTAGGTAACAAGTTCCTAAGAGATTTCTTCGTATTCCCTGACAACATTAGAACTGTCTATTTCACTGGATAAAGAATTGGAAATCAACAGTTTCGACATAAACGGAAAAACCCACTCAACTTATATCTTATTCTCCTGCTGCAGACTTTTTCATCTCACAAATAGGGAGGAAAACCAGTATTTTACACTCAATTTTAACACTTAAAACAAGTAATAAAAATGTTTAAAAGTCTAATACGACCTTCAAGTGAACTATCACTTCCGGTCTGCCAATGTTAACCAAAATTTATTATATTATTTAAATCAATATATAAGTTATAAATACTAAATATGAAAAGTTTTGCATAGTATTTTAATATAATTTTTGATAGAAATCAATTATGACCTTCAAGTAAAGCACCACATCTGGTGATCAAGCAGTAACCAAAAAGAGAGGTTCACAACTAGATTTTACAACAATCCTAAATACAAAATTTCAACTTTCTATGGCTAACCATTTTTGAGTTATGCGAGATACGTACATACAGACGCCACGACGAAACTAGTCAAAATGAATCCAACAATGGTCAAAATGGATATTTCCGTTGAAATCTGAAAATTTTTGCGATTACAATACTTTCTTTACTTCATACAAGGAAGTAAAAAGTGATTATGTTTCTTCCCTACATATACAATTTTTTCCTTCGCATAACTCACTTTCCTCTATAGTGGAAACATTCCATAATTATCCTTTTCCTTAAACCAGGTAAACCTGTCAAATAGCACCTCACCCTATAGAACTATAAATTTTCTTCTGATCCTTTAAAAAAAAAAATTCAAAAAATCATTCTCAAATGCAATCTACCCATACTCGAATTTCAAAACATTTCCACACTAGTTTGAATTCCGCTCGAGAATTTCTATTGTTTAGCAAGGTCTAAGTGTTATTGACCATATGCCCTTTTTTCTTGAAAGCAAGCAATATTGCACTGGTGCATTTCTGGATGTAGCACAAGCTCGACGGCTTGCTTTTAAAGCTCAAAACCCATTTACTCCAATCCTTTTATTCTCTCTAACCATTCCTTCCGAGTTTGCTGTGGCATGGATTATTCCAATTGCTACCCTGTAGAAACTGGTGTTCCACAAGGCAGAGTCTTGAGTCCTGTTCTCTACATTTTCTTCACTGCAGACATTCCTACAAATCCAGATACCTTTTTTGGTCACATTTGCTGATGATACCGCAATTCCGTCATGCGATTCAGATCCTAAAATAGCATTCTCAAATCTACAAAGACACTTCTTCCTGATTGAGCAGTGGTGCATCAAATGCAAGCATGCTCACTCTCCGACTTAGATCCTTCCACAACTCCATTCCCCTTGCCTTTTCTGACACAGTATATTATCTTGGCTTCCTGCTGGACAAAAGACTAACATGAAACCCAACTATTAGACTTGAAATACAAGAGCTTAATCAATATGGACAGTTATTTAGAATACTGCATAGAATATCTCATCTATCAACTGACAACAAACTATTAATCTTCAAGATCATTCTGAAACCTATTTGGACTTGAACTGTCAGGAACACCTAAATTTTTTAACATCAAACACATCCAATCCTTTCAGTCTAAAGTCCTTAGAACAATAAAAAATGCCCCAAAGTATATTACAAACAAGACCTTACACCATAATCTTAATATCCCATATGTTATTGACTTTATTTCATACAAATTCTCCTTATTTCATCAGAACCTTATTCATCATCCTAATCCCTCAGCACAATCCCTATCTAGCTCCAACCATCCCTATAACCTTCCTCATAGGTTGAAACGGCAGTAATATGCTGTTGTAGTCCTGGCAATTACCATTATTACCAGCTTATCCATACATATCCTGAGCGTTTGTGGCTTCAGTGCCCTCATTCAGTCTCCACTGGCTTTCAATACCAGTGATGCGGCTGGGATCTCCTGGATCCTGCTACCCACATGTGGGTATCAAAGCTTGGTTCAGAGTTCTCTGAGCAGAATGTAAATATTGTATATAGGTATGAAAGTGTTAAAGATGATTTATTTTCTTTATTCATTTTTATTATCTAGGTTGTTCACTTATTTTGCTATTATTTAATTTGCCTGTAAAAAGTGATATATATATATTTTTTAATTATTGTTATTTTTATTTAATTTTATTTTAGCTACTTTGTATATATGGTATGAATGGATTCTTACAGCACTAATGCCTATTATCCTTGAGTGTAGCAGCTTGTATTATTTTTCAATAAAAAAGCAAACAAAAAAAAAAATGTCGAACTTACAGTTTTAGAAGGCCAAGAAGATTCGGTCCCTTCAAGAAGAACACTTTCTTTCATCTTTTTCAATTCTGTATTGCCATTTTGATTTACAGGAAAACTACCTTTAATTTCTAGCTCCTTATTATTATCAGCTAATTGAACAAAAAAAAAAAATCAAAATAAGAAAATAGCTGTAGATTGTAAATGCATGTGTTATGGGGGAAAAAAATACATTCAACAATTATAATATGATATTGAATCAAAACAAAACCAATTTTTAAGAAAAGGTAGCGGCAATAATAGTATAAACCAACAGGCAGATATGGTAATACTCTGCATTCCCAAACAAAACCTTAAAATAAAACAAAGGAAAGTTATTATTTTGCTTCCACTTATTTTATTGGAGAGTCCTCTGGGAAAAAAAAAAGTGAAACAAATTTTGATTTCGGGTCAATGTAAAATCAACTAGTTAATTAATCAAATGGAGATGTTTTTAGAAGCCTAAATGAAGTTGAAGTTTCAGATTCTTACAGTTATAATAACCAACATTCATTTTATTATCATTTATTACAGATGCCTTACTTTCTAGCACATTCACAATTATGAAAAATGTTTTCAAGAACAATATTCAAAATATAGCAGTTTCGTAATAATTTCATAAAATAAATAAGAAAACCGTATAATAAGTGATATTCATTATCTAAGCCAGAGGTTCCCAAACTTCGTCACAGCAAACCACTTCCACTTTTCAGATAACTGGATGTACTACCTTATTCATGTAATAATATTCAAAATGGGGGGCTAAATGGGTAGGGCAACGGGAGGGCTAGAGAGGGAGATGGGTGCGGGAATCTCCCCAACTCTTAGTGGAACGATCAGGCAATAGTGCCCTACTCACTGCTTGAGACTTCCTAGTCCTCCTTATCCCTATAAACACCTACTGTCACCTCCACGTGGTGTCCTCCGGGAAGTCCGATGGGACTCGCGAACGACAGAGGCGGGGATCCTCACTTCTGTCAGCAATGGTAGGAGTGTGGAATCTTTTAGACACCCAAGCCGAGGGGGAGGGAGCTCGAGCTGCAGGCTGAATGATGGGGGTGTATAAAAATACACACATCAATTCGACCCACTTGGGGCACCAGGCACACCCCATTTTAATTAATTGCCTTCTACAGGGAGAGGGGGTAGTACCTGCAGCGACTTTTTTCACCCCCATACTCGTGGGAACAAAAATGAAACCCAATAAAAACAAAAACGGACAGACAACATTGGCTAAAGACCCGGACTCTGATACTGAATTACTCTTGGATAGCTTGACGGTAATGGGAGAGGCGCAGGGAGAGAGCTCAGTGGGGCCACTCATGGATCCAGCTGAGGAGACATCCAGGAGCTCGCTTGTGACACTCCTGGATGAGATAACCAGACTCTCAGTAATATCTGATGGATCTGGTGAAAAAGGTATTGGCAGGGACAGCGCTTCTTTGGAAGTGACTGAAGCCTCCAAACCCAGACTTTCCGGGGCACAGCGCCGGAAATTTAAGAAGCTTAGGAGGGCCGGCAACACCTCGGAGGTATTGGGACCCACAACCTCGGTTGTAGGGGACCATAGCCCCATGGGTCAAGGACCTGTTACTAAGTGGACCAGATCCTCTCCTGGGACCTCAGTGCCTGTGGCAAAGAGACCCAAGAGTGGAGAGAATATGATTACATATGCCCTTGTGACCGGAGGCAGCAAGATAGCGATAATCCCTTGTGGATATCCATCTATACAGCTGTCAAAGGGACAGAGCGAGGAAGTAAAGACCCAGGTGATCAGCTCGGTGGATCAGCTGGAGGAGGGTGGATTGAACCCGGGGTTCAGTGGCTTCAGTCACCACCTCGAGGGCTGTATCATTGTCTGTGACGATGATGCCACCAAGCACTGGGTGACCAGTACAGTGAGTAAGTTTACTATCAGTGGGGGCATAAAACTCTGCACTGGTTGCACCAACGAACTCAAAAAGGCTGTCAGGGTAGGTGGATTCTTCCCTGGAGAGCGGATTCCAGAGGACCTATTTTTGAGGAGACTCAGGATCCAAAATGGTAAGGCCCCAGATGTGGACAGTTGGACACTGATGGGCACCAAGGATGAGCCAACTGGCTTCTATGGGATTCTGCGAATCCCAGAAACCAGTGTCAAATACCTGGAAGGGAGGAATATGATGGTGGCTTATGGCATCACCAAGGTACTCCTCAAGGTATTTGAGAAGAAACCACCGAAGTCAGATGCGGGGAGGACCAAGGTGGTTGTTGAACATAGTGTTCCCCAAGAGGGAGAGAAGGAGGGCACTTCAACCTCTACACCTGGTATGGAAGCTGAAGCTGGACCGGCTACGGAAGGGCGCTCTGTGGCTGGGGCCGGGGGGCTCTCTCTACTCGGGCACACCCCTGGAGGGACTGAGAGAGGAGGAGCACCCTGTTCCCCACCGGGGGTCGTTCCTTCGGGAGCCGGCTCGCAGTAACCAAGGCATTTAAGCTGTTGCAGATCAACCTGCACCACTGCATTGCGGCCTGTGGAGTACTGTAGCAGTATGTAAAAGGTAAGGATATTGATATTATTTTAATACAAGAACCCTACTTATTTAAGGACAGGATAAAGGGACTGGGCATACCAGGATACAGCATTATTGCTGGACCACCAAGGCCCAGGACCTGCTTCCTGTTCAGAAATAGACTGAAACTGTTACCCCTGTGGCAATATTGTTATAGGGATCTGACAGCAGTGCAATGGCCCCTCTCTGAGGGTAATGAAGGGGAGAAGATTACGCTGGCATCGGTGTACCTCCCATATGAAGAAGCAACCCCCGCTTCAGCTCTTAATAAACTGATAGAAAGGGTAGTAAAAGGCCCGTGCATAGCATCTTTAGATGCCAATGCACACCACAGTCTCTGGAGGTGCACAAATATCAACCAGAGAGGCGAGTATCTTTTAGACTTATTGTTAGCAATGACCTCGAAATCCTGAACAGGGGCAAGGAGGCCACCTTTGTTAACAGAGTGAGAGCTGAGGTCATTGATATTACTTTAAGCACACGATGCGTGAAATCTAGGATTAAGGGCTGGCATGTTTCAAGGGAAGAGACATGCTCAGATCACCGCTATATCAGATTTGATTTATCTGCTAATAGTATGAAGGAGACTGTTTACAGAGATCCAAGGCGTACTGACTGGGATGCATTCTGTACACAGCTCGAGGAAGAGGTTAAGTGCTGTCCTAAGATTATTAGGAATTCCTGGCACTTAGAATGTCTCAATTCATCGTTAACTGAGGCAATAATGAGATCCTACACTGACAATAACTGTGTGTGTAGGGTTAAGTCCAACAGGAACACATTCTGGTGGAACGATGAGCTTGGCAAGCTAAGAGCTCTCACACGAAGACTCTTTAATGCTGCCAAAAAATCAGGCAGATGGGACGCTTACAAACAAGCACTCACTGACTATAACAAGGCTGTTCGCAGGGCTAAAAGGGGAGCATGGAGAAGTTTCTGTAACGACATAAATGATATGATAAATAATAAATGATAATATAAATGATATGATAAATAATAAATGATAATATAAATGATATGAATCCACGTTCAGGGTCAATAGAATTCTGTCCAAGCAGTCTGATGGGGGAATAATGGGGACAGTCAGAGTTGAAGGGGGCTTCACTAATACTGATATAGAGACCCTGGAGGCTCTGGCATGTTCGCACTTTCCTGACTGTGAACTGCTGGATGAGAACTTAACTAATTCCACTGTAGATGAACATTTTGGTGTCAGGACTAAGTGGGTTGAAGCCAATAGAATAATTAAGTCTATGAGAGTGGAATGGGCAATTAACACTTTTGCACCTTTTAAATCTGCGGGTACTGACGGGATTTTCCCTGCCTTATTGCAAAAAGGTCTACCTGTACTAAAACCCTACATAATGGAATTATATAGGGGAAGCTTAGCACTTGCTCACATTCCCAATAATTGGAGGGTGGCAATGGTATGCTATATTCCAAAGCCTGGGAAGGAGTCTTATGACAATCCCAAAGTATATAGACCTATCTGTCTGACATCCTTCTTGATGAAGGGTCTTGAAAAGATTATTGACAGACACATTAGAGACACGGTTTTAGTTGAAAAGCCACTACATAGTGGACACTTTGCTTATCAGGCTGGCAAATCATGTGAGACCGCACTACATCATCTGGTCTCCAAAATAGAGAAAAGTCTAGCCAAAAAAGAAATTATGGCAGGCATCTTTGTGGATATTGAGGGTACCTTTGATTGCACCCCTTATGATACTATGGCAAAAGCCTTAGAGAGGAAAGGGGTAGGATTATTAGCTTCTGAATGGATCAACTCATTTCTGAAGGGAAGGCTACTCAAATCTGAATTAGGACATGCAAAGCTATGGATTAGACCCATGGGGGGCTGTCCACAGGGAGGAGTATTGTCTCCACTCCTGTGGTGTTTGGTTGTGGACACTTTGCTGACCAAACTAAGCTCTGCAGGATTTTATACGCAGGGATATGCAGACAATATCGCTGTTCTGATAGGAGACAAATTTCCGGAGACTATCTCCGGATTGCTCATAATTGTAAGGGACCTTTTGGGGAATGGTGCAGAGATAATGGTCTTGGCATCAACCCCCAGAAGGTTAACCTCTGTATCTTCACTAACAGAAGAAATGTGATAATCAGACCGCCACGGCTTGATGGCACTCTGATAAACATCTGCAGTGAAGTTAAATACCTAGGAATTACCCTTGATAGTAGGCTAAAATGGCTTAGTCATATTAGTAAAGTTAGCACGAAGGCCTATGGGCATGCAAGGGAGCCGTGGGAAAATCTTAGGGTCTGAAACCTAAAATGGCATTATGGCTATATAAGGCGGTGATTAGACCGATTGTACTATATGCTGCAATTGTGTGGAGGCATAGGATTAATGCCAGTAGGCCTCGAATCATACTGGGTAGACTACAAAGGCTGGTGTGTCTTAAGACAACTGGCGCCATGAGCACTACTCCCACTGCTGCAATGGAGGTCCTTTTGAACCTAACACCATTGCACCTGGAGATTGAGGCGCAAGCACTTAGCACTGCATATAGATTTACGAAATTAAAGACAAAATCCAAATCCCTGGTCTACCAGGGACATGGGACTCTGTTCAACAGAATTGATCAAGATGAGGTTTTGGCAATGCACTCTGACATTCAAGTACAAAGCTATAGGGAGGGATACTATAGTACCAAGATCAGCAGAACTGACTCCCATGTACCATGCAACGGAGTTAACTGCTATACAGACGGATCCCTGACGTTACAAGGTTCAGGGGCGGGAATATGGAGGATGGATAAGCCTAGAGAGGGAATTTTCATATCCTTAGGTAGGCATACCTCTGTCTTTCAGGCAGAGGTATTAGCAATCAATGTCTGTGCCCAGACTCTTATTGAGGAGGGCGTCAGAAACAGACTAATTATAGTCCACACAGATAGCCAAGCTGCTATCGGGGCTTTAAGTAGTTATGCGACCCGGTCGAAGTTGGTGGAAGAATGGAAAGTTAATCTTAACAAACTGTCTGAAACCAACAGGGTAAGGGTTGAATGGGTCCCTTGACACTCGGGAATTCTGGGGAATGAAAAGGCTGATCACCTTGCAAGGAGAGGCTCTGAGATGAAACCTTGCACACCAGAGCCCACATGTGGCATAAGCCTTAGCTATGCCAAAAGGCGCATCAGAGTGGCTGTAGGCAATAAAGTTAAGAACTACTGGGAAAATACTAGGAAACAGGTACACTCCAAACTGTTTTTAGATGGACCCTGCCCCAAAAGGAGTGAGACTCTTCTGTTTATGGATAGGGGTAACATTAAGAGAGTGACGGGACTATGTACAGGTTACTGTCAACTGAATAAGCACCTCCACAACATGGGACTAACTGAGTCACCGACATGTGGACTATGTGGGATGGAGGACGAAACGGCTTTCTACATAATCTGTGGATGTGATGCTTTGGCAAGGGTGCGGTACCTCCACTTTGGTTGTGACCGGATCACTGACCCTAAGCTCTGCGAGATGATGGACCCAATGAGTCTATTCAGATTTGCAAAGGCTACTCGCCTGTTTTAAACGGTTTAGGCCAGCGCACAATAGGCCTTAATAGGCCGCGGTGCAAATATGCTGGGATTAAAAAAAAAAAAAAAATATTCAAGATTCGTATTCATAAAAAAATACCAAATGATTTACAAAAGTTTATTTAAAAAACATAACAATATATATTACCGTCAATTTGCTTACGACAATAATAAATTGAAAATAAAGTTTCAAAATCAAAAATTTATCAATTTCAAATGACAACAGAAACAGTAAGCTCCACAAAATACCAAAAATTATGCAAATATAATTGCATCCATCAAAAGTAAGAACTTCGAACATTGTAAAAAAAAGCATCAATATTTTTTTGTTGGAAGCTTCACAATTACAGCATCAATGCTAGGCATGATAGAGCTCAACTTAATTCTTAAGTCCTCTTCAACACTGAGTGCTTTCTACCTTTACTAAGGAAACGATTATAAATTACTTTTACATTGTGTTTATTCAGCATATAATTGATACACTCAATAATAACTAAAAAAAAAAAAAAAAAAAAAAAAAAAAAACCCTCATCACTAGCAGTTTCAAGGGAGGGGGAGGGGCTTTCGTCCTGAGTTCTCCAAAACAAAAAATTTTTTTTTTACATTGATCCATTTTTGTTTCTATGAATGATCTGAATCAAATAATTAAACAATTACAATATGCTCTTTTCTAAATGTTATGCAATATATAACAAAAATAGATTTATTAACCTATAACAGGCCCAAATTAATATCCAAATCAATTTTTTTTTCCACGTTTTTTGGCTTTCTAGTTTTTCATATAAAACATAAAAATTACTATTTTTAGTATATAAAAAAAAAATTTGAACATAATTTTCGGGGGTGTTCCTAATTGGCAACATATTTTTTTTAACTTATGAAATAGAGGAGGAATGACAGAGAAAAATAGAAAAGAAAAAGATTAAATGTATATATAAACACATACTACTGCACTAATCAAATTGAAACCTTTGTAATAAATTAAAACAAAAAATATAAAAAGGTATATTTCAAGCATGTCAAAAAATCGTAAGTAACTCAACTTTGAAAAAAAATGCTCAGTTTTTGCTCCCAAAAACAAGTATATAGACTAGTAGTAGTAAAAAATAAGTATATTGACTTCATTGAAGCAAACAAAAATATAGAATGAGTGTTTACTACTGGATAAACATTTTTTTAAATTTTCCAAACATTTCTGGCCAATTGGGAACATTGGTCGCTAAAAGGCTAATGTTGGCCTACAATTAAATTTTATTCCTCGTGTTATAAATTCAAGTTAACTAAGTATTTGGGATAATTTTCCATCAAATCCTCATATTCCCTTTTCTCACACGGTAAAGAGCGTTGATGGATAATTAGTGTGAAAAGGTAACAGTAAATATGTTACATCATATCGTATTGCATGGTAAGTTGCATCACTACAATATATCATGCAAGCCAAAAATCTGTCAGTTGAGCTTATGCTTCAAAGGAATGAAACATGTGATAAGAAAAATATAAAAATGTTCTTAAAAACATTATTGTTCATTTAACTACCGTTATTACAAAAAAAAAAGAAAAAAAAAAAAACCTTTGTAACTGAAGTTCACTGCTTGCTTCAAATGGTGTATTTTAGATCTTCAATAATCTCCTGAGGAAGGATTTCCTATCTCTATCCCCAGACCCTCGGTGTTAGTCCCTTCCCATAGGCAAAAAGGGCCACGAGGCCCACTTGCCGGATTTTGTCCCCCACCTTTACCAGTACCAGTAGTCCCCTCTCAAAATTAAATCCTTGAACCACAACTGTCCCTCATTGAACGTGTTAAAAATCCAAAAACCATGACTTTTGTGTGCTTGTTCACATACCATCTGATACATTCTTGCGTACCACCGTCTGGAAACCCCTGCTGCTCTAAGTAGAATATGGGGTAAAAGCTTTTATATTTTTATAAACATGTAAAAAACAAAATGCTAACAAGGGTGACCTCGGGAGAACTTTTGGCAGCGAAAAAAACTCAAAATTTTAGGACTTTTTTTGTTTTTTCTAAATGGTGCATTCAAATTAAAGAAAATTAAATTATGCATCAAATGAGTACCACAAAATAATAATTCAGTTAAGTGGTGAGGTCAAATAACAGCGATTTTTTCCAACTCTGCCAAAAACTGACAGAATACTGTATATGAGTCTGCAGCTTGGCAATGAGTACTCTAAAAGAAAAACTCATAAGATAAAAGTTTTAGAGTAACAAATAACTTAAAGACAATATTCAGTTGGCGCTAGACCACACGCCTCGCTGCCCTGAAGATGGCCTAAAATTTAGGCCGAAACGTAGGCACAATTATATAAGACCACACTTATTAAGTCTATTTCTTTGACCGCACCCCCGATCAACTTCTCCCTTTAAAGACAAAAAGTTAGCTACATTAAGATTATTGTAAGTACAAAGCAGTAGGACACAAGTAGGTAAATTACAATTACAAATCAACATCACAGATTCCATTGTAAAAGAAGCAAACAATTTATGATATACAGATAAATGAACAATGAATGATAAACTATAAGAAAGGGAAAAATAATTTATACTAATACTATAACTTGTGTTAAAATCAATCAAATACCTGTATCAAAATATGTATTGATCATAAGTGATTCATGTTTGCGCTCATCAGCTTTTACATCAGTTTTCTTGGGAGTAGTTCCATTCACTTTTACTGAATTGTTTAACTATAAATCAAGAAAATAAAGAGTAAATACAAAATCATTAAATCAAGATGAGAGATATTGGTTAGGGAGAGGAGAGGAGGGTTCAAAATAAAACCACAAGCTATTGTATTATTAAATGTGCATAAACACTTTGGGCTACTTTACAGGTCTTCTTCAGAATTTATTTCTTATATTCATTCACATTATCATAACATGAATGTTACAAAGTTATTTTAGAACACATCAAGATTAATTAAAATAATGTTATAGTTGGTTGTAGAGGTAAAGAGATATATAATGTATGGTTCTAATTCAGTTTTAGTGATAAAAATGAACAAATACATAAATTATTTACTCAATAAAGTGATCAACATGCTAATTAAATTGATAGGTTAAAAACTCAGATGAGTCCTCTTATTATCTTTATTGATTATTCAACTGTAAAAGAATTTTGGAATTTTTTTGAAAACAAAACTAAGATAAATGTGACACCAAAGCATTTGACAAATCACTAACCGTACTTGATAATTGATTATAGAAAAAAACAACAACAAAAAAAAACCTAAGCTTGAAAAAAATTTATTAACACAAATATTGGCCAGAAGGATTGGGACACTATTTTTAAAACTACTCTGTAATAGATTTATTGAGTAAATCTATGTAAACTAGAAATATGTAGACAGCTATTATACAGATGACCTACAGATTTATTTATTCTTCCTTCCCACTGACATACTCAGGACAACACAAATGCTATATGATAGCATCAATAACATTCACTCCTGATGATACATACATACCCTTTTATAAACATACAAATGTAAATTTAGTTTCTGAAATTTTGTTATTCTTAGAGGGCATTTTGTCTAAGAATATTTTTCATTTACTTTCATAAAATGAATGTAGCATAAAGAGAATAAAAAATAACCTATTTGCTCTATATTTATTGAAAATTGGCTGTTTAAATGTGAAATGTGCTGTAACTAAACAAACCAGTTACAATAAGTTTTTTTATTAAAATTGAAAATAATTGGGATTTCAATAAAAGTTTTATTGATATAAGTTAATCCCCTCTTCCCAAAATCTTCAAAGATCAAACACATGTTTTGGATCATTGAATCATAGCCTAGTAGACATAGCAGAAGTCCATTATGTTTAATGGACTTCTGCTATGTCTACTAGGCGATGATTCAATAATCCAAAACAAGTGTTTGATCTTTGAAGATTTTGGCAAGAGGGGATTAACTTATATCAATGAAACTGACATATCATTAACTTATATCATTAACAAATGACATCAATAAAACTCTTTGCATGAAAATTTTTCAAGTAGTTTGCTCTTTGACTATGAAAAGCAAATACCTTGCTATGTTTCTACAAGATAAAAAAAAGGAAGTTGAATTAAATAAGATGGCAGTCTTTATTACTATTTAGTATTTATTATATATTTCAAAGCAATAAGTTCCAGAATGTGTTATCTACGAACAAGAGGAAGATTCCAGAATCTTAGCATTCTTCTAAGTATTCATGCCCCTATCGAGCCATCGAATGAAGAGGAAAAAGAGGTGTTCTATGCTGATCTCGAATGGAATGTGGTCCATAGCATACATGATCATACAAATGATAATGGTATGAGTAATAATGGTATGATAATGGTAACAAACAAGAAGCATGTCCTTGAGCATTGGAAAAATCTTTTTTATACTCTCTTGAATGATGGAGATATAGAGGAGAACAGACAGGAAATAGACATACCAATAGAAGAATTAGAGCCGCCTGATCCAGAAGATGTTGAGGAGGCTATCTAACAGCTGAAAAATAATAAGGCTCCTGGGATGGATGAACTTCCAGGTGAATTATTCAAGTATGGGGTGAAGAGCTGAGAAGATTCCTCGACAATATAATAATGGAAATATGGCTAACCGAAGAAATCTCTGCTGAATGGTACAAGGCAATAATATGTCCAATACATAAAAAAGGTGATTTGCTAGACTGCCAAAATTACCATGGCATCTCCCTATTGACCAGCACCTATAAGGTGTTTTCAAGGATACTCAACCAAAAGCTCCTCCCCTTCGCAGAATGGGAAATTAGGCTATATCAGGCAGGTTTTATGAGGGGAAGATCAACTATAGCTCAGATCTTTTCTGATAGATGAGGAGTATTTTGGAGAAAGCCAGAGAATACAATATAAATACGCACCACTTATTTATAGATTTTCAGAAAGCCTAAGATATCATTAGAGAAGAATTATACGAGGGCAATACTACAAATGGGAATACCAGCCAAATTAGTAGGCTTGATAACAGTCACTATGAAAGAAGTACAATGCAACATTCGAGTCCAAGGTGACACGTCTGAAAGCATTCACACATATAAGGGGCTAAGACAAGGAGACTCCCTTGCATGTTTACTATTTAACTTGGCTCTGGAATATGCAGTTAGAAAATCAGGAATTCAGATAGAGGATACAGTGTTTAATAAATCTGCAAAGATCCTAGCTTTCGCGGATGATATGGATATTATCGGGAGAATGGTTATGGTTATGAAGAGGACATTTCTTGGGCTTCAAAGAGCTGCAGCTGGTGTGGGACTAGTGGTGAATGAGGAAAAAAACAAAGTACATGCTTGCAGGACCTCATGGAACAGTCTATGACCACCTCCGGGTAGAGATTGGGAATAACATCTTTGAGAGGATTGAAGAGTTCGTTTACCTAGGCTCCCAGGTGAACTCTAATATGAAGATGAGATATGAAGAGATCTAGAGAAGAATCTTGGCAGCTAAAAAATGCTATTTTGGCCTTTAAGCATTTAAAAAGTAGAATGATTTCCCAATCAACGAAGGTAACCATCGACAAGACACTGATCAGACCTGTGCTAACTTGTGCTCAGAATGTTGGACAATGACGAGAGCAGAGGAAGACCATCTCCTTTGTTTTGAGCAGCATATTCTGAGGAAAATATTTGGTCCTTTACATAGTAATGGTGCATGGAGAATCCGAACGAGTTAGAAGAACTGTACAAGAACCCAGATATAGTCAGAATTATAAAGGTTGGTCGGCTCCGATGGGCAGGTCAATTATAATGACACAAGGCCAGATACCCCGACAGATTTTCGATGAAAGAATATTCTGGCATATATATGCCACAAGAAGAGTGGAAAGACCCTGGTTGCGATTGATAGATGGTGTGTCCACCGAGGCGAGATCCATCCTGGATATTCATGGTTGGATAGTAGCGGTGGCTGATAGAGATGACTGGTGGACCAAACTGTAGGAGGCCTTTACTCTCCAGGAGTTGTTAGTGTGATGGAGGAAGAAGAAGCATTTATTACTACATGATGAAAAGTATAAACATTTCTTTTATTTTAATTTTATTATTTCTCAAATCAGATACTGATATCTAAACACACATTTCATATATAGGCATATCATCCAATCCTAGTAGGGGATATAAAAAATAGATTGGGATGTTCTAAACACAATGAGCTCATCTCTGAAATTTTCAGATATAAAAAACTTTTTCATACCCGGCTTCAAACATTGAAGGCAACATAATGGCAGTTGGTAATGTTGAGTTCCAAGGATCACCCTGAGGTGACCTGTGACATTGGTGCCAAATCTACAATAAACTCCATAAACATACAATACCCACAAGTTTCTAACCTTACTTTCCAAAAATTCTCCAAGGTGTCTGAAAAGAAGATGACCTCATAGAACTGCCATTAAAGTGCTAGCTTTGTGCAATAGTTGATTTTAAATTCCAATATATAAATAGAAAATCCTGTGTTTTTTTTAGGAAGAAGTTAGTCGGGGGATGCGGTCAAAGACTACCACATTAATAAGTAAAACTTATTTATTTTGTTCCAACGTTTCGGCCTAAGTTTTAAGCCATCATCAGGGCAGAGAGGCGTGCAACATTTAAAAACATTGGCACAAAATAAATAAGTCTTACTTATTAATGTAGTAGTCTTTGACCGCATCCTCCGACCAACTTCTTCCTAAAATATATCTATGGTCAACCAAACTCACTTCGATAGAAAATCATGTGGTTTAAGGTGACATGTGAGGATTATTAATTTTTATAAGCTCTCAGCATATAAGTGTAGTTGATCAAGAGTAATTAATTCCTTTCACAACATTTTGGGGCTTTTGATGGCTGAGAAGTTCATTTAGTGATTCCTTAGTCAGTAGATACAAACATTATTTAGGTGATATTTTGGATACAATTAATTCTATTGTTTTTGAGAAATGACAACTAAAACCTACCATTGATAAATGAGCGAATTGGAATATGATTCCACTCAAATTAGAGTTGGCTAGCGAAATCCTGAAGTTGAGTTCATGCACAGTTACTGAAATTATTAAGTTTTCAGTTTTCCTTTAATTAAAACACAAAATTTACACAATTATTCATATAGCAATTATTTTTTAGGAAAAGGTATAACCAAAACATCTTAGAAATATTCCTATAAGGAAAACTTATATAAATAAAGGTATAGACACAGGTATAGATAAATAAAGAGATGTCTTTTCTAGGTTACGGCTGACTATCAAGTACATTCAGAGATCATAAAATGCATGGGCCAAGCTTCATTCACAAAGTGGTTTTTGGGAGAATGTTTTATTAGAAAATGTTTTTAATAAATATCTACACAAATGTGAGTAAATATTGCTATAAAATAAAATAAAATTGAAAATTGTCTTAAAAAAAAGATTAATATACGATAAATTGCAGATTCAGAGCAGAAGTAGCTTAACCTTTTAATGGCCAATATTCCCAATTGGGAAGAAAAGTTTGAAAAATATAAAAAAAGGTTTATCTAAAAGTAAACACTCATTCAATATTTTTACTTTCCCTTAGGTATATACGAAATATATAGTATGGGGAAGTATTGCGATCATGAAAATTTTTGAATTCGAGTTTTCAAAGGAAATACACGTTTTAACGTCCCCTGAGTCCAAATAACCAAGTCTCGCAAAATGGTCTGTGTGTATGTGAATAGCCTAGCTCAAAAACGAGAAGTTGAACGATACTGAAATTACTTATTTAAGGTAGGTATAAGGATGTGATATTACAGCAACTATTTAATCAAAATCGACAAACCTGAAGTGCCACTTTATATAATCGATTTTACACATTTTTACAATTTTCTCGAAAACGGCTCAAACGATTTTGATGAAACTTGCCTAAATTATTCTCCATAAAGGCCTTTAACTTTTCGTTTATGTAGTGCATCACCGAGGAAATGCAGTGAAAAAAGTTATGATGAAATGAATATTTTATTTGTGCATAGCTTAAAAAGTATGAATTTTATTGTAAATTATGCATAGAATTTTATGAAAGGTAATTAAATTATATAAAAAACAATAAAAGAATCATCAAAATTGGACCAGTATTAGCAAAGATACAGCGCATCGGACTAACCGGAAATAGCTTTTATATCATGGATTTTACAATTTTCTCCGGCTCCAACAATTTTGATGAAGCTTGCCTAAATTATTCTTTATAAAGGCCTTTAACTTTTCATGTATTTAGTATATCAACGAAAAAATGCAGGAAAATAAATTATTACGAAAAGAAATTTTTTATTTATGCTCAACTTAAAAAGCATGAAATTTATAGTAAATTATGTATTGAATTGTATGAAAGGTTATTAAATTATCTAATAAACAAAAAAAGAATTATCAAAATCGGACCAGTATTAGCAAAGATACAGCATATTTTATGAGAAGTACAAGAGCGTAGATGGATAACCGAGTACATGCGAAAGGAGACGGATGCGACCGAACCTCCTCTTACCAATCCGCCAATCTGTTGTCAACATTACCATCTGTAATAATATAATTTAAGAATACAAAAGTGGAAATTAACTTAATAATTTCTACTTTTATATTACTTTAATGGAAAGAAAATGTGTCCATGGAAACTACACCGAAACTTTTAAAATATATTTTCAACTTGACAAACTTAAAATATATAGGTAGTGTACAGAATTGTTGTACTAAAATTGTTTAAAAAAACTGTTTTATTGTTAACTGGGAGAAAAAGTGAAGAAGTGGATGCTGCTGAGTTTATTTCAAGTATTGTTTATGTGAACTCTTTAAAATTATATTAAAAAGACAATTATTAAAGGACGGTAAGGGAAAGTTGTGTGATGCGCGCACCGCACCAGATTTTTTTTATTTGCTTTTCAAATTTGAGTTACTAACAATTTTTTGAAATACCTGAAATATGCCTTTTTACATTTTTCATTTTAATTAATTTATATAACAAAGGCTTCAATTTGATTAGTGCAGTAATATATATATATATATATATATATATATATATATATATATATATATATATATATATATATATATATATATATATATATATATATATATTAAACTTTTTTCTTTTCTATTTTTCCCTCTAGTGCCTCCTCTATTTTATAGGTTTAAAAAATATATATCAAAATAAAAAAGCTTAATTGGTAGTGGTCATTGTTCCAAATTGGGAACATGCCAAAAGACCCTACTAACATTTTTTTTTTTTTACTAATACTGACAGTTATGTGTCATGAAAAATTAGGAAGGCAAAAAATCGAAAAGAAAAAAAAATTAAAATTTTATTTGGATATGAATTCGGCATGAAGTTAAAGGTTAATTCCAAAAATTTTAATTTTTTAAAATTTATTTTGTTATCATTTTGTATATTATTTTGTATATATTTTGTTTTGTAATTAAATTATTATGTTATGAATGTATACAATAAAATTTTGAATGCCTACCTTAGGTATTATAAGTAGAGATAGACTACTCATGCATCAAATCTACCTTCAGTGACAAAAAACAAATTTCGAGAAAGGACAGTTCTGCTTTGGAGCAACAAAATATTGCACTAATTCGGATTGCTTACTAACATCCAAACAAGTTATGATAAAATAATAGATTTTTTTTATTTTTATAAATTTAACTTATTAAATAATTCAACTCATAAGAAGTTGAACAAAATAAATAAATGAATGCAAATCAATTTTAAAAACTCTATATAACAATTTTTACCTTTGGTTGTGACCAAATCCATGATCTCTCAACATCAGGAGTACTTAAGGAATTAGCTACTGCTGACAGTTTGGGGGTGCACTTAGACTGGTTTCCATCAAAGAGGCTTAAAAAAACAATATAAATGGGGATGAAAAAAAAAAAAGAAAGAAAAAAGTACTAAATAATTTAATATAGTGTATAATTACGAATTGTATGATGGTTCATTTTTAAAACTGTTTTTATCGTTATCATACTGTGAATTTCCATTGTGACTTTTTGAATCTGCAATTAAAAAACAAAAATTTAATTACTTTACCATGGAACATATTTGTGTCTCGGAGGTGAGGACACTATGTCACATTTTCATAACTTTACAGGAGAACAAGCTTGAACAGATGTTTCCCTCCAAATAAAAATGAACATAGTGTTCTTTTAAAAGCATATAACCCCCCACAATTGGTGTAGGGCATAGTTACCGATACCTCTGGATAAGACAAAAAAAAGTTAAATACAAATATGTGATGATGCTAAATTGATAAAAAATGGACAAAATGTCCTATACTTCAAAGGTTTAAATCTGCACACACACACACACACACACAAAAACAATCATATATAAATATACACTTAATCATTTAATAATTGCCTCGACCTACATGGGCCTTTTTTATCATGGAATAATTACCACTATAAATCTAATTAATAGAAATTATAACTTACTAAAAAAATTAGTATCTTTTTTTAGTGTACCAGCTCTCTGAGGATAACTCACTCCTATCTGGTTGCCAAACATGATTTCACCATTCATTCTTTTATAAGCTCTAGAATTATACAAATAAATCTATTAAAAACTAATTACTGAAAGATTATAAAGTAAGTTTATACAATAAGAATAGGAATTCAGTAAAAAATAAGAAAAAAAAAGTAACTTATATTGTAATAAATTATTAATTTATCAAATCAGAAGTAATAAATTTTACGTACATCCATACATTATCATTTATATTCATTTTAATGAATAAATTTAAGTAGTTATTAATAAGTAACATTTTAACGATATCTTTTCATCAAATGTTAAAACATAACTGACCTACCTTTGATATAAATTATAACCAAATTGGGATAACATGGTAACAAATTCCACTTTTAAAAATAATTCATATTATTTTTAAAATATTTTAGCACATATGATGTTCCCTCAGACAAACAACTGCAACTGAATGAGTTTTAGAAAGATCAAAGGTCCTTAAGATATTTGGTTAAGATAAATAAAGGCTTTATTTTTTAGTAAGCTACCTCCTATCTTTAAGTTTTGTGTGGTAAAACTCAATATTAATTTTTACATTTTTAAAATTAATTAAATCAGTGATATTATTTTTTAAGGGAAACAATCAAATTAACAGCAAGTATAGTAAGATAGTATAATAACATTTAGATAACTTTTAAATTTTATTCTCTAAAAATAATACAATGAGCATACATAACGTGGATAATTTATATATTGTGGGGGAAACATAAAACAAAATAGCAAGACATACCTTACAGCTAAATCAAAAGATGGAAATCTTACTACTGCCATACATCCTGATATGAATGTTATTCGCCCACCACAATTACATGACATAAATTTGAGTTTTTCTTTTAATTTTCCAACAGGAAATCCTTTGGGAAGGTTCCATATCATTACTTCCATTGGAGAGTTCTTCCAACTCTTAAAAAAAAAAATAAAAAAAATAATGCAGATAAATAAATTATACTCATTTTTTAATCCATCCTAAACAAACAAAATTTCTGAAAATATTAAGAGTTAGTCCTGTTCAGAGAAGTTATGTAAATAATAAAATATTAATTAATATTTTTTGAAAAAATATCTGAAGCCAGAACCGAGTATACAGTAACTTATAATAAATTATAATTTAAAATGAAATTATAAACACTGCCAGTAAATGGATAGTGTACAGAAAGATCTTCCTTATTTAAAATATATTGACAATTACATCACCAAATTATCGACGTTTCGGGGTTCTGCCCCATCTTCAGGATTACACTGCAATATAATATGCAATGGTCATTAAAAAACTAAATTTAAAATTATATAAGAACAAGAAAATTTTGTTAATATAACAAATATATGTAATAATGAATCTGATTAATCTTATTATATGATATATATTCAGAAAGAAAAGAACAGTCGAATGTTTGAAAAATTATCATTAAAAATATGTCAAAGAAAAGTATACAAATACAAATACTTTGTCATTAAAAATTTCTTTTATAAAACCGAAAAAAATTAGTCTTCCATTTAGAAATATTTATCGTATAATAAACACTACCATATAAAACAACTTTATTGAGTCTAATTATTTTAGCATACAAAAATTAAATACAAATAAATAGTTCAATTTTAAAAACAATATTTAAAAATTTTTATATTCAAACTGAAAATATTTAAAATATATAATTTGAAGTTTCAATAACCAACAATTGATATTAATATGAATACAAAAACCAATAAGTTATATAGGTCTAAATCAACACAATCATTCTGAAATGTATCAAATGAACAAGAGGACACATTTTTAACTTATTTATAAATATTGAATAAATAAACCAATCTAAAATATAGATGAAAATATATAATGTAGAAAAAATATAGAATAATACATTCACCTTGCAACTATAATTTGTTCAGACAAAAATAAAAAGTCTCTAATTTTGTAAAATAGAATAAAAATATATTTTATAATAACTACATATTATAAAATAATAAATCTCAATCCATAAAAAGAAGAACCTAAACTATTATATATCAATGACATGCCATAAACCAAATTAGGTAGATAAATGATTGCATTGATTGAAAAGTTGATGCTTGGTAAGTAAGACCACTTATTTTTAATAATTTACTATTTTGTATCTTTTTTATTATCTTACGAATAGAGCTAAAACTTTGAGACTAATTTTATAATAATTATTAAGTTCAACTTCCAGTAATGTCTTTTATTACATACCTGCTGCTTCAATCATTTTACAGTTATACATTTTTTTGCCAGCATTGGTAAAGATGATAAATAATAGAATAAAATATAATAAGAAAATAATATGTTTTTGTAAAAAATTCTAGTAGCATCAATGACATTGTATTTAGAATCACTTGAGGATTCTTATCAATTGCTAACTGTTAACTTGAACTGATTGGTCATAGGCACTAGGATTGCTTCACTATTAGAACCTCAAATTACAACATTTGGCTTAAATGTATTAAATTATCATAAATAGAATGAAGACCTCCCAAACACGAGAGGGATTTCCTCAAGGTTTGGCCCGTACAGTCCAAGCCTTGACGATTTCTCCAACATGTGTGGTGGTTTCCTCGAGGACGCAGAAAATAAGAGAGGTCGAAAAATTCTGAAGGAAATTCAATATTTTTTGGCCTTGAGGCCAAATTTTCCCGCTCTCTTGATGACGTGTGTGGTGAAGGATTTTGGAAGTGCTTGTCCGTCATGTGTCAAGTATTTCAATGAGAATATATAAAAAATTTAGAGAATGGAACTTACTTGTGGCAAGTGAGTTCAAAAGATTATGTTAATTGAAATAAAAAGGAGGCCATGAACACAAAACTGATCAAAAAATTTAAATTAGGAAATTGTCAACTAATGTTTATTTTAATTTTTTGTTTATTTTTTTACACATGTGTTGTTTTTTTAAAATTCAACATGACCCCCGTCCGTGCTTTCAAGTACAGTAAACTTACAAATCTATAAACTATAATAGTGAATAAAAGACAAAAAGGGTAATTTGTCTTGTAAAAGGGTCCTTCAGTTAATTTAGGGTTGAGTACTTATTTTTTTAACTTTCGATATAATGCAATGATTAGGGCATCAAACCTATATGTAAATGTAATAAGATTCAATTCAAATTCATCCTACAGTCAACAATCAGTAACTTAAGCATTAAGGAAATGATAAATAACTTTGAGTTCTACCATATTATGTTCGAGTTATAAACAGTAAGAACACAGTCATTCATCAAGTCATTTTAGAGATTTTCATATCTAGTGTGATCAGAAAATTTCTTCTTTATTTTAAAAGTGTTGAAAATACAGAATATAATTTTCTTAATTTTAATCTCTTAAAATGCAGTATATATAGCTTTTGAAAATGCTTTACTCAAATAACTTGTGAGTTTTTTGGTTAGTAAGATACTGCGTTCACTGAAAAAAAAAAAAAAATTAAAAATAAATGCTCACATAAGCTTTGTTTTCGGTTTCAGAAACCAGAACAGGAACCAAAACTTGGTTTCAGTTTTGTATGAAAATTAAGTCTCCGTTAGTCACAAAATACAACCAACTCAACTGAACAAAGATTAACAGTTGAGTTGGTCTTAGTTTATAAATGTGTAATATTTTATACTTACTAAAAACTTACTAAGAGAAATATTTAATTTTTTATTAGAAATATTAAAGATTGAAGAACTACAAGCTATACCTAATTGGTTCATTAGCATTAATATTAGACTTATAGAATAATTACATTAAAAAATATAAAAATTTGACAAATACCTTTGTTGCACATCTTGGTGGCAAAGGGAGAACAAACTGATCAAAATTATAATGTTCATGAGCACATAACAAAAGTGGAAAGGAACAGGCGGTACTGTACAAAAGAATAATATGAAGTTTTTTCCTGAAAACAAATGAAACAATACCTATTTGTTGTATGTATATATACAAAGCATACAAGGTCGTAAAACATGGTCCTAACATTTTATAAATAAAGTTTTTGGCAACATTGGATTTCTTACGGCTGATTTTATAGGTTGTTGAAAGAATATGTAGGAAATTTGTTTATTTTAAAGAATAATGTTGGTATTAAGTAATGTTGTGTCACTGCTAGTTGAAATTCAACATTATAACTAACAAATATTTTAACATTGAAAAAGCTTGTTGGTTACCATATTTTATGACCATGTATACACACACACACACACACACACACACATACATATATATATATATATATATATATATATATATAATAATATTATTTTAGGTTTGTTATATATATTTATATATATAAGGTATGGCCAGGAATATTTAGAAAACTCTTGAGTCACTTGGAAGTTATTTTACATAATTACCTAACCCATAATATTTTTTTATTTTTTTTTTTACTTGTTCACTGTTTTTTTAGATCAAATAAAAACTAAAATTTGTTGGTAGTTACAGGCCCTTTTAGCATCAAGCCACAACAAAATAATTTAATGATCGATTAGAATTATATATTATAAATTATATTAATAACTTGCATTTATAACTATAATGTTTAAAAATAACGGAGATAAAAGAAAGAAGAAGAAGGTAAATTTCATTAACCAAATCTATATACATGGCATTAAAGTATAAATACATTATATATGTTAGGTTTCTTTATAAATTAAGTCTTGAAAGGTATATTCCTAAAAACCTTCAAATAACATCAGGAGTTAATTATACGGTTAACTTTTAGATAACGAAATTATGGTAAAAACTCAATGAAGGAAATCAAAAACCTGTAAGCAACAACTTATAACTACCACTATACTTTTTTCATTATGCATGTTTGTTTTTAATTCCATTACTGTGCAGGACAAAATTGTATTCATCTAAAAAAAGAATAAAAAAACCGCTGTTTGTTTTTGTGAGTAATCTAGTTAGTACGGAGTAGGTTTGGACTACGTCCATTGAAATAATACGTTCATGATTAATAGGACAGGAGATAAGACTCGAGGTATCGTTCATTTTTCTTGAGGCTGCTTTACTGGACTCAACTCTTCTCAACTGTAAGCAGGTATAAATTACCCACTTTTGTTTTGTAAAATTTATCTAAAACAAATTTTTTTTCCACTTCATGCAAGTTTACATCTGTATCACTTAATTTAAGTTCTAATTCTAATTCTTCTAATTCTATAAAACACAAAATTGTCTTCTTCTTTATTTGAGATCATACTTATATCTACTTTATAGTTTATTTCTTCTAAAGGAATGCATTTATAACACATAATCACATCTTCATCAAAATACTCCTCCTTATATCACTGTCTAACCTTAGACCTACCTTTCGAAATCCATTGATCGAACTAATTGCAGAAACTGCGTTTTTAATGGTAGCTTTGGTGGATAATACTCTATGCTCCTTTAAATCTTCAGGTAAAACATACCATAGCCGCTTATCTTCAGATAGACCAGCCAACTCATATTCATCTTCACTTTTTCTTATAATATGGACAAACATTTTAGATTCCATATTAATAAAACTATCAGTTGTAATTTAATTTGTAAGTTACTTAAAATAGATTTTACTATGTTGAAATGAATAATTAAATTAGAAGCAAATAACTCACAATGTTAAGAACAAAAAACTTTTTACATCCTCCTTTAGTTACTTAACATATGACCAAATCGTAACGAAACAAAATTATAAACACAAATAGGTAATTTACACAGGTTTTTATATATTCTAATATCCTTAATTTTTTAACCAGGTGTTTTTTGTCATTAATAAATGTTGTTTTCTATTCGGTAAAGTGTAATGATTCTTTCAAAGGAAGACGCAGTCTGAGCTGATGATTTTGCAAGAGAAGGCCAGATGCATTGCAAGCGGAGTGCCTGATACATTCCATCAACACTTGGAGTAGTTAAGTTCACTCTTCATGATGCAATCCAGCATTTCTGAGACAGGCAGCTACAATCAGAGGGCTGACAGTGGGTGGCATAGGACTACAACTTAATCTGACGATTGATTTATCACTTTCTCAGTATTGAGGTATCACCATTTAACTGCGCCTGAGGACACGCTTCAAATAGCGTGAAATATCCAGATTAGCTAAGATACCATAAGGGAGAGGCTGAGGGAGCCTGAAATTGGAGCGAAGCACCTGGAAAGCCATTGTAAATAAAGGCATTTATATGCAGACTATTGGAAAATGGAGCAGTAGGGAGCTGTTTTATTTGAAGGCGAGTCTTGCTTTGGTGAGGAAATGACCAGAGGAGCAATTTATTCCATTTACTTTTCTGGAATCATATCTTTTCCAAATCCAATCAATTTTTTTTGAGAAGGAATACATTTCTACAATCGTACTGAACAGATTTTTATCGATAATGGGATTCTAACTGCTCACAGGTACAGCGCAAAGTGCTTTAAGAGGCAGTGATTCCATTTTCTCCTTTTATTGGTGAACAGTTCATTTTGATGCAGTATAATATACACATGCCGCAAGAATTGGCACCCAATATTTGGAACATATGGGAATTGTATTTTTGGACTGGCCTGCATGATCATCCGATATTGTATTTGTGAGATAATTTAGGGTGACTTAAATCAGCTTTAAATTGCACTCTATAATGCATCTCATTATTGGATGTTATTCCAGTAGGATATGTTCAAAATGTAACTTCTTCTATTCCTAACAGGAGTAGGGTCCTTCGCTATGCAAGGAGTAATACCTGTTATTAAGAGATGATTGCTTGTCAGAAAACCTGAATAATTATCAGTTTTAAAAGTGTTAATTTCTAATAGTTATCCTTTATATTTTATTTGTACAGTATCATTAATAAAAATGATTTCTTTATGGCAGTTTGTTTAAATAACCTAACAAAGAAAAGAAAAACAACTAGAAACTAATTCTTACCAAAAAAAAAATATTGCATTGCAAGAATTATGGAGAAAAATTATTGAACGTTTTTTTTTGCTGCTGAGAGTATAATATTTGCTACAGTAATTATAGTATGACAAAAAGTGCATAGATAAAACAAAAACTGTCTGATATAAATGAAAACAATTATATTTCAAAAATCTTCAATGCACAGTCAAATTTAGGAAATATAGTATATCAGCCATATCTTACAAACAAAATAATTAAAAAAATATCAAGATTCTTAGCTGGAAGTGCCCCCCCCCCTCCGCTTAATTAAAACACAAAATTCTAATTCCGCTTTACCTCTGTTCACCTTTCTTATCTCTCTTATTTCTCCCCCTAATTTAGGACTATGCCTTGATGTAGCTATCCTTATATTTCTTAATTATCTATGTCATCTAGATCAGTAACATAGCATACATATCACAGCATACCCTAGAAATCACTTATCATACAGTAAGCTATCCTCACCACTCCAATAAATGAAAATTCTTGCTTCTTGAAGGAGGGTGAGCTCAATAGATAGCTAGAATTAATTGGTATGTCAGAAAAGAGATGAAAACAAAACAGCAATATTAAGTGAATAGGAAAAATTAATGAATATGTACTGCTTTTTAAGATTTGTCTTCGGCACCTCGAGACGGGCTCATGTGTCCCACCTTTATGGCAAGTTAAAGTGGCTCTTCCCCTCCAACCGTAGACAATACTTCCTCGGATCTTCCCTATTCCAAATTATTCCACCATCCTCCCTACATCTACAGCCTCCTACAATTCAAATCCTCGGTCCATGCACTGGAAACAAGATCACGCCTTTCTGACCCTACATACTCCCTCCCACAGAATCAAAACATTCGAACGTCCCTTTCTCGTCCGGTCTTCTACTCTTTGGAATTCCTTTCCTTCCATTATCCGCCATGCTTCTTCTCTATCCTCATTCAAATCCCTCCTTTTCCAACACCTTCATTTTCTCCAAAATGATGCTCTCTAATGGCGAAATTTCAGTTTAGGATTAACATCTGGATCAGAAGTGAATAATAGTTTTTTAATGTACAAACTTCAACTTTGCTAATCAACACATCATTTTTGTATTTTTCATTTTCTCTCTTTTTCCTCTTTTTTTTGTTCAAATTAATTATATTTTTCGAGAAAACAATTATTTTATTTGCTTATTTATTTTACTGAAAATATTGTAAACATTAACTGATTAACTATATTTTGTAGTCTTATGGCCATATATTGTTTCTGTTTTATTTGTTCAATCATGTTATTCTTAAGGGACCTAGTCCCAGAATAAAGTTCTTCTTCTATTTATCTATCTATATGGGTGATTGTCAGAAAAAAGTCAAAATGTATCGTGTCCCTCATACGAGTTCAGGTGATGAGTATCAAATGAATTTTGATTTAATTTATCCATTGCTTTCAGATTCATTGCCAAAAATAAAAACAATGATTTTTCACTAAATTATCAACTTTTTTATTGAATCAAACATCTCAATTCTCATTACTGCCATGTGTCCCTGGCACCTTTTTTTTATTTAGATAAACTCAAATTAAATTAACTACTCTATTGTTTTCCAAAAATTAGTTCTATCACCAAAAGGTGATTTATTTTTTTACATGTACGGAAGTATAATGCATTTTTCTCAGAAGTTTCTCAATAGAAGACAAGTCAGCCCTGCAAAGAAGATCCAGCCCTTGCCCAATGGTCCACCTTTCACTTTAGCTGCTGTAGTCACATAAAATTAATGTATTTTTGGTGAATATTTTTTATTCTTATCATTACCAATCCATAATGTTTCTCCTAAAGTATTTGAAGTTTTTAAAATTAATTCCTCTTTTTCTCTATAAAAATCCCAACAATACGGCATTTTGATTTTTGATATAGCTCTCTTGATTTTACATCGATAAGCTCTCAAAGTTCAAATTCTCTTTGTCCCTCCTTAAATCTTCTCATAACCGATGAAATTTTATTTTGATGTGGTAATGGTGTGGTAAAGAAAACCTGATTGAAAATCATTAACTTTATCAATTTTATCAGATTGAAAATCATTAACATTATCAATTTTATCAGATTGAAAATCATTAACTTTATCAATTTTATCAAAGATGCAATCAATTGAAATTACATCTCCAGTGTCTTATTTGTGATTCTTAATTTTGTTAATGTGTTGAAATTAATTTTAATCACTTCCTAAAAATTCAAATTTCGAAAAAGGTTATCAACATGCAGGATGTTTCAGGTAGAGAATAATTCTTAATTACAGCATTGCAAAGTATATTCTTCTTTACAGTCCACAAATCTCATTACCATCTTATCAACAAAAAATTTGACCGATGAATATGAAATTTTAATTTACCGCCACTTCTAAAAATTGGGAATTTTGAATTCCTGGCCCAAAATTTGGAGTTCAGCTAAAAAACTATCCTAAAACTCGTCAATTAGTATCTCTAGATTACTTATGAATTATTTCAGATTTTTTGGGTAGAGTTCATAGACTCACTTTTTGCAGACCTATTTTTGAGTATTTTTCTCACCCAAATATGAATGTATTATTTCCTAAGGCTTATATTTAATAATATGAATTAGTTATGTGTTGTAGTCCTCTGCATTGGCAAAACACTGTCAGGTTAATTATAAAGTGTAAGAGACTAAACAGGGATTCCAGTGATATAGCATGAAAAAATTCAAGAATTTCAAGGCTATGAACTGTAAAATTCAAGATGCTTTTCATCAATTTATTAGAGTAAATTTAAAACAAATTGAAACCATAAAATATTGTATTTGGTCGGCTAATAATAATATATATAATTTGGACTTGAGAATGAATTTGAATAATTATAAAGGTTGTATTTCTGTTTGATAATGAAAAATTATTACTTAACTTCTTACACTAAGGGTTCAACGCATCACCAAAAATAAAAACAACTAGAAATACAGTACAAAAACAATTTTGAGAGTATATAAATAAAATTCACCTATTGGAATAAATTCCACTACAATTTTATTTATAAACTTTTTTTACATAACAAATAATATAATCATAATTATAGAAATAATCTTGGCAAAGCCTTATCCTTTACCCTTGGCCTCAAGGGTGAAGGGCAAACTGGCGAACATATTATAAGAATACAAGTGTAAATCGGTTGAAATTGGAAATCGGAGCTAATACATTATTTTACTGTTCCAGAGCATATCTAGTTCACTTAGCGACAGGTAAAAAGACCCAGTAAAGTGAGACAGAACATATAATGAGTATGTGATTGAGAGAGTGGGACTGATGAACAAAGTTAGTGGAAGGAGGCTTTTTATAGCTTTCATAAAATTAGAGATGGCAAAGGGAAAAACTACATTAACCTTCTGCCCAATATTTTATAAACTTTTTGCTTAGTACTGATGGAAAAATGGAATCATTAAGCTAAAAACTAAAAATTCTCGATGACTGGCTGTTTTTCAAGCATAATTCCCAAGTTTTTCCTGACACGAAAAATTCAAGCAGAATTCCCGATCTTCAAGGAATTCAAGGCTGCTGGACACCCTGCTAAAGGATTTTGTTTTGGAATCTTACAATAATAACCAAGTTAACACTGTTTATATGTTTACTTCATTATGTTAAGGAGTTCATCATTTCAAAGAAAATTTTCTTTGAAAAAGAGGGAATTGGTATAAGTTGTACTAACAAGATCTTAGGTTGCATTGATATTATCAGTAAAAGCTTTAAGATTTGTCAGACTAAAGAAATAGGATAAAACCATGAAAATTTTCAAATGTTTAATTTATATTTGAGGTAGACGATAAAATAATTTTTAAATATTATTGGTACCTGTGTCTAAGATCGCAGAGGTCACTAGCAAAATTAATATCTCCGGAAACAAGAACAACAGCTGCTGGGAATCCATGAATATCTGCAAACCTTCTCATTGATTGCCTTAACTTTTCGTCTGCAGCATTTTTGCTAGTAGAAGCAACATGTATCAGATTAACCTGCAAAGCGATTTAAAACAAGTATTTAATGTGTTTAATTTCAATTAAGTCCTATTTAATAATAAAAAAGAGAGACCATCAAGCAATAACTCTGCTTACTGATTTAGAAGCCCATTTCACCAATGTTAAGAAATTTCTAACATTTTAGATTGAGAGGTTGGATATCTGAAATCACTATGACGAAGTACCCTCTTACAAATCTGGATTAATGCGGAAGGGAATAATATGGATATTGTAAAAAATCGTAGACAGCCATTGGTGGTATCAGCATCAAACCTTTGGGTTCATTAAGCCTTTTATTTATTTATTTAAAAAATTAGTAATAAATTAACAAGCATAAACGTATTTGTTTGAAAAAAGTTATACCTTTATATCTTAAAATTTTTCTGTCAATATCCATTTTTATTTTGTTTCTTTCTTTTTGTGAATCTTTGTTTTGTGAATTTATAAACTATATCTTTGAAAATAATCTTTTTTTTTTTTATAAAATAAGTATTATTAGCAATATCCAACTACATGTTCATGTCTTAATTTATATTAAAAAAATAAATAGAGCAGAACAAGCAACCGATGACTACAATGTGCTCATAGGTAGAAAAAGGTTAGGGACTCCTGACACAGCTGTATACTTTTCACGCCGACTCAATAAACATTTTTTTAAAATTGAAATCAGCTGAATCATCAAACTGCAGATTTTACAGGAAGGAAGGTGAATCTGCATACGTTATATGTGTAGTAGAAACTTTAGCATATATACTGTTCCTCAATTTAGGTGTGAATGCATAGTAAACCTGAATTTCCAACACTTTTCTAAACTCTATGAACTGATCAATTGGTTGAGTATATCGCCACCTCAGGACAGCAATTACATAACTTCAAAATAAAAATTTACACAAGACAAAAAAAAAATAATAAAAATTACATTTTGTATTGAAATTTAAATACCTGAGCATCATTGAGCTCTTGGATAATTGTAGGATTTTCCTTTTTAACATCACAAACAACAACAAATTCAGCTTCACGGTAACCACTAAAAAATCTCTCTCTAATTGCTTGTACTACAAGAACTGCTGATTTACCATGTGGAATCTGTAAACAGCACCATAATATTAAAATAAAAGAAACAGGATTATTTTGATTTAGAACTTAAAGAAAATTTTCTTTACTTGACAGTTTTCAATATCCCAAAAAACACCTATCGGAGGAAGTCTTTGAGGGCTGCCATCACTGCGATAACCAGGATCTAAGTCAACACGTTTTTGGTAAATTGTATTCAACTTAGGATAAATTTTCTGTCCGCTGGTATCGCCGGAAACTGAATTAGAATCTGAATAGCTATCCGATGATTCATTGTCTTTAATAGATGTCACAATAGGTGGTATCGGTGGAGGTGGTGGAAACTTAAAATTATTTTGTGGAATCTCTTCTGATGGAAACAGCTTGCGAGCAACTAAAAAGAAAAAATGTCTCTTAAAGGATTAATTATTTACACCAATAGTGTAAACATTTGATTACAAAAAAAATTATGTACGTGTCTAGTCTAGGAAAAGTAGGAAAAAAAACTATGAAACAAAATCTTTATTAAAACATCCTCTTCCAACTCCTTATCACTCATCCTTTTCAGGCATGTTTATCTTTTTTCCATTCCTTCACCATTCCCTCTCCTTGTTTTTATTTTGTCATTCTAGAATGTGGGACCTGACACAATTTTTTTTTCTTGCTTCCCCATCGCTATTTGATTAGGGATTGTATGATATTTTATTTTTTTTACTAAGTATTATAAAATATTTTCTTAGTTACCATATAGCTCCCTTTGTAATGTATATTGTAAAGGTAAAAATGTTCAGTGAATAGGATAATTTATTTATGTTTTTAAATAATATTTAAACTAAATTTTGTCATAGTTAAATAAAAAAAAAAACTGTGTGATCAAGTCTTCAGTGAAAAATGCCTGATTTAGTGTTGGAGGAAAGAAGAAAGATGACAGCACTCTTCTTTTTTTCTAAAGAACATTGATACAATGTGTTTTAAAGCAACTTGGTCATGTTAAAATAAACTTAATTTTATTAAAAAGGAAAAATGTGTCAGAATTGAAGAACTGTCAAAGTCAAAAAAACCATGGACTATTTTTCTTGTAGTGATTGTTGAGGTATTGACATGAAAAAACGACTGTAAAGTACAGTTCATTCAATCTAGCTTGGGATGCATTACAGTAAAATAGCAGGTCCCAAAGTAAAGAATATTCCCGCACGGGGACAACATTATCAATATATAATCTTACAAGATTAAAAAAGAAGAAATCACAAGCCATCAAGAAAATAGCAGGTTAAGGCATGAGAAGAATAAAAATTTTAATGTATTTTGCAAATTGGAAATATTTTAATTTTTATATTTAGACCTAGATATATGTAACAGGTCAGACGTACCATGAAACTGAACCAGTCCATTTTCTTTTTAAATTTTTTGAAGAGTTTAATTAATGCTTGTTTTAAATAATGACTTTTTAAATCAGTAATATGCTGTAATTTTTATCATATTTTTCTTTTAAATAAATTTAGTTTGTTAAAATTAAATTCATTCATAATTCATCTTAGAAGCCATAATTAACAAAAGTGTTTTAAAAATAAAAAAAATTATTAAAACCTAATATAATCACAAGAAAAAAAACACTTTAATCTTAAGAATATATAACATACATAATAGTTTTATACATGTTTTATATTTATTTCAGCTATCATCAATACTTAATTATTCAAACTAAAAGGTCACTAGGCAACACACAAAAAAGTGGAGAGACTATGCTACTGAGAGAAAACTAAGTTCGATTAAACAAAAAATAACTGGCTTTGCAACTACTATTAAAAACAGAATGATCATGTTTCACTTAAATTAACCGTCACATCTTAGAAAATTTTTATTTAAAGTTATAACTGATTGGTCTAATAAATTTAACCTCAGTATATACCATTATATTTATAACAAATAGATTAATTTTTGTATAGCATTTTAATTTTTACCAAAAAAATGAGCTTAATTAATATTAAAGTTATTATTTTTTTATACACATTAGATTAACTGGCGATGCCCCAATCCTGATTAGGACAGATAAGCATATTTCTACTGTAAATAAGCATTGCCTGTTTGTGAACATCAGATTTTAGTTTGTTTTATGTCAAAGTTTCCTCATGCTTTAGTTTTTATTAGATACAATATGTTTATTTAGTCTATTTACGGTACATCCTAAAACTATAAAAAATATCATGATATTTATTATTTAGTAGTGAATAGAATGCAATTTTAACTATTCACACAAAGCAAAAGTGTTATATTCGATTTACATTGAATATTTGTTTTTACTAGGTATATATTGTTTTAAGTTTTGAAATTAATTCAATATATTTTGGTATTGATAATAATTATGTCAATTTGTTGTTATCAATTAACTTAAATCTTGTTAAAACCAGTTTATAAAAAAATCATATTATAAATATTGGATTTGAAAGCAGTGTTTCAGCCATTTATGGCTATTTTTATGTTAGTTATATGGCTTACATGTTATTTATGTCACAAAAATATCATTAGTAGATTCAAAAAGAAAGCCTTGAGCCTCTCAATTAGCAATAACTAACTAAGCAGTCAATGTGCCACCAGTCCAAGCAGCTGGGCATCTCAATTGTGGAAGCAAGGCATTCTTTTGGAATCTTTATAATAATCAATGTTTACAAATAAAAAGGAATGCCTCTCGTTTGTTGTTATAATTAACAATATTATCTAAATGAAATCAAATTAATTAATATTTCTAAAATAATAGTATTGAACAGAATCTACCGCAATTCCTTAAAATCACCAAGCAATAAATGATTTCACTTAAAACAGCTGTCAACTGTTCATTGCCTCAAACGGAATTAATTAATTAAGTGTTGGCCAACACTGAGAATACTGATTCATTGTTTTAAAAATTTAAGTGTGTTCTGTACATTCTGCCATCTAGAGGAACATGGATAGATACCACTTCATGCATCTGCTCATCTAGGAAGTCAGACTGAAATGAAAATTTCTAAATGACACATTGTCTTAACACTGGACAGGGCACAGGAGACCCAAGACACTGCCCTACATGCTTGGCTTCCAAAATCTCTAGACATGACCCCTTATGATATTTTCTTGAAGGAATGAAGAAATGTGTTTTTTTTCCCTTAGGCTTATAGCATAGATAAGCTAAAAAACAGAATAAAGATATTGTCACTTCTATCAACGAAGATATCATACATAGAGAGTATGATAAATTTTTAGCAATTGTTAAGATGCTAGCTGTGAGGCTACCGGTGAACACATAGAATATTTGTCATAACATGGCAGTAAATTTAAGATTTTGTGAGTATTTTGAATTTTAAAAGGTTTGCAAGTTTTAAAATTAGTTCAATATTTTTGATATATATACTCTTTGATGCTTAAGCTACTAAAACTTAACTTAAACTTGTCTTGTTCTTTAATTTGAATTAAAATATATGTATATGTATTTTTACAGCATTTAATGTAATATGTATAATAATACCAAACTATATTTTAAATTGTTGATTTTTGAATTTGTGTGTTTTTAGAACTGAAGATGAATGTATAACATTTGGAATTAGTTCTATAAAAAAAAAAATGTATATAAGAGGCAAATAATTTATCAATCCCTAATTAGATTGATCCTTCAATACCATCATGCGTAAGTCAATGCAAAATAATTCATTTCAAAGAACAATAAATTAATAGTAATAATAATAATCACATTAAAACAATTAATAATAACAATGCCAATAAATGTGAAAGCAATAGAGCAGAAATCATTTGTAACCATTAATACAGTTTAGATTTTTTTTAAAATTATATTAGACAAAATATAAATAAAGAGGAAAACAGAGTTTGATTTTTATGTTGGCTCCATTCAATAAGACTATTTGTCTAAAAAAGACTGGATTGAGAATATGAAAATAGCATTGTAAGCTTAAAGCTGGGCATAGTAGCTCAAGCATATATAATAACTACAAGATGTAACTTAACCAGATGCAACTAGTCTAAAGTAAAATCAGTAATCTTACAGTAATAACAGAGCTCTGGTAGTTGGTGAAACTGATAAGCAATTTGCACAAAGCAGAAGTTAAAGTCTGTTTTCAGGTTCCTAGTGGTGACCCCAGAATACCAATGTAGTCTTGGTAAAACCAGATATGAAACATTAGTGTTAGTTAAAAGAGTGGAAACTATAACAAATTACAGATACCGTTCCCATAGGAATTGGTTGTGTTTATTATTGACATTGATCTTATAGGCAATCCTTCTTTCAAAATTTACCCATCTAGAAAAATCCAATATTCAATCAAAGATACACTTAAAGAAGAGCTGTTGTGATATGGCTCTGGTTCGGTGAAATAAGAACCCAAGAATCTGTATGGAATTGACTGATGTCAACAAAAATGTCAGGCATAGACAATTTCTGCTTAAGGCTATGGAAGAAGTGGCAGCAAAATTACACAAACCTACAATATTGACTAAGCTAGATTGCGCCAAAGGGTTCTGGAAGATTTCTTTCTCTTTCAGAACCTTACACCTATCATTTGGCCTTGCCTCAGAGCCAGAAGCTTTCCAACAATGCTGGATGTTTTCGTTATTGAGCGATTTACAAGGAATCGAAGTAGGCATGGATGATGTATTAATTCATACATCTTGTGAAGCAGAAATTGAGTCTATCAATAAGGAAGTGTTGAGTAGAATACAAAATGCAGGGCTGAAATTAAATTCTGATAAATGTATTTTTAAAGTTCCCAAAGTTATATTTCTCTTACGCATTATTTAAAAAAATGGCATTCAAGTGGATCCAGATAAAGTGATGGCGATTGAAAATTTAAAAATTCCACAGAGTGATAAAGAATTGCAGCAGTTTATGGGCATGGTTACTTATTTGACAAAATTCATTAAAATAGACTGCTCCACTGAGAAGGCTTTTCATAAAAGATGTGGAATAGCGTTGGGAGCAGGAACATACCCAGGCTGTTAAAAAATCAGCTTCGATTTTGAGGCAATACAATCGAAATGAAAGTATTACGCAACAGCCAGTTGCCTTTAGTTCCAAAGAACTTACAACGAGTCAACTTAACTACAGCAAAATTGAAAAAGAGGCCACAGCTATTTTAGCCGGGTGTAAAAAATTCCATGTGTACATTTGGGATAATCCTGATTTGACTAATGAAACTGACTGTAAACTAATGAAAGCTATAGGCAACAAAACCATTACACTCCAGCGAATACTTTTTTAAATAATGCCATATTGCCCGAAAATTAAATACAAAAAGGGACAGAAAAAGTTGTTGGCTGACATATTTAGTCGTGACTATTGTGCTGGGCCAGACCAACCAGACTATAATGCTCATTCAGACATCACCATTCATCTAAATGTACTGCTATCAAAATCCAGATTGGAGAAGCTCACCAATAAGACCCAACATCAACCAAAGTTAAAACCCCAATTCAAGAGTGTTACCCCAATAGCAAAGAGGAACTTCCAATAGACGCTCAGGAGTATTTTAATTTCAAAGATGAATTAGGCTACTATGACGGATTAATTGTCAAAGGCGGGCAACTTGTTATTCCAAAAAGCTTTTAATCTGTAATTCTTCAAGAAATACATCGCAGCCACAAACGTGTAGACAATTGCCTGTATTTACTAGCTAGGGATAATGTTTTCTGGCTCAAAATTAGTCAAGATATCACTGCATAAATAAAAAGTTGTTCGACATGTCAGTTGTTACAAAAAGATAAGCTGATGTTAATTCTTAAATCAGAACGCGTTCCGGTTAGACTATGGCAAATAAATTTGCAACTTAATTGGCAACCATAAATTTTGTCATAGCAAACAATTACTCTGGCTATTTTGATTTTGTCTGTCTAAGCACGACAGCTGCAAATATGAGTACTACTGCAATTAAAAGATGGCTCGCCACATTTAGCATTCCTGACCAACTAAACACAGATGAAGGACCACAATTTACAAACCAAGAGTTCCAGTCATTCATGAATTAGTAGACCATCCATCATAGAGTATCCAATTCTTAATTCACAAGATCAAATGGACTTGCCGAAAGGTATGTTCAAGAAGCCAAACTTTTATTGAAAAAATGCATGTATGATAACTCAGATATATACTTAACTCTGCTAAATAATTGTAAGACCCATGAGGGTAACATTGACTCAGCTATTGAGATTAATGGGACAACAAATGAAATATCTGCAACCATGCCTACTTCATGGACTCAATCCCAAGTTAATTGATGAAAAAGAAGTTTCTGAAGAGCTGAAAAAATGGCAGATACAACAGAAGGCTACTGCTGACAAATACAAAAAGCCCAAATAACAATTTGGTTTGGGGGAACAAGTTAAGAGGAGAAGGGCTCCCCGTCATTGGACTCAGAGCGAAGTGATTGATAAACATCCAGGATCAAAATGTTACATAATCCAAACTCCAGAAGGAGTTAAATATCGGAGAAGCTCTTGGTTTCTCAGGAAGAGGCTCGACAGACCAAAGCCATCAGCACCGCTCTATAATCTACCAGAGGTTATCAGGAGTCAAGACTAATGTGAAGAGCCAAGATCTGGACAATCAAGCAGAGGATTCCGAGGGAAAGCAAATTCGCCCAAGTCACCATAACAAAACTGCTAGTGAAAGTCTGTAGAGCTCCAAATAGACTACGTGATTATTGAAAACACTATTGTTCTTCATACAAAAAAAAAAAAGAATGTCAGGTATGGCATTTATATCTTATGTTTATTATATTGTGAATTGTAGCAGGAAGGGAGGTTATGTTAATTTGTATTAATCATTATTTTACTAGAATAAAATGTGTTACTTATTTAACAGGGAAGGCCTCTCAGTGTTATTATGTATTCTATGCGTTCAAAACCTTAAGAAAAAGATGAGTGAAAAGTTAAATGAACTAGTTCTAAAGCCAGTCATCACATTCAGAATATCATGCATACATTAGGCTTAAATGGGAATTCTTTCCTACTATTACACAGCCAATTTATACTATCATATAAATAATCAATCAAGAAAATTTTTAGTAGCTCAGGCATGATGAATAAAGAAGGAAAAGGTGAATGGGAATATAAATGGCTTAATTTTCACTACCAATCATGCAAAGAATCCTTTTTTGTTTGTCACATTACAAAAATTGATGCATTTTGATTGGGATGAACTACCTCACTCAATATATACACCAGATAGTTACATTAGATTAATATTATTTCCAATCAGTGCAATATTATTGGAAGAATAAAATATTACGATAAATGGAAGAAATAAAAACTACATTACAATTATTGATTTATTTTAAGCTATAAAGCAAAAATCCAACATTACTTTCTGACAAATCTAATTTTATATATCTAGAAAGAGAGAGATAATTTGAAATAAACAATAAATTTAAGATTTAATAGGATCTGATAATTACAAAAAATAAATTATTTGAATTTTAGATGGCCCTAAACATCATTCACATAACAAAACATCAAGTTCATAATATACCTATTTATTAAACTAGCCTGAAAAAACAATTTACAATCAGCTAAAATAGATGAATGGCTAAAAAAGCACATAGAAATATGAGTGGAAAAAGAAATAGGTTACTATGAATTAGAACAGAGAAAAACATGAGAATAACATTAAGTGAAAGGAAAATTTTGTAGATATACAATTTAATGTTTTAATGAGATAATAAATTTCAATAAGAACAAATTAAACCTTTCTTCGTTTGGTGCATTGTTTCATACATTAACATCACTTATCATTTTTAGAGATTTTCACCACTAAGACAGCCACTCTATAACGTAACAAACAACCTTCCATAACAATTAAGGTTACAAGTCTTGTTTTCAAAACAAGAGGTGGCATGCAGTCATCTTATGCATAACCAGTAAAATGTAAAATCTGATAATCATTAGATTTTAATAATCTCACAAAAGGTATATAATGATATATATTTATAAATATACTGTTTTAAATATGCTTATAATATGAGGCCTAATTAAATTAAGACTGTAGCTGTCTAACCGGATTTTTAGCTTTTTTGGAGGGGGCGTATTTCATAGGATGTACCTCATTGTTATAAAGAGGTAGTTATGCAAATATTATCGGCGTAGCTAACCAAATTTTCTGGAGGCTGGTAGGTCTCTCCCAGAGATACCTTACATATCTACGCCAATGTCTTAGAGATTGACGCCACAGGCGTAGTTCTTATTTTCTTCTTATTTGTACTTCCTTATACGAAGTAAAGGAAGTATTGTAAAAAATGCGAAAATTTTCAGATATCAACGGAAATATCCAAATTGACCATCCCTGAATCCATTTTGACTAGTTTCGTCGTGCCGTCTGTACGTATGTTCGTATCTCGCATAACTCAAAAAAAGGTTGGCTGTAGAAACTTGAAATTTTGTATTTAGGATTGTTGTAAAATCTAGTTTTGAGCCTCCCTTTTTGGTCACTGTTTGATCACCGGAAGTGGTCCTTTATTTGAAGGTCATAATTTATTTCCATCAAAAATCATATTAATATACTATGAAAAACTTTTCTTCTTCTTTGGTAGCACTACAACCCGTGAAGGATCCTGACTTCCTCCAACAGCAACCTCCATGCGTCTCTGTTCTGTGCCACTGCTATCCAGTTTCCCACGCTCAGATACTCTCTACCGTCATTGGCCACACAATCTGCCCAGCGTAGTTTTGGTCTCCCAACTCTGCGACGACTAAATGGGGGCTCAGTTAGAATCTTCCTAGTTGGCAAATCATCAGCCATTCTGGCGAGATGTCCTGCCCATCTGAGCCTTCCAAACTTGATGAAACGGGAGATATCCTATTCATGATATAAATCATACAGTTCCTGATTGTTTCTCCGTCTCCATTCATTGTTTTCAAACACACCTCCATAAATTCGGTGCAACACTTTCCGCTCAAATATCAGAAGGAGCTGGTCTTCAGCTCTGGATGTAGTCCAGGTCTCTGAGCCATAACAAAGTACAGGCCGGATAAGAGTTTTATGAATGATAATTTTTGTTCGCCTTGTAACCAGATTGCTTGAAAAATGCTTTCGGAGTCCAAAATAGCAGCGGTTCGCAGCCAATATTCTCCTCTTGATCTCAACTGCGGTTTCGTTGTTGAAAGTTACCATAGATCCAAGATAGACAAATCCTTAAGCCTGCTCAAACCTGTAAGGCCCAAAAGCAACACTCGCACCTACCAATCCCGCAGCTTGATCCGAAACCATGTACTTTGTTTTAGCTTTATTGATAATGAGTCCCATACGTCTCGCAGCAGCTTCTAGATCAAGGCTTCAACTACCGCTTGTCTGGATCTCCCCACAATATCTATGTCATCTGCATATGCCAACATCTGTACCGATTTGTTCCATACCGTGCCAGTAGTCTGTATCTGAGAGTCCCTTATTGCTTTCTCTAGCGCCATGTTAAATAGTAGTTATGCCAGGATGTCACCCTGCCTGAGTCCTTTCCTGGACGAGAATTCCAATGATTTACTCAACAATTGCTATTGTCAGCCTTAGAAGTCGCATGAGCTTGGATGTTCCTCATTGACTCATTGACTCATTGACATCAAAAATTATATTAAAATTAAATACAGAAATCATCTTTTTCGGTAAAAAAGGTTACAAACGCAATTTGGTTTCTAATCCAATTAAACATTTTTATTACTTGTTTTAAGTGTTAAAATTGAGTGTAAGATACTGGTTTTCCTCCCTATTTGTGAGATGAACAAGTCTGCAGCAGGAAAATAAGATACAAGTTGAGTGGGTTTTCCCGGTTAAAATGTCGAAACTGTCGATTTCTAATGATTTATCTAGTGAGATTGACAGTTTTAATGTTGTCACGGAACGAAAACGACATATAATAATAATAATAATAATATACATATATATACTCGTATATTATTATTATATTATATATAAATTATATATATTATTATATTATAGTATATATAAATTATATACATATATATTATTGTTATATTATATTATATTATATATTATTATTATTATTATATGTCGTTTTTGTTCCGTTACAACATTAAAACTGTCAATCTCACTAGATAAAGCATTAGAAATCGACAGTTTCGACATTTTAAACGGGAAAACTCACTCAACTCAACTTATGAGCGGCAGTAGGGTAGTATTACTTCTAATACCATGAATGCCAAACATAAACAGTGTAAAGGATATATGAGGATTATAAGAAAGAATAGAGCAGTATGTTTTCAGAAGTCTAACAGTGAGTTTTATTTTCAACCTTTTCATTCTTTTTTTTATTATTTTTTGTGTCACATCGCTTAACTGGTGCCGAAACCCGGGACTAAGAGAAAAAGAAAGACTGTGATAAATTAATTTTTTTTTTTATTGTCTTGTTTAATTTTGACCACTAAAGAAGAAAAAAGAAAATGCCCGAATCCGGACTAAGCGATATCCTGAGACGGTGGAATCTCAACCACAACCACCGCTAGAACCACAGGGGCCAACAAAGCCTGATTTTTCAATCCCGCCGACGACTACACTAGCGTTGGCGCGTGCGGACATTGCGGCAAGAGAGGCAAATCTTCTAGAACGCATGAAATTACAAAAGAGTAATGCACGCGATTTGAGGAGGGAAATTAGTGAATTAGAGCGGTTTGATGGAGAAGTTGGTGAGCTGAACCACTTCCTGAAAGGAGGGGACAGGATCATGTACTATATCCAGCTCCAGGCCGAGGCAAAAGATATAGAAGAATTAGATGCCGCCAGGCTAAGGGCAGCCTTAGTGTGTCGAGTTAGAAGAAGCATCCTCAACTTGATTCAGGCAGATGAAGAGACACCCTGGCATGCAGTCAAAGAAAAGTTGAAAAAGGCATTTGGGGGAGGTCGATGGGCCCCAGAAGAAGACGTGCTCCACATGTTCAGGGAATTCCGCAAACCAGGGCAATCGCATGGACAATATGCGGCAATATTATTGGCGCGGTACAATAAAATTACTGAAAAATTGCGCGAAATGATGGAGACCGAACAAGTAGAGGCGAGAATGGATTTCCTGTCCAGGATACTGAAAATCCAGTGAGCTAGAGAAACCGGAAGAAAGGATGGATTGCCGAGGGACAAAACATTCCTGGAGTGTGCCCAGGAGATAGTGGACTCGAGCGCAAGAGAAGAGGAGTCCAGATATAATGAGGTAGCGGAGACGGGCTGGAGCAGGGTCACTTACCGTCGGCCAGAAATCAGCCGGAATCGTCCGAGATGGGACATGGGAAAAAGGAGAGATCCCGAAGGATATAAAAAGGAGAGACCGACAGCTCGAGATAAACGACCAGGAACAGAGAGGAGAAGTGGAAAGAGAGGAGCGGAAGTGCCACGGGTGTGGAAAAACCGGGCATCTAGTGGCCGAATGTCCCCGAACCAGGTGCTTTGAATGTGGAGGGGAAGGACACACGGTCCGGCAATGCCCGTATTTATACAGGAGGAGCCAACTACCAAAACCTGAACCCATGGAGGTGAATACGCAAAAGATGCGGAGAGGGTCGGGAGCAGCGAGAAGAAGCGATTCCTCCAGCGACGAGACGGAAATATCTGGAACGTCGGAGACGGAAGGTGAGGAACCAGAGAGTAGTAGAGGTGAACGACATAGGAGCCAAAAAGGTGCTCAGAGGCGGTCCGGAGCGGGGAGTAGTAGGACAGCGGCTTACTGAGGGGAGTGTCCGCAGAGAGGCTACCGTACCATAAGAAAGGTATGTAATAACATTGTTAATGAGAAGTGCTGATTGCCGATTATTGAGGTGAGGCGAGTGAAGTGTTTAATAGATACGGAGAGTTCAAACACTATATTAACTAGAGGAGCGGTAAAAAAGATGTATAGGAAGGAGAGGGCACTCCAGACACGCGAATGCGGATGTAAATTGATCACTCTGGGTGGCCCATCCGAGGTAGATGGGGAAGTGGAGTTGGGTACCATGAGATGGGCCGGTAAGAAGGGGGTCCTAAAAGTACACGTTGTAAAACGTATGAGCCGCGAATACCAGGCGATTGTAGGATGTGATTTGCTAGGGCAGTTCGGAGCGAGCGTGAAACACAAACGGGAAGTCTGGGACGTTCGAATTGGGGAAAACACCTACAGATGCACAGGGACATTAAAGGGAACAGAGGCTAGAATAGGGGTCATAGATAGGGTAACACATTGGAGAAAGATGGTAAAGAAGGAATTCGCGGATATATTTTTCCGAGAAGGGGAGATATTAGAAGTAACAGGGAAACCGCTAAAGAATGAAAGAATTTCATACGTGAAGGAGAGGCGATACGCGCAAGCGCTACGCCGTCATATCAGGGAGGAATTAGAAGACTTAAAGCGGCAGGGGATGATTATCGACAGCACCTCACCGTATAACAGTCCTCTGTGGGCGGTGAAAAAGAAGGCAGTGGCGGGAGAGGAGAACTATAGGGTGGTCATCGATTACCGCAAGCTTAACGAGAATACGATCGATGAGAAGTACCCCATCCCGCGTTTCGAGGATACTTTAGATCGGTTGAGTGGAGCGAAAATATTTAGTACTCTGGATCTCAAAGCCGGTTACCACCAAATCAGGATGCACCCCCGGGACCAACCAAAGACGGCCTTTACGTTTGAGAGGGGGCATTACGAGTTTACCAGAATGCCGTTCGGGTTGAAGAATGCTCCAATCACATTCCAGAGGCTCATGGATGAATTCCTGAGGGGGATCGATGAGTCTATGTGCCAAATATAAATGGACGATCTTCTAGTTTCTTCTACGAAGAGTTTTTTGTGATCGGAGGAGGATCACATCGAACATTTGCGTATAGTGTTTGACAGGGTGCGCCAGTTCAGCCTAAAACTATCGGAGGAAAAGTCCCTACTAGGGCAAGGACAAATAATTTTTTTAGGCCACACTCTCTCTAAAGAAGGAGTTAGACCGGACTCATCAAAAGTGGATGCCATTAAGAGGATGCAGGTTCCTAAGGACGTAAAAGGGATTCGGAGACTACTGGAAACGTTAAATTATTATCGTAGGTTCGTCCCGGACATGGCGGAGCGCCTAGTTCCTATTAACAACCTGCTGAAAAAGGGAGCTCGACTTGTAGTAACGCCGGTCATTGAAAATAACATCCGGAAATGCATGGAAAGTCTGCAAATAGAACCCGTGCTTGCATTCCCCAACTTCCAGAAGCCTTTCGCACTAACGACGGATGCAAGTGAATAAGCGTTGGAGGCGGTACTGTCACAAGGCGAGGATGAGGGTGAGCGTCCGATAGCGTATGCCAGCAGACGTCTGACTGATGCAGAAACTAGGTACAGCGCCCTGGAAAGAGAACTCCTTGCCATTGTATGGGCAATAGAGCATTTCCGGCCTTACATCTTCGGGCGGAAGTTTCGCGTACATACCGACTATCGGCCACTTCAATGGGTAGGGAAACTTAAAGAAACATCAGCAAGAGTTTCCAGGTGGAAGGAGTTTTTGGTACAGTATAATGCGGAGGTTATATATAAGCCCGAAAAGGAAAATGTAGTGGCCGACTGGTTGTCGTGCGCAATCACAGTTTCGTAAGTTTATTTCAATATTTAATTAAAGATTATTATCAGGTGCATTCATACTAAAAGGTTCTTCCTTGAGTTGTGTACCTATGGCATTATATTTTCCAAATCTAATTCCTGATTTTCAGTATTGATAAATAACATACTTATTTATTCTTCCATCCTTATTTATTCTTTCTGTTCTATATATACAACAAATGACTCTGAGCAACACTCGAGTATGATGAAGGACGAGCCAGGGAATTTTAGCTGACTACTTTGACTGGTATTTTAACTTTTTACAAACAAAAGCCCATAAATAAAAGTGAGAGTGTGAATGGTAAAACTCCTTACTTCCATTTTTTCACATTGTGATGCAGGTAGATAGTTTTGCACTCCACCGGTTGCTGAATGAAGAGAGTTTAGTAACTATTGATTTTGAAACATAAGAAAATAAAGGAAGGGATCAATTTAAAAATATTTTTACACTTCACTCAGTGAGTAATAATAACCATTGCTATCTCGATTTTATTAAAAAATGAAAGTAAAGAGTTCACACCCTCAAATTTATTTTCAGCATTTGTCTTCATATTTTTCATCATTTTCCCTTTCACTTTGATTTTAAACACTTGCTTCAAAACACGCTACAAGCACAGTGTACATAAATCATATGTACTGAACGTGTATTTCATGAAGTTTAATAGTATGTATGGCCAAAAGTAGGGTAACTTGGATAGTTTTAATGGAAATCGGAAGTTAAAGCCATAAATCGCTTTTTGTCACTTTTGTATACTTTTCCAGCGCACTCTAGCGTCTCAACGATTGTAGGGACATAAAATGTAGAAATTTTGTCTGCTTTAATTTCGTGTAAGGTGGTCTTCTCGGAAAAAACTGTTTTCCGAAATATTGGCAAAAAAAAATTTAAATTTTTTGCAGCAAAAACTATATTTCGGTCAAAATATCTGTCAGCGAAGCATATTTTAAGCATATTAAGATATGTGTTCAGCTACACAAAAAACTCGGTTGAACCAAAATTTAAGACTAAAAGAAAACTTTCCTCTATATTTTCACACATTGTATTATAAAATAAAAATGAAAGTATTGTAATATGTTCATAAATAATAGCAATAAGAGATTCACATTAAATAGCAGTTGCGATAAGTTTAGAGAGAGGGGAGGAGGGGTGTGTCCTTGACTGAGGGGGGTTGCGTCGTTGAATTGGGGGGGGGGAGGGAGAGGGCACGTCTGGTCCTTCTTGAACAAAAACATATATTTTTAAAAATTTCTGATTTTTCTAAAATTGAGAAAACCAAAATCGCATCTAGTTATAGAATCGCCACAGGCTGTGAATGTAAACTGAAAACCAAAAGTGACTATTTGTTATATTTTCAATAAAAACTTGTTGATAAAAAAACTGCTCAACATTTTGATTGTTATCATTCGAAAAAAAAAGTAAAATACAATTTAATAACCTGTAAGGATCATGATGATATTCTTTCAATTGCGTGAATTTTGACAAGAAAACTTTTAAAGGTGCGTCTTCAATTTTACCAGTAGTTTTTCAGGGAGCATCGAGCATCTCAGGGGAGCATCGAGGTCTTCACGCTCACTTGTCAGCCCCCTTTCCCAGAAAATGTTTGAAAAAGGAAGTAAAAAAAAAAATATCTGATATAGACAACACATGACTGACTTTCTTGTACGCCTATTAAACTATAAATCGGTGGCTCAAAAAGTGATCATCACTTTTGGTTACTAGTTTCGTAATTTCTATTCTTTCGAACAGAAAGAATAAATAAGGATGGAAGAATAAATAAGTGTGTTATTCATCAATACTGAAAATCAGGAATTAGATTTGGAAAATATAATGCCATAGGTACACAACTCAAGGAAGAACCTTTTAGTATGCATGCACCTGATAATAATCTTTTATTAAATATTGAAATAAACTTACGAATTATGCATGCAATTGAAATCATGTTAAACAAATCAAATTCTTAAAAAAAATATTCAAGATAGTTTATTTGAAATTTTTTTAAAGTTTATCTATCGCCTTTACGGTTTTCGGGATTCGGCAGCAATCTGTATAGCACTGATGTCAATTTTCCAATCATGTATATGTAATTTCTTTTCTTCCATTCAGGGCGGCCTCCATCTTCTGACGGTCTTCCTGTTGCTGGTACTCTTATATTTTTATTACCTGAAATGTAGTGAGCTAGTCTCATCGTCGCCTTCCCGTCATATATGAATTCCTTGAACCGAAAATTTGAAGTTTTCTTCATTCGCCAACCGAGGAAATTATTCCTCAGTGAGGAATACTTATCTTAGCCTGTAATACTTGAAATGCGATCCATGTCGTGATCACATGCTCAACTGTCTCCGGAACACCGCATGGGGGATCAATATATATTTAACAAGGTATCTATCTGAAGTTGTGTAGAGGGAAAAGGTTTTTCCATCCTTCAGCGTTACCTCCTGGTCTATGTTCCGCCCACGAAGATCTTCCTCCTCCAAGGGTTCGTGATTTGGGGTATCAAGCTGAAGGCCAGAGAAGTCGAAACTCAGTTCCGTCTGAATGTCCATGTCGACGATATCGTATTTGTCTCTGCCCAACAACACATTTCTACAAGAACCAAGGCCTGACTATCTGCAGCCACAGTTTATTGAGCAGGTTTTGGTGCACCTGCACGTCACCAGCTTCAGCAATGCAGGGAAATTACTGGTGATTGGTTCAAGATCGTTTCTGATTCCCTTCCAAAAACAACCTTCCACAAATTTCTCCACCACAATAAATTGCTGAATCTGTTGGTACACTCATAAACTGTGGTGAGTGGCTACAGCTGTTGAGGGTAGTAGTTCTGCTACTTAGGACAAGGCTCTGAACGCTGACCTCTTTTACGATACGAATCTGAGTTCGTTCAAAGAGGGTGCAGTCCAGTAGTTAAAAACGAAGGGTTGTGCAAATGTGCAGTAGGTCAAGGTCATTGTAGGGCGGGGGGAGGGAGGAAGTGTTTACTTAGGGCGGGAGGGGGTGACCTTGGGCTAGTGACGGGTGTCTGGGTGCACTATGTGGCAACACTGTAAGAAATTTCGTAGATCTGGCAACGTCGCATTTGTTTACATTTGTGTTGCGGTAGGGTGTGGAAATGACCTTGTGACGTCACGGGGGCATTGACCGTTTGACGTCAGAGCACGCGGGGCCATCTCCCAGTATGCTTTGGTCAGCAGTTCGTACCGCATTTGTTTACATTTTTAGTCGTGGTAGGCTGTGGAAATGACCTTGTGACGTCATGGAGACATTGACCGTTTGACGTCAGAGCACGCGGGGCCATCTCCCAGTATGCTTTGGTCAGCAGTTCGTACCGCATTTGTTTACATTTTGAGTCGTGGTAGACTGTGGGAATGACTTTGTGACGTCACGGGGGCATTGACCGTTTGACGTAGGAGCACGCTGGGCCATCTCCCACTATGCTTTGGTCAGCAGTTCGTACCGCATTTGTTTACATTTGAGTTGAAGCAGGGTGTGGAGATGACCTTGTGACGTCTCACAAGAGCAGTTATGCTTTGCTCAGCAGTTCATACTTTATCTCACGGATGATAAGGCGCTGTAGTAGTGCGTAAAAATGACCTTGTGACGTCACGGGGGCATTGACCGTTTGACGTCAGTTTTGGCTGTTGTTTGAGTGTTTTCTTGCATGAAAATGTGATTGCATCAGTTTTTTGTGTGTTTATGTGGATATTAATGTTTTTAAGTTGGTCTGTGATTTTTTGGGCTACTGTTTGGGCCTTGCGCATGGCGTGATCTGCATTCGTGCTTGCTGTGTATGTAGCAATATCATCGGCATATGCAACGATTTGAACATCGTCAATCTTTTGCCCTACTATATGGGCTGTATATATGTTGAAAAGGACTGGCGCAAGAACCGAGCCCTGATGAACACCACAGGTAACTGGGCGCCGGGTGGAGATCTCAGATTTGACACGGACAGAAAATGTCCGGCAACTGATGTAGGAACCAATAATGTCGATCAGTTGGTACGGGAATCGGTGAAGCCGGAGTTGATCAATTAAGGTGGAGTAGGATACAGAATCAAATGCCTGTGTGCAATCTAATGAGATGATTGCGGTAGCAAGATTTTTATTGAGGTTTTTCGCTGTATCATACTGTAGTTTTGCTACGTGATGATAACAGCTAACGCCGCAAGAGAACCCGGTTTGTTCCGGGGGGATGATGTCATGTGTGTCGTAGTGTTTTCGGACATGTATGAGGATTAGTTTCTCATATATTTTTGAGACATGGTTGAGGAGACTGATGGGCCGGTATTCTTCCGGTACCGCTCCTCGTTTTTTGGGTTTGAAAAGTGGAACAACTACAGCATGCTTCCACTCAGTGGGGTAATATCTCAGGCGTGAGCATGAGTTGAAAATATTGAGGAGAAACATATGAGCTTTCCTGAGGAGTTGTTTGAGAAGGACATAAGGTATGTTGTCCTCTCCTTAATTTTAAAAGATTAGTAGGCTTTAAAGTGCCTGATTCCCACTCGGGTATTGCATATAAGAGGTTAGGCAAGATATCACCTTCATAGATTACCTTTAAAATTTCAGATCCTAATCCTCATCTTAGTTCCCAGTGCTAGTGATAGCAAGTTGATTAATTTTAATGTCTTATATACAGTGTTGTCGATATAGTAATTCCAATTTTTAATTTTTGTCAAAGTCAAGACCTAAGAATGTGATGTTATTTAAGTTTTCCAGTTTTTTGGAACCCATATGTATGTTCAAATTAGGAATTTTACACTTTTTAGTTATGATAATGTAATTAGATTTATCTGCATCAAAGTCAAGTTTCTTATGTTTAGCCCACTTTTCCAGAATCACCAATGATTGGTTGGTAATCAATTCAATTTCTGGAAACAGTGTCCTGATTGCCATATTTAAAATATCATCAGCATATACAAAAATATGCACGTTATCAGGTACTGGTAGATTGAAAACGTTAACCAGGACATTCCATAAGGTAGGTGAAATGTTGGATCCTTGTGGAGTACCACAATCAATTATTTGGTGAGATAGTAGTTGTTAGTTTTCAAATTCTGAGATTAATTTGAATATGTTCATAGAACACTTATAGTTTCTTAAGTTTTCTAAAATCATTGGCCACCAGGTAGTTTCCAATGCAGCTGATATGTCCAGTTTTAACATTAAAACGTTTGATTTTGATTCAAAGGTCGAATTGATACACACACACACACACACACACACACACACACACACACACACACACACACACACACACACACACACACATATATATATATATATAAGTTAAGGTCGGGAGGAATACAATGTAAGACCTAATTCCATGCCTGAATGTAAACAGAGCTCAGATAGTATATATACAGGATTATGGTGTTAAGTCGCGGGAGCTTAACTTATATATATATATATATATATATATATATATATATATATATTTAGTGTAATTGGTGGTTGGGGTACGGTGTACACCAAATAATTGACAATAATTGAAATCAATATTTTTATTTTCAAAACAAATGGTACATAAGAGATATACTATAGAAGAGAAAAAAATTATCGGACAACTATACACAGAGACAACTCCTCTTATCAGGGAGGTAATTACTAGGCTTGCCACTGAACACGCAAGATAATTTGACTATTGAAATCCGAGATAAGAAAATTAGTTAATTAATAATATTTCGCGGAAAAAAACGGAAAATGAAATGATTAATTTTATATATATATTGGCAAACCTATTTTACATCAATAACCTCTCTGGCGCATATGATTATCACTGCCTTGCCGCCACATCACTCCCCCCAATAACATCGGCACAGAATCGCACCTTAGGCTTCACCTCTCTACCAGAGCGAGTGCGGTAACCAGGCTGCAACGGAGGAGGGCCTGTGTCGAGGTCATTTGGATGTTCGCCTGAAGGTCCCGCGGCAGGTGTAGGAGTGGGTCGATCTCTGGTGGCGGTGCTTTCTCCGTTGCCGTCCAGGAGATGGGCCGGCTTCAGTCGATCCATGGATATGGCCTTCCGACCAAAAGGCAGCTGGACAGTGAAGGTCTTCTCTTCCCTCGAGATGACTTTAAAAGGGCCAGAGTAGGGAGGAGTCAGCGATTTACGGACGTGGTCATCCCTCAGAAACACGTAAAATGCAGTGCCCTAAGTCTCGGTGGACGAAATTATTGGCTGTGCTGCTGCGATAAGGAGCTGGGCGAAGGTCCTTCATGGCCTGGCGAAGAGACTTCAACGTCAACTCGGTGTCTTCAGGACGTCTGGAAGGCTCGAAGAACTCGCCAGAGAGACGTAGAGGCTGCCCGAAGGTCATTTCTGCAGCGCTGGCTCCGATTTCCTCTCTAACGGCCGACATGATACCCAAGAGAACTGTTGGCAGCACAGTCATCCAGCCATCATTGTTGAGTGCTGCCATGAGAGATGCCTTAAGGGACCTATGCCACCGCTCGATGCACCCGTTGGACTGCGGATGGTACGCCGTCGTGCGACAACGCTGGATACCAAGGACACTAGTGAGACAGTGAAAAGGTCTGACTCGAACTGGCGTTCCTGGTCTGTGGTAATCCTTGCCGGCGTACCGTATCGAGAGATCCACGTGCCCACAATTGCTTCGGCTACCGCAACACTGGTGATATCCTCCAATGGGCATGCTTCGGGCCAACGGGTACATCTGTCAATCATCGTGAGGCAGTATCGCTGTCCATTAGAGGGTGGCAAAGGCCCGATAATATCCACGTGGATGTGCTCGAACCATCCGCTAGGCTCGAAACCACACGGAGGAATGACTGTATGCCGCGCCACTTTGGTGCAACAGCGAGCCCACCTCGAGATGTCCGCATTCATGCTCGGGCAAAAAAATCTTTGGACGACCAAGCGTCTCGAGGTTCGTATGCCGGGGTGACTGAGCCATGTAGCCGCTTGAAGATGTTCTGACGCATGGATTCAGGGACATAAGGTCGCGCATGAGAAGTGGAGATCTCGCAAAGTCATCCAGCGAAGTTGGAGACGAGGGTTCTTCTGCATCTCCTGGATCGACGAATCATTCGCTTGCTCCTCAGCAAGCAAAGTCTTCCGTGCAGTCAATATCCTCCACTCTCGACAGCGCGTCGCCATTCCTCGACCGTGTTGTCATTCCCAGCTACATGGCGGATGTCGGTGGTGAACTGGTTAATGAAGTTAACCAACCAAATCCGAAAGGGCGTCGCGGTGTCCGGCTTCTGCGAAAATGCAAACTCCAGAGCCTTGTGGTCAGTCCAGATGACGAAGTGTCTCCCTTCCAGTTGGCCCCGATGGATCGCCAGCTGCTCCCGGTCGTTAGTGTCGTATTTCTGCTGGACTGGAGCGAGGGACTTGGAGAAGAATCCTAGAGGCTGGCAGGCGTCGCCCTCCTTCAGCTGTAAGACAGCACCCATAGCAGTGTTGGACGCATCACAGACCAGCACGAGATCTGCATCGTGCTTGGGATGTCCAATCACCACCGCCGCTTTGATGGCGGCCTTGCAGCGCTCGAACGCTTGGTTTGAATCTTCACTCCAAGGAATTGGCGATCTATCATTCTTATTCGCTCCAGCCAAGTACTTGTTAAGGGGACCTTGGAGCTCAGCCGCTCTGGATATGCAACATCGGTAGAAGTTAAACATACCCAGAAAGCGTCGGAGGTCCTTGACAATGTCAGGTCGTGGGTAGGTGGAGATGGCGTCGACTTTCGCTGGCAGAGCGGTGACACCCTCCGAGGTCACATGGTGTCCGAGAAACTCGACCTCCGGACGCGCGAAGACACATTTGGCCAAGTTTATAGTCAGCCCTTGGTCATCCAGCCGTCGTAATACTTCCTCCAGATGTGCTCGATGTTCCTTTTCGTCTCTGGAGCATATGACGATGTCGTCCAAGTACCATCACGCAAACTCCAGACCTTGAAGAACTCTGTCGAGAAAACGCTGAGAGGCGTTCCTGAGACCAAAGCACATCCGGAGAAATTCGAATAGACCAAAGGGAGTTATGACTGCTGTTTTCGGTTTGTCCTCCTCCGCCACCGGAATTTGATAATATGCACGGTTGAGGTCCAGCTTGCTGAAGATCTTCTTACCATGCATGTTGATGTTGAAATCCGCCAAGTTCGGAACTGCATTGTTCCTGTCGGGAATTGTCTTAGCGTTTAGCTGTCGATAATGCCCGCAGGGTCTGATTCCGCCCTCTCGCCGTCGTCTACACGATGTGGAGAGGGCTGGCCCAATGGCTGTTTGAAGGTCTGCAAATCCCTTCCTCCATCATCTGGGCAAATTCCTTCTTGGCGGCGATGTACCTTTCCGGTGGCAGGCGCCGAGCTCTCGCTGCGACTGGAGCTCCCCGTGTCTCTATGTGGTGTCGTACGTAGTGCTTGGGCTGCTTCGTGAACGTGGTCGGGTTCGTGACGCTGGGGTACTTGCGCAGGAGCTCTGTGAACCATTTACCTGCTGGGACAGAGTATACAGTGGGGACTGGTACGGTTGCCAGCTTGCCGCGCGTCGTGAGCCCAGAGATACCATCTACCAACTGGCATCCGACGAGGTCTACTAAGATCTTATGGCGATATAGCAGATCTGCGCCGATAATGGGGTAGCTCACTTTTGCCACGACAAAACGCCAGGGAAGGCTCCTCCGCAGCCCTAAATCCACGTTCAGCAATGCGCTACCGTAGGTCGGAATAGGAGTTCCGTTCGCCGTATACAGCGTGAACTTCTTATTCATTCTCCTCGTCGGCGTCTTCATCGGGAACACAGATAGGGTGGCTCCTATATCCACCAAGTATCTGTGCCCGGACTTCTTGTCCGTGACGAAGAGTCGGCGGTTAATTACCTGAGCGACAGAGTCCGCCTCGTCTGTCGCTGCGACTAGTTTCCTGACTGCTTCGAAACGGGCGAGGGCTTCCAATCGCAAGGCTGGCGGCAGTTCGTCGCTTTACTCCCAAACCTGTTGTGGTAGTAACACAAGCGGCGATATTTGCTTCTCCTACAGCTTGGTTGCCGGCTCCTCCCTTCATACCTTCCTCGGGTTTCCAGAGCTGCGACGCGATCAGTCAATCTCTACAGGGCCGTTAGAAGCCTATCTTCTCTCTCGCTGGAGGTGGAGGGCCGCATGGCAGCTACTTCGCCGATTCGATACCCGGGAATCTCGACGATGCGGTCAGCAGTGATGTTGAGTTTGACCAAGTCTGCCAGCGCTGCCTGCATCCCATCTGGAAGTCCTTAGCGTAAAAAAAAAAAAAATGTAATAACAATTGTACTCACCAATCACGTCGGGGTCACCACTTTAGTGTAATTGGTGGTCGGGGTACGGTGTGCACCAAATAATTGACAATAATTGAAATTAGTATTTTTATTTTCAAAACAAATGGTACATAAGATGTGTACTATAAAAGAGCAAAAAATTATCGGACAACTATACACACAGAGAGAACTCTGACAACTCTTCTTATCAGGGAGGTAATTAATATGCTTGCCACTGAACACGCATGATAATTTGACTATTGAAATCCGAGATAAAAAAATTAGTTAATTAATAATATTTAGCGGAAAAAAACGGAAAATGAAATGATTAAAATTATATATACTGGCAAACCTATTTTACAACAATAACCTCCCTGGCGCTGATATCATTATCATTGCCTTGCCGCCACTGATATATATATATATATATATATATATATATATATATATATATATATATATATATATATATATAAATAATGGGGCACAGTCGAATTTAAATGGAGATTTGAAGTTCTTAATTATTTGTAAGGTATTGATACAATTTAATAGTGCTTTTAAATATTTAATGTTAATATATCTAATTAAAATTGAGATAAACAAATTATATTACAGGAACTCTAGTTATTTGAAGAATAATATGACAAATAATGTATGGTACATACTATAAAACATACATTTTTAAAATATGAGTTTAATTAATAATTAATATATTATTAATTATAATAGATAATTAGTAAACCCTTATTACCAAATTATATCCAAACCATGAATTCTTGGATAAATAAAATTATCACAGGCTAATTTAATTTTGGTTTACTTGTCAATGCCAAACACATAAACTGGGATTTTTATTTATTTTAATTGATAATTCAGTACCAGAGTTGGTTCTGGTTTCGGTAAGTTCTTTAATCATCCATTTTTTAGTATATATTCACTTTTTTTCCACTATTGTTACTTTTATCAGATTTTATCACTATTAAAATTTCTTATTATTATAAAAAAAAAAATTAAACTCTTAATTTATTTCATCATTCAATATTAATATTTTTGTGTTATTTTTAAATGTAGAGGTATAGTTATTGATAATCTTTCATGTATGATTCCTAGTTACACTAATATGAGATTCAGAAGTGTCTAACTTTTTCAAATCTTTAATTGGGTGTATATCATTATCAATAATTATACTATTAAAAATGAATTCATCTCTCAATGAAAATAAGTTTTTAATACTATTAGGAATTGTATACTTGGTAAAATTTTCAATTCTGTCTGCGGTTTTTAAAAGATTATTGAAATTATCCAAAATGTTGTATTATGGGATCTCCTTGTAATTCAGTGCTACCTGTATTTGATGCCATTTGTTATTATGTTGGAAATACAGTAGAGTGTAGAATGCTGACCTGGACGGTTGTGTGCTTTGTTGTTCCCTCTTTCCCACAGTTAATTTCAGGAGACCAGCTTCCAGGACTGTGCGAGTGAAGTTATTAAAGTTATTACAATAGGTTATGGGTCCAGGACATCAGTGTGGGAAGAGTGGAAACTGAAGTAATGTACAGTCAGTTCGTAAGTTATCAGTTCGTAGTGTTGAGGTTAGATGAAAGCATGGCAGCAGGAGTGAGTTATGTTCAGCCATTTGATGGAATTGGCAGTTTTTCTAATTGGTTTGTGAGGATTGAGACGTGTTTAGATCGCCATGGAGTTGTATCGGTTTTGGAGGGCCAAAAGTCGCAAGATCCGAAGGAAGTTGAAGTTTTTAAAAGGCTGGACGTGCATGCTAGGGACATCATTGTTCAATCAGTGTCCGACAGCGTCTTAGAAATTATTATGGAGAAGCCTACAGCTCAAGAAATGATTGAAGCATTAAAAAATACATATGAGAAGAAAGGTTTAGCGTCCAGCATTGATCTACAGAGGAAACTAAGAAACTTGGTTATGACGGAAGGAGCCAACCTTCAAAACTTTTTCTTAGAATTTGAGAAGACATTGGCGGAACTGAAGATGTCAGGCGGAAAAATGGACGACGACGAGGTAATTATCCAACTTTTGTCAGCTATGCCAAGTAATTTTAAACCAGTTGTTACATCTATAGACATTTTATTCTCCAAAGAGCCAGATACTGTTACCCTCGATTTTGTAAAAAGTAAATTGCTTTCGGAAGAAAGAAGACTCACTAGTTCATCAAATAATCAGGAAAAAGTTGGTGAATCTTTTAGTGTTGTTAATAAACGTGAATATAATGGCAGGAGTCAATTTAATAAATATGGCGGGAACAAGTCGAATTTTCCCGTTAAGTGTTTTGAGTGCCTGGGAACGGGACACAAGCGCTTCCAGTGCCCGAACAGGAAACCACATACAAATCAGCAGCAACCTAACTATCGTTATCGACAACAATTTAACAATCGATATCGACATTTTGGTGGCAGTGCTGATATGAGTGATAAGGAAGATAAACAAGTAACCTTCTTTGCTGATGTTAGTGAAGAGTCAGAGGCTCATCTTGGAAATTCACTTTTGGAAATTGAATTCGTGATTGACAGTGGAGCTAGCTGTCATTTGGCAAAAAACTGTTGGAAAGAACATCTCTTGGATGGAGTTGAGACTAACAGAAAAATTGGTGTAGCCAAAATAGGGGAATGTGTGACATCCTCATCTTGTGGAAAACTCTCACTCGTTGCTGAATCTGGTTGTGAAATATCTTTATTAAATGTTCTGCTATGTGATCATTTATCCCGGAACTTATTATCTGTTAAATGTATGGAAGAAACAGGCTTAAAAGTTATATTTGAAAATAGCCGTGTGTCTGTGCGGAGAGGAAGACATCAACTCTTTTATGACAGTAGAATTGGTAATTTCTATATTGCTAAATTTTTTGTTGTGGTGGATAGTGGCTGTTTAGTGGATGACTATGGCAACTTGATGCATCGAAGGATGGGCCATTCAAGCAGCTATCTCTCTACTGGTGTTTGTGACACATGTATTTTTGCCAAGCAGTCTCGTGCTCTCTATTTGAAGTGACACACCTGAAGAGCGGAAAGCTAATCGTATTTTGGATTATGTAACTAGTGATGTTTGTGGACCCATCGATCCTTATACTTATGACGGATTTAAATATTTTGTCACCTTCATTGACTCTTTTTCTCATTTTACCATGTGCTATCTTATTAAAAGAAAGAGTGAGATTTTTGACGCTTTTAAAGAGTATAGGAGTCATGTGTGCACTAAATTCGGACGTGAAATTGGACGGCTCAGAGTGGACAATGGAGGCGAGTATATTAGCCATGTGTTTAGAAATTTTTGTAAGGCTAATGGAACTCAGATTGAGTACAATGTCCCAAGGAATCCTTCTCAAACAGGCATAGCAGAGAGGATGAATCGCACAATTATGGAGATGGCGAGGTGTTTGATTTTTGACGCTGACCTAGACAAGACATTTTGGGGCGAGGCAGTAAAATCTGCTGTATACATCATAAATAGACTGCCCACAAGGGCATTGAAAGACAACTGTACTCCGTCGGAGTTATGGTACGGTTATTCGCCCGACTTAGACAAAATTAAATGTTTTGGAAGTGTTGCTTTTGCACACATACCTAAGGAAGATAGAAAAGGAAAATTGGACAGAAGAAGTAGTAAATGCTTAATGATGGGTTATGCCCCTAAGGGGTACCGTCTGTGGGACCCCATTCGAAAGAAAATTATAGTAGCTCGAAGTGTTATTTTTCAAGAATCGAATTTATCAAAAGTGCCTATCCAACATCAATACCTACCTAATAATGACACTGATAAGGAGATCGAAACTAATGTCGAAGACAAAAATGCTGAAGAGGAGGAAAAATGTGTTAGTAGCATGGAGAGAACTCGAAGAACAACTAAAATTCCTTTAAAATACAAAGACTATGAACTGAACTATGAATGCTTATATACCGACATTCCTACCAATTACGAAGAAGCTCTTAAATCACCGGATAAGGACCTATGGTTGAATGCGATGAAACTAGAAATGGATGCCCTAGCGAAACACCAAGTTTGGGACCTTGTTGAACGACCAGAGAAGAAAAGTGTGGTTAAGTGTAAGTGGGTGTTCAGTGTAAAAAATAGTGAAAGGGGTGAACTAATTAAATATACAGCACGTTTGGTTGCCAAGGGTTTTACCCAAAAATGTGGTATTGATTATAAGGAGACTTTTTCTCCTGTTGTTTCCAAATCAAGTTTAAGATTGTTATTTGCATTGGGAGCTAAATTAAATTTGTATATAAGTCATTTAGATGTTAATACAGCATTTCTTAATGGTGACTTGTCAGAGATAATTTTTATGGAACAGCCTGAAAGGTTTATCAGTAGTAATAATAGAAATAAGGTTTGTTTACTTAAAAAGGCGCTTTATGGTCTAAAACAGTCTAGCAGTATGGAATCAAACAATAGAAAAAGAACTTTTGAGTATTGATTTTATTAAGTCTGAATTTGAACCTTGTTTATTTTATAAGTTGTATGAAAATAGTTATACTTTTATTGCTGTACATGTGTACGATTTTTTGGTCTTTACTTCTGATATGCATGAATTAAATTGTTTAAAGGAATTTTTTAAGTTCTAGATTTAGTATCACTGGATTAAGGGAGGGTGTTGTATTTGGGATCTCCTTGTAATCCAGTGCTACCTGTATTTGATGCCATTTGTTATTATGTTGGAAATACAGTTGAGTGTAGAAAGCTGACCTGGATGTTGCGTGCTTTGTTGCTCCCTCTTTCCCACAGTAAATTTCAGGAGACCAGCTTCCAGGACTGTGCGAGTGAAGTTATTAAAGTTATTACAATACAAAATTATATTGCAATTATAGAACTCTTTTTTATAATTGTAAAAATTGTGTTGTCTTATATTATTAGCACTAATGGAGTAACTTTTGTCATAGCTATTATTTAAGTTTTTTAATCTTTTATTAATTTTAGGATAAACTATTTAAACATAGTTAAACATAAATAAATTTATGTTTAACCTTATTCATCATTACACAAAAATTGCATTGTACAATTTTACCAATATTCAATTCACACATTTTATCAATGCATTAGCGAGACACAGTATAGTTTACAATCATAATTATGATTTTAAAATCTTGAATAACCCATGAAATACCAAAATCAGAAAATGCATAAAATCTATTTAAATTACTAAGAATATTAAAAATGAGGTTAATTTTAATTCAGGTATTGGTCAACATTAGGAGGACATTATTAGCAAAATAGATATTTAAATAATTAGAAACCCAGCTGTATTAATAAGAAGCTAACAACCTCTTAGATAAATAGCCTAATATTGGGCACATTCCAATTAAAATTTTGGAAAAGTGAAGTTCATTATAATTTGCAAGGTATTGATGATACAATTTAATTGTGCTTTTAAATATTCAATGTTAGTGTAATTAAATTTGAGATAAACAAATTATATTACAGGACCTCTAGTTATTTAAAGAATAATATGGTATTATGATAATGAATGATCTAGGGCGAGCCTCAGCTACAGGGCGGGTCATAGATGGCTGATAGTGAAATCCCACTAGATATGGTGGGTAGCTGTTTATAAGGGGTATACCCAAATAAGCAGTCACAGACCATGGTGGCAACATTATCAGAAGTGTGGCGGGATGTTGCTTGTGGTGAGTGCATCTCGGTTAAATACCACAGAATCTCCTGTTGTGTCATGGCGAGTCAGTGCTGCCAGTAAATAAGCATATGCTGCCTTGCATGGTAAGGGGTTGGAACCCCAAAGGATAGGAAGGAAACTCTGAAAAGAAACCATGGGCAGACCATGGCAGTTCATAGAACTGTAGTGAAAGTAATTGGCCTAAGGGAGGGAAAACCCGATGTTAAATGACCTGGTCCTCCTGGTAGGGGATTGGGCGTGGGTTTATCAGCTCTACCTGTTCAGAAACCCGAAGACAAAAGAAACTGGATGTGATTAGCGGACAAAGACAACGGAATTTGGATATGCAGGATTTATGATTACTGGTATAATTAGAAAAAGTTTGCTTCCGTTTGAACCAATAAATGAAAGGATATGATTGAAGGGTGAATTCAGAAATATCAGTTTGTTTTCAGTGTACGCACCTACGGAAGATAGTGACGATGATACAAAGCTTCTGTTTTACCATGATCTAGAGCGAACCTATCATGCAACTCAGAAATATGACATTAAAATTATACTTGGAGATATGAACGCTCAGGTAAGAAAGGAAAGCTTTATGCAGACTGTGGCAGGACTCTTCTCACTTCATGGTACGACTAACGAAAATTGTAAACAATCTGTGTCAATTCGCTGAAGCCAATAATATGTTGATAAAAAGTACGTGCTTCCAACGTAAAGATATTCATAAAGGATCATGGAAAGCTTCAAATGGAACTATTACTCAGATAGACTATGTACTAGTTGATAAGCATCATGCCTCATCAATTATTGATGTTTTTCTGCTTTGGTTATTCATGCAATTAGGATTCATTAATACAAGACATAGATCGAGGGTGAAATAGAACAAAGATACACAAACACACACAACGCACAAACACCTCTCGCCCCTATTTATCATTCACTGAAACGAGGAGGTGGTCGGGAGATCCTACCAGACCTAGTTACAGTGTGCTGCAGAGGCTCGGAGTAGTTAGGCAGTCTGTGTCCAGGATGGCTCCTTTGACCCCTGCGAGATGCAACATCTCTTTCCAGGTGACCATTATCTTCTGTGAATCCATAGAAAGGGGAACTCTCACTTGATGCTGGAAAATGATGATTTTCGCTCAGAAATGGAGCAAGAGGTCCTTCGTCTTCTTGGGCCTTGTCATTATCTATAGTGTTATCGGAAGCTACCTCAGGAGCATTATAAATCAATGATGATGCACTGGGAAGAATTGAAGAGTTCTGAGAGGTGGATGGGTATATTTTTTTTCCGTCCACCATATTAGCCAGAGTAGTTCCAGTCCGTTGCTCACAAGAAGTCATGGGATCCTGGTGAGAAGACCTAAGTTGATCCAATGGGGAATCGGTGATCCAATGAGCGAAGCGGAAGGTGACGTGTCATCTATAAGTTCTTCAGAATAGCGTTTTCTGAGATAGTCAGAAGAAACATGCTCAATCACCTCGCCTGAGAACAAAGTACGTGCTTCCAACGTAAAGATATTCATAAAGGATCACGACTGAATTCTCAGCAACACCACAAAGAATCCGCCAGCTGAATTTCATAAGCCAATTCACAACGGATATAATCCACCAACCAGGAAAGGAAAACATCGTTGCAGACGCGCTTTCCCGGATAGACGAAATCAACCTATCCGAAGACCTGGCAGCCTTGGCAGATGCTCAAAGTAAGGACACAACAGTAGAAGAGCTTATGAGAAACCCCAACTTCAAATGAAGCTTGTAAGACTGCCAAGAACAGATCAGTCCGTCTTGTGTGAAATATCAACGCCACAAGCCCGGCCATACATTCCGCCGGAACTGAGACGCGCCACATTTAACCGCCTTCACCAGCTCAGCCACCCTGGCGTCAGAGCTACCAGGAAACTCATAGCACAGCGCTATTTCTGGCCCAACATCAACAGCGACGTTGGAACTTGGGCGAAAACCTGCGTGTCATGCCAGAAAGCCAAAATACACCGGCATACAGTCACACCGTTGGGAACATTTAAGCCGACCAACAGATTTCACCATGTACACATGGATATCGTAGGCCCACTCCTTCCCTCGGACGGATATCGGCATCTTCTCACCATGGTGGACCGCGCAACAAAGTGGCCCGAGGCAGTACCTATTCAGGATATTACAGCAGAAACAGTCGCTCAGGCCTTCTACTCAACTTGGATAGCTAGATTCGGTACACCTTGGCAAATCACTACCGACCAAGGACGTCAATTTGAAGCAGATCTCTTCCGTCGCCTCAGCGCCCTACTCGGTATAACCAAAAAGAGAACAACCGCGTACCATCCGCAAAGTAATGGGTGTAGAAAGGTGGCACCGAAGTCTCAAAAAAGCCCTCATGGCTTATCTCGCCTCAACTCGTTGGACAAGAATTCTTCCTTCGGTGCTCCTGGGACTTCGTTCCGTCTTCAGAGACGACATTCAAGGAACAATAGCCGAAGCCGTCTATGGACAATCTCTACGATTACCCGGCGACCTCTTGGAAGAGGACACCTCCAAGAACGAACCAATCTTCACCTTACAACAATTAAAGGAGGACCTCAGACGACTTAGGCCCGCGGAAACACGAGAGCGAACCCAACCTTAAGGCATAGGGACCTGGATACGCGCTCGCACGTTTTCCTACGAGAGGACGCGGTCAAAAAACCGCTTACTCCACCCTATTCTGGTCCCCACAAGGTAATCAGGCGAAGCGAGAAAACATTTACAATTGTGATGGGTGAGAAATAAAACGTTGTCTCGCTCGACCGCCTTAAACCAGCATACCTCCTCAGTGAGGACGCGAGGCCGCAGTCACAAACCACTCCAGCAGTGCCAGCCAATGGAGAGAAGGAAAGCACCAACCATTAAACCAGACATAAGAACCAGATCCGGACGCGTAGTAAAAAAATTCGTAAGATTCGGAGGTTATGTTGTGGACCTTTAATCCCTTTCTTAAGACAGGTGGGGGGAAGACCTATATAAGGAGCCCTTAAGGCAATCCACATCAGACTCACACAAAACACAGGATACAGATAGCCAAAGCCACTACACACCAACTAAATCACTTACTCTATTCACCAGGGCTGTCACTCAGACTCAAGATCCTGATTTACAAAGCCATCCTCAGGCCTACATTGCTTCACGGTGCCCCCATCCTGCACTACCTATACCCCTCAGCCCTGAAGTCTCTCCAAACATACCAAAACAGCGTCCTACAAAAAATCACAAAACGAACATCTCTCGAAAGACGGAACATGGCACACATTCACAATGAATTACAACTCGACACTGTTCAACAGCACATCACAAGGAGACACATAAAGTTCTTTGACAACATCCCTGCCTCATTTAACCCACTCTTCCGGGCCATCACCCCATCCTCCCTTCCTGTCAGATGGCAGGGCCGAAAGGGACCACTCAACCCGGTCAACACTATACTTTAATCCGCTTCTAAAGCACCCCCACTCCTAGTATCCTATCCCATCGCCTCGTCCTGCCTACTTCCTAGTCCCACCCCAGCACCACTCTCTTATATCCATCCTTTGTAAATATAACCATGTAAATATTGTAAATATTATCATTATTAATCTTGTATATAGTTTTTAGTAGTAGGTATTTTTATTTAACAAACAACTAGAAGAGGACCCTCACCGCTGACACCTCTAAATAATGAGAAAATTCCCTGGCTGGGAAATACCATTCCAATTGTAAATAGTCATCAGATCTTCAAATACCAACAGGTAGTAAAAGGTAAAGTACATCAAGTTTATAATTTATCTAATTATTTGTTTTATTAATGTTCTTTTTTGTTTAAGGGATTGGAAAAAAAAAAAAAAAAAAAAAAAAAAAAAAAAAAAAAAAAAAGCACCACTCCTGACCCAGGAGCGGCGCAGTGCTCTACCATCCGCGCCGCCCATCCTTCTCCTTTAGCTTAGGGCCTTCTTTGTCGGAAGCAAATAATAAAAACCTGTTATCTTACCTAGCCTACCTTTTCTTTTTTCACCTCATCCTTTTACTGAAGGCAGTGCGGTCTTAATCGGCCAAGTCTTCAACCCGCCAGTGAGGCTCTGATAGGCTAAGACGGGGGTTCCTATCTCGGAAACGGTGCGGTCCTAATCGGCCTAGTTTCCAACTTACCGGTGAGGCTTTAATCAGCTGTGGTAAGGTGCTCCTCTCCTAAACCGAGATCAGCCGAGTCTCAAACACGGTCGTGAGGTGCTCATCCACCGAGCCGTGGGAGCTACCTTAGTAGAGGGATTTTAGGGGAGCTGGCACACTTCTAGGAGCAGCCAATCAGAAGCCAGCATTTGGTCACGTGACCTATGGCGGGAAATTTGAATTTGAATTTTTGCCTCGACCTAACCTTAACTGCCACGTGGTCTTGCCTCGACCCTACCTTAACCACCACGTGGTCCCCCCTCGACCTAACCTTAACTGCTAGGCCACGCCCCTTTTTGGTCACGTGACCGTTAAGCCCCGCCCCTTTTAGTCACGTGATCCAGTCACGTGACCCGCAGCGCATCCTGGTCTATGCTCCGCCCACATGTTTTAGTCACGCGATCCAGTCACGTGACCCATGGAACCTCCTGACCTATGCTCCGCCCACAAGATTTACCCCCTCCACCCATTGAAGGATCAGGTACCCACCTTATAGAGCATGAGTGTACCCGGCCGCCATTTTGTTTTTCTTACACCACCATTTTGTTTTTCTACTGTTTGAGGAACTTGAGGTTTTGTTGAAGGGTTAGGTACCTACCGTATAGAGCATGAGTGTACCCGGACGCCATATTGTTTTTTATACATCGCCATTTTGTTTTTCTACTGTTTGAGGGACTTGAGGTTATGTTGAAGGATCAGGTACCCACCTTATAGAGCATGAGTGTACCCGGCCGCCATTTTGTTTTTCTTACACCACCATTTTGTTTTTCTACTGTTTGAGAGACTTGAGGTTTTGTTGAAGGATCAGGTACCCACCTTATAGAGCATGAGTGTACCCGGCCGCCATTTTGTTTTTCTTACACCACCATTTTGTTTTTCTACTGTTTGAGAGACTTGAGGTTTTGTTGAAGGATCAGGTACCCACCTTATAGAGCATGAGTGTACCCGGCCGCCATTTTGTTTTTCTTACACCACCATTTTGTTTTTCTACTGTTTGAGAGACTTGAGGTTTTGTTGAAGGGTCAGGTACCCATCTTATAGAGCATGAGTGTAACCGACCGCCATTTTGTTTTTCTTATACCACCATTTTGTTTTTCTACTGTTTGAGAGACTTGAGGTTTTGTTGAAGGATCAGGTACCCACCTTATAGAGCATGAGTGTACCCGACCGCTATTTTGTTTTTCTTACACCACCATTTTGTTTTTCTACTGTTTGAGAGACTTGAGGTTTTGTTGAAGGGTTAGACACCTACCTTATAGAGCATGAGTGTACCCGGCCGCCATTTTGTTTTTTATACATCGCCATTTTTTTTGTCTACTGTTTGAGAGACTTGAGGTTTTGTTGAAGGGTCAAGTACCAATCTTATAGAGCATGAGTGTACCCGACCGCCATTTTGTTTTTATACATCGCCATTTTGTTTTTCTTATGCCGCCATTTTGTTTTTTTCTACCGTTTGAGAGACTTAAGGTTTTGTTATATGGTCAGATATCCACTTTATAGTCTGTAACCTCCCCTGCGGTTATATAATCATAACCTATACAACGAAGGGTCAGTTACCCACTTTATAGTCTGTAACCTCCCCAACGGTTATATAATCATAACCTGTACGATGAAGGATCAGGTATCCACTTTATAGTCTGTAACCTCCCCAACGGTTATATAATCATAACCTATACGATGAAGGGTCAGACACCCTCTTTATACTCTGTAACCTTCTCAAAGGTTACATAACCTTTACATTGTTTTCATGTTTGTGCAACCTTCTCAATGTTTACATAACCTTTACAATATGTAACTGTATCAACATGTAAACAGGTTGCATCTTGTATAGACAAGTTGGATTATGTCCAGGTGAAATACAAATATGGACCTTGAACTGTTTATCTCTAAAACATAAATAAATGGTAGGGCTTCCTAATATTTGAATAGCTTTTGGACTTTGAACTGGTAATCCTTAAAACACAAATAAATAGTAGGGCCCAATATTCCTACAACAGCTTTTGGACTTTGAGCTCTTAATACTCTATCTTTTACTTTCTCTCGCTGAAACATAAACAAAACAACTTTTCAGGTAGGGGGCACTATGATCGCTGGTGGGGCAACATGACAGCCAATCAGATTCGAGTATTCTCGTCCAGGAACCAGTGGCACTCGTGGCCTCTGCCATTTCGACTCGAACCCCAGAGATAGAACAAAGTTTTGCTGCTAAAATTGTGATAATATTCTAATTTTTCGAGTGCAACCCAGGCTATGAGATATAATTAACGACAACGAAGTGAAAGAAGATACTGACTGACACGTCCGTTGAACAATTGAAGGAAGAATCAAGCGAAGAATCTTCAGAAGAAGAAATTCCGATCTTCTGTTCCAGCAAGTTTTGTAAGATGAAAGGAGAAGACAAAGTGGTTTGTTTGAGCTGCGGAAAATTGTATCTCACTGGATTTATCGACTTGTCCGATTGCGACCATAGAACATTTTGGTGTTATGATTGCCGTCGTCCACCTATGAAAAATTATATTTCTTATCTAGATATCTCTGCAATAGCATTCAAGATTGATGAATTATTTAACAGGAATCTTAACATGGAGGAAGAAATTTCAGGAAATAGTGTAGATACGATACCTAATGACCATGACTCGACACCTGATGACCATGAATCAAGACCTGATGGCCAGGATTCAAGATCTCTCGGCCCTGATGATGTAATGAAATATGACCCTTTTATTAATGACCCTGATCTAGTAAATTACGACCCTGTTTTGGCGGCTAATAGCTACAATCCGAGTCTCGGCCCACGTCCAACAACTGAAGAAGAAATAAGAGCTTGGAGGGAACGTGTAAGAGAAGCAGAGCTAGAGATTCAAAGACAAGAAATGAGGATGCAAAAGGCTAGGATCATCGATAGAGATTTTTTTGGGGGCCTTTCAAGAGATCGTTGATCAGGACATGCGAGGACTCTACTATTCGACACCCTGCGATGCCGAGATTTGTTCATACCGGGGACGATACCGTGTGAGCTGTACGAAATGCTTACGTGTCTTCCACACAGCATGCGTCTTCTTGCCAGACCACGATTACGAAACAACAGTATGCTTCTACTGCCCTCTGTCGGATTCTGAAAGTGACATAGATGATGACGATAACTCAGAAGAATTTGTTACAGATTAACATTTATAAATTTAATTCATATTAAATAAAAATTATCAGTAATTTTGTTTCTTATATTTAAAGAATTTATGTAACTAAAAACATATTTTCTTATTATCTTATTATATTATAAATTATTTCTTTAATAAATAAATTCTACTTGAACTGTTGTATTCTCTCCTCCTCCCCTTTGTTAATATCATATAATGCATTAAAATATATTTCGAAGAGCACAACTCCTAGTCTTCTCTTATATAGTTGCATTTCTTAGTGTTGGAATAAAAATAATATATTTGACTAAGCAATTCATTTTTACCAAATCATACTATTATCCGAGATTGTTCCGAAATTATAACCTCCATTATGGAATCAGAATTTTCATGTAAGACGTATTGGTGTAATATAATATTCAAACGGCTAGATTGTTTTTTTTTTTTGTTTTGTCGAAGGGTCAGGTATCCACCTTATAGTAGGTAACCTTCACAACGGTTACATAACCTTTACCATATTTAACTTTAATGATATCAGGATAGATAATGTCACACTTGAATAATTCTAAATATCTTAATTCATTTGCTGAAAGTAAACGATGGGCTTTGAACTGTTAATCTCTACAAAGTATACAAAGAGTAGAGCTTCTTAATCCAATAACAACAGTTGGACTTTGAACTGTTAATCCCTAAAACATAAATAAATTCTAGAGCTCCTTAAACCTATAACAACTTTTGGACTTTGTGCTGCTAATACCAAAATATAAAGAATGAAATAGGACTTGTCAGTCCTTCCGCTAAAAAGTAAACAAATTTAGATTTCGCAATAATGCGTTATCCCATAATCCTTCCTTCGAAAGTAAGCAATGGACTTTGAACTGCTAATCCTTAACAAGTTTAACTTTTATACACAAACAAAGATATAGGGTATAGTTAATAAAAGAAAATACAACTTTATAAAATAAAAAAATTTATTTCATCATAATATTAGATACAAGAAATAGAATTTTTAAATAAATGAAACATCATCTTTATAACCAATTCTTCCATTATACACTAAAGAAATTATTTCATCGCTATTGTTAAAAGCCTCGATGTCTTCAACCGACATCTTAAAACGTTTAGGAAGATACACTCTGATAGAATTATCATGATCCTTTAACGTAGCGACCAACGCTAATCCCATTTTCGTTTCAACATGTTCCAGTTCTCCGATGATGTATGGCCGTCCGATTTGAATATAATTCAATTTATGCACATAGCGAGCGCCATCGTTTAATCGGTTGAAGAGAGCTTTAAAATCTCTGATAGAACTAAAAATAAAACAGATTCACATAAGAAGAGAGCAGGTTTAGAAAAAAATAAGAAATGGCCAAAGCAATAAATATACTTACGAATTCATGATGATTGAAAATGAAGGATCTGCTATGATCGGATGCTAGAACAAAAATGAATCCTTAGGTAGTCGCTCGCTGCGGAGTATTGATGGAGAGTAAATCTACGCTAGTTGCGCATGCGTTACCCCCTCCATCAACCATACTTTTCCCTGCCACCACTCCAACAATTTCAATTTATCATTTTCGACCTTGTCAATTCCCCCACCACTAATTTTTTTTTTCGCTGAAATATAAACAAAACTACTTTTTAATCTTATACCAGTTCTCAATGTTTATATTTTATGCAATTTTCCCAATTTTTAACTTTATCTACCTTTATCATCATCATCTGATGATGACAAAACATTCTAATATTGACATTTTGCTTATATTAGTTACTGTTAATATTATCTATCATCCGATGATGGCAAACATTCCAATATTGACAGTCCCCTATACAAAACAAGACATGTTGACCCGGAGACGATAATGAAATATCTAATAAAAAGTTATCATTTTATGAAAGAAAACAAAACAATTTGAATTATGAAGTGAGTATGGATAAGCGTTAAGTATTGAGAAGTTTATGTAAAGTAGGCAGGAAAATCTTCAAGTGGAGTAAGGTGCTGCGCTCTAGCGGACAGAAATTTATAAACATCGGGGAGATTATGGAAAATTTAAAGAAAAAAAAAAGGTAGATAAAGTTAAAAATTGGGAAAATTGCATAAAATATAAACATTGAGAACTGGTATAAGATTAAAAAGTAGTTTTGTTTATATTTCAGCGAAAAAAAAAATTAGTGGTGGGGGAATTGACAAGGTCGAAAATGATAAATTGAAATTGTTGGAGTGGTGGCAGGGAAAAGTATGGTTGATGGAGGGGGTAACGCATGCGCAACTAGCGTAGATTTACTCTCCACCAATACTCCGCAGCGAGCGACTACCTAAGGATTCATTTTTGTTCTAGCATCCGATCATAGCAGATCCTTCATTTTCAATCATCATGAATTCGTAAGTATATTTATTGCTTTGGCCATTTCTTATTTTTTTCTAAACCTGCTCTCTTCTTATGTGAATCTGTTTTATTTTTAGTTCTATCAGAGATTTTAAAGCTCTCTTCAACCGATTAAACGATGGCGCTCGCTATGTGCATAAATTGAATTATATTCAAATCGGACGGCCATACATCATCGGAGAACTGGAACATGTTGAAACGAAAATGGGATTAGCGTTGGTCGCTACGTTAAAGGATCATGATAATTCTATCAGAGTGTATCTTCCTAAACGTTTTAAGATGTCGGTTGAAGACATCGAGGCTTTTAACAATAGCGATGAAATAATTTCTTTAGTGTATAATGGAAGAATTGGTTATAAAGATGATGTTTCATTTATTTAAAAATTCTATTTCTTGTATCTAATATTATGATGAAATAAATTTTTTTATTTTATAAAGTTGTATTTTCTTTTATTAACTATACCCTATATCTTTGTTTGTGTATAAAAGTTAAACTTGTTAAGGATTAGCAGTTCAAAGTCCATTGCTTACTTTCGAAGGAAGGATTATGGGATAACGCATTATTGCGAAATCTAAATTTGTTTACTTTTTAGCGGAAGGACTGACAAGTCCTATTTCATTCTTTATATTTTGGTATTAGCAGCACAAAGTCCAAAAGTTGTTATAGGTTTAAGGAGCTCTAGAATTTATTTATGTTTTAGGGATTAACAGTTCAAAGTCCAACTGTTGTTATTGGATTAAGAAGCTCTACTCTTTGTATACTTTGTAGAGATTAACAGTTCAAAGCCCATCGTTTACTTTCAGCAAATGAATTAAGATATTTAGAATTATTCAAGTGTGACATTATCTATCCTGATATCATTAAAGTTAAATATGGTAAAGGTTATGTAACCGTTGTGAAGGTTACCTACTATAAGGTGGATACCTGACCCTTCGACAAAACAAAAAAAAAAACAATCTAGCCGTTTGAATATTATATTACACCAATACGTCTTACATGAAAATTCTGATTCCATAATGGAGGTTATAATTTCGGAACAATCTCGGATAATAGTATGATTTGGTAAAAATGAATTGCTTAGTCAAATATATTATTTTTATTCCAACACTAAGAAATGCAACTATATAAGAGAAGACTAGGAGTTGTGCTCTTCGAAATATATTTTAATGCATTATATGATATTAACAAAGGGGAGGAGGAGAGAATACAACAGTTCAAGTAGAATTTATTTATTAAAGAAATAATTTATAATATAATAAGATAATAAGAAAATATGTTTTTAGTTACATAAATTCTTTAAATATAAGAAACAAAATTACTGATAATTTTTATTTAATATGAATTAAATTTATAAATGTTAATCTGTAACAAATTCTTCTGAGTTATCGTCATCATCTATGTCACTTTCAGAATCCGACAGAGGGCAGTAGAAGCATACTGTTGTTTCGTAATCGTGGTCTGGCAAGAAGACGCATGCTGTGTGGAAGACACGTAAGCATTTCGTACAGCTCACACGGTATCGTCCCCGGTATGAACAAATCTCGGCATCGCAGGGTGTCGAATAGTAGAGTCCTCGCATGTCCTGATCAACGATCTCTTGAAAGGCCCCCAAAAAAATCTCTATCGATGATCCTAGCCTTTTGCATCCTCATTTCTTGTCTTTGAATCTCTAGCTCTGCTTCTCTTACACGTTCCCTCCAAGCTCTTATTTCTTCTTCAGTTGTTGGACGTGGGCCGAGACTCGGATTGTAGCTATTAGCCGCCAAAACAGGGTCGTAATTTACAAGATCAGGGTCATTAATAAAAGGGTCATAATTCATTACATCATCAGGGCCGAGAGATCTTGAATCCTGGCCATCAGGTCTTGATTCATGGTCATCAGGTGTCGAGTCATGGTCATTAGGTATCGTATCTACACTATTTCCTGAAATTTCTTCCTCCATGTTAAGATTCCTGTTAAATAATTCATCAATCTTGAATGCTATTGCAGAGATATCTAGATAAGAAATATAATTTTTCATAGGTGGACGACGGCAATCATAACACCAAAATGTTCTATGGTCGCAATCGGACAAGTCGATAAATCCAGTGAGATACAATTTTCCGCAGCTCAAACAAACCACTTTGTCTTCTCCTTTCATCTTACAAAACTTGCTGGAACAGAAGATCGGAATTTCTTCTTCTGAAGATTCTTCGCTTGATTCTTCCTTCAATTGTTCAACGGACGTGTCAGTCAGTATCTTCTTTCACTTCGTTGTCGTTAATTATATCTCATAGCCTGGGTTGCACTCGAAAAATTAGAATATTATCACAATTTTAGCAGCAAAACTTTGTTCTATCTCTGGGGTTCGAGTCGAAATGGCAGAGGCCACGAGTGCCACTGGTTCCTGGACGAGAATACTCGAATCTGATTGGCTGTCATGTTGCCCCACCAGCGATCATAGTGCCCCCTACCTGAAAAGTTGTTTTGTTTATGTTTCAGCGAGAGAAAGTAAAAGATAGAGTATTAAGAGCTCAAAGTCCAAAAGCTGTTGTAGGAATATTGGGCCCTACTATTTATTTGTGTTTTAAGGATTACCAGTTCAAAGTCCAAAAGCTATTCAAATATTAGGAAGCCCTACCATTTATTTATGTTTTAGAGATAAACAGTTCAAGGTCCATATTTGTATTTCACCTGGACATAATCCAACTTGTCTATACAAGATGCAACCTGTTTACATGTTGATACAGTTACATATTGTAAAGGTTATGTAAACATTGAGAAGGTTGCACAAACATGAAAACAATGTAAAGGTTATGTAATCTTTGAGAAGGTTACAGAGTATAAAGAGGGTGTCTGACCCTTCATCGTATAGGTTATGATTATATAACCGTTGGGGAGGTTACAGACTATAAAGTGGATACCTGATCCTTCATCGTACAGGTTATGATTATATAACCGTTGGGGAGGTTACAGACTATAAAGTGGGTAACTGACCCTTCGTTGTATAGGTTATGATTATATAACCGCAGGGGAGGTTACAGACTATAAAGTGGATATCTGACCATATAACAAAACCTTAAGTCTCTCAAACGGTAGAAAAAAACAAAATGGCGGCATAAGAAAAACAAAATGGCGATGTATAAAAACAAAATGGCGATCGGGTACACTCATGCTCTATAAGATTGGTACTTGACCCTTCAACAAAACCTCAAGTCTCTCAAACAGTAGACAAACAAAATGGCGATGTATAAAAAACAAAATGGCGGCCGGGTACACTCATGCTCTATAAGGTAGGTGTCTAACCCTTCAACAAAACCTCAAGTCCCTCAAACAGTAGAAAAACAAAATGGCGATGTATAAAAAACAAAATAGCGGTCGGGTACACTCATGCTCTATAAGGTGGGTACCTGATCCTTCAACAAAATCTCAAGTCTCTCAAACAGTAGAAAAACAAAATGGTGGTGTAAGAAAAACAAAATGGCGGTCGGGTACACTCATGCTCTATAAGGTGGGTACCTGATCCTTCAACAAAACCTCAAGTCTCTCAAACAGTAGAAAAACAAAATGGTGGTATAAGAAAAACAAAATGGCGGCCGGGTACACTCATGCTCTATAAGGTGGGTACCTGATCCTTCAACAAAACCTCAAGTCTCTCAAACAGTAGAAAAACAAAATGGTGGTGTAAGAAAAACAAAATGGCGGCCGGGTACACTCATGCTCTATAAGGTGGGTACCTGATCCTTCAACAAAACCTCAAGTCTCTCAAACAGTAGAAAAACAAAATGGTGGTGTAAGAAAAACAAAATGGCGGCCGGGTACACTCATGCTCTATAAGGTGGGTACCTGATCCTTCATCATAACCTCAAGTCCCTCAAACAGTAGAAAAACAAAATGGCGATGTATAAAAAACAATATGGCGTCCGGGTACACTCATGCTCTATACGGTAGGTACCTAACCCTTCAACAAAACCTCAAGTTCCTCAAACAGTAGAAAAACAAAATGGTGGTGTAAGAAAAACAAAATGGCGGCCGGGTACACTCATGCTCTATAAGGTGGGTACCTGATCCTTCAATGGGTGGAGGGGGTAAATCTTGTGGGCGGAGCATAGGTCAGGAGGTTCCATGGGTCACGTGACTGGATCGCGTGACTAAAACATGTGGGCGGAGCATAGACCAGGATGCGCTGCGGGTCACGTGACTGGATCACGTGACTAAAAAGGGGCGGGGCTTAACGGTCACGTGACCAAAAGGGGGCGTGGCCTAGCAGTTAAGGTTAGGTCGAGAGGGGACCACGTGGTGGTTAAGGTAGGGTCGAGGCAAGACCACGTGGTAGTTATGGTTAGGTCGAGGCAAAAATTCAAATTCAAATTTCCCGCCATAGGTCACGTGACCAAAATGCTGGCTTCTGATTGGCTGCTCCTAGAAGTGTGCCAGCTCCCCTAAAATCCCTCTACTTACCTTCGGGTTGCTCATCTCCTCCCTGAGCGGATTGTACGAGCACGCATAGTACCTGGGCCCTTCTGGTTCGAGAGGAAATCAATAAACGCAGACCCAGAGTACTCATTAAATACGTAAGAGACATAATGAACCGGAAAGGAATTAAATATGTAGATGACTGGAACGATTACGTATGCAAGGGGTGCACATACGGCAAGCAACACCGCATCTCACATCCAAACAACCCGAAGACAGCCCAGCAGCCATTGGATCTCGTGCATGTCGACACCGGCGAGATGAACATTCCATCGCTGGGAGGAGCCAAGTATTTCCTTGTACTCAAGGACGACTTCACAAACTACCGAACCATCTACTTCATGAAGACGAAGGGTGAAGCTCCAGAAAAGATAGAAAGCTACCTGAGACACGTAGAAAATCAACTGGGAAGGAAAGTCAAAAGTCTGAGGTCTGACAATGGCACCGAATTAAAGAACAGAAAAACCAAAGAGATAATGGACAAACTGGGAATATTCCACACGTTCACCAATGTTCATACTCCAGAACAGAACGGAAGAGTAGAGAGAGAAATGAGAACGATTGTCGAGGCAGCCAGATCAGCCATTCACGCTGAGAACTTGAATGAGAATCTGTGGACAGAGGCGATGAACTACGTAGTCTTGACAATCAACCAGACTGGAACCAGCAACGTACCAGAGAAGAGCCCAGCTGAACTTTGGTTTGGCAGAAAAATGAAGATTGAGAAGCTGAGACCGTTCGGATGCGAATATTACGTGCTCACGCAAGAACAAAGGAGAGGCAAGATAGATAGAAAGTCTGAAAAAGGGATTTTGGTTGGATACGACATCGACTCACCCTGCTACAGGATCTACATGAGAGAGAAGAGAGACATAATCAGCTCAGACAATGTGAACTTTGACGAGGAGACGAGAAGGATGAGGCAAGGCACTGAACTCGAGACGTCAACACCAGAGGACACAATTGAGAAGCAGGAAGAAAGCAGCAATGAGACAGATGATGAAACAGACCAGAGTCAAGATGATGAAAGTGTTGAGGAGACAAGCGACAATGAGACGAGAAACCCACCGCAAGAAGATGAGCCAGGGAGGAGAAATTTGCGAGACCGTCGAAACCTGCAACCGCCACCCAGACTCAGGGACTATGTGATGGGATATTTTCGGGGAGAAAATAGCGCCCAAGTGGCAATGATCGGCGAAACCGAGGACACAGAGACCTTTAGTCCAGTAGCTCGCCACTCATCTATTCGACTGATCCTCAACCATGCAGCATCGGAGAATATGAAGTTAGTGTCATTTGATGTAAAGACGGCCTTCCTGTATGGAAACCTCAAACAAGACATTTATATGTACCAGCCCGAAGGGTTCGATGACGGATCAGGGAAAGTCTGGAAGTTAGAAAAGAGTCTGTACGGATTCAAGCAAGCCCCAAGGATGTGGAATGAGAGAGTTACAACACACTTTGGAGAAAAGATGGGACTGACGAGCACAGATGACGACCCATGCATATACTACAACAAAGACAAGAGCTTAATGCTCTCATTGTTTGTGGACGATGGATTGGTAGCCTGCAAGGATGGAGACAAAATATACAAACTTCTGGCCAAGATAAATAAGGAATTTGAAATTACATATAGCAACAAAGTTCAAGAGAAACTGACGTACTTGGGCATGGAAATCAAGATTGAACCAAACGGTATCTTCGTAAATCAGCCTCGATACACGGAGAAGATCCTGAAGAAAATGAAACTCGAACAATGCAATCCAGTTTCCACACCAACTGAGCAAGGAATGATCACCAAGAAGACAAACTTTGAGAATCATAATCCACTTCCGGCGAACAATAACTACCGTGAGGCGATAGGCAGTCTGCTATACCTAGTCACGATCACCAGACTGGATATCAGTTTCGCTGTGAACTACTTGAGTCGTTTTTGCAACAAACCAATGAAAAGTTGATGGTGAAACGCGTATTCCAGTATCTGAGAGGGACGACAACAGCTGGAATTCATTTCGGAGGAGACAAAAACCTCGTAGCCTACACCGATTCAGACTACGGAGGAGACTTGGAGACAGGACAGTCGACGAGTGGAATGTTGTTGATGGAGGAGGACCAGTGATCTGGTACGCACAGAAGCAGCGTTTGGTAGCGACTTCAACAGCTGAAGCCGAGTACCGGGCCGCGGTGTCAGTCATTGATGATGTGTGTTGGATAAAACGAATTGCACTGGAATTTGGCATCCTGAAAGCCGATCAGCCAATCAACCTGTACGTCGACAACATGTCTGCCATCCACATGCTACAAAACGCCCATGAAGGAAAGACCAGCCGAGGAAAGAAGCAAATCGAAAAACCACGAAAGTACATCCAACAACACATCGGCAAGACGGTGACACTGCAACACGTTGAGAGCAGCAAGCAGATAGCAGACATTCTGACCAAGCCACTCAACAAAAGAATCTTTGAAACTCTTCGCTGTAAATTGATCAATTGACAGCAACCCAACCTTACCTACCCCAACTTTGATCCTATCCTAACTTCACGTTCTATTTTGTTTTATATAGAGTCTAAGTTGGCACCTACTGAAATTTTGTATTACTAAGTTGGCAAGCGATAAGCGATCATCGACAAGTTCATGAATCAATAAATTTTTCCTTTCAAAATGTAAATGGCGAATGTATCGAATGTGCTTCGATTTGTATTGACACTTTGAAAAAATTTGTGCAACAATCCGTCGATTGTTTTGCAACTGTTTTGTACGTCAAATCAAGTATTTTCAAGTAATTCAAAAGGTACTTTTTGATTGTAAGTCAATAAAGCCAATCAATACCACTTCTGGACTTTATTATTTAACTACCAAGGACCTCTCAAACAAACAAAAAAAACAACCCTGGAGGTCTCATTCCGTTATTATATGTCGTTTTCCTTCAATAGGTTTGAACTAGTTTCCAAGATATTTCTCCGTGTTCACAACAATAAAAAATGGGGAGGAAAACCAGTATTTTATATTCAATTTTAACACTTAAAACAAGTAATAAAAATGTTAAATTGGATTGGAAACCAAATTTAGTAACCTTTATTACTGAACCATATGATTTCTCTTTTAATTTAAATATAATTTTGGATGTAAGCTTATTATGATCTTCAAGTAAAGTACCCTTTTCGGCTCACGAATTTTAACCAAAATCTATTAAATACATTTATATCGATATAAAAGTCCTATTTACCAAATTTGAGATGCTTTACATTACATTTTTATATAATTTTTGATGAAAGTCTAATATGACCTTCTATTATGACCTTAAAGTACTGCTTCCGGTTTTCCAATTTAGACCAAAATCTAGTATGTTATTTAAATCAATATATAAATTATAAATACTACATTTGAGAAGTTTTGTATAATATTTTAATATAATTTTAAATGGAAATAAATTATGACCTTCAAGTAAAGTACCACTTTCGGTAATCAAGCAGTGACCAAAAAGGGAGTTTTACAACTAGATTTTACAACAATCCTAAATACAAAATTATAACTTTCTAAAGCTAACCATTTTTGAGTTATGCGAGATACGAACGTACATACAGACGCCACGACGAAACTAGTCAAAATGGATTCAGGGATGGTTAAAATGGATATTTCCGTCGAAATATGAAATTCGAAAATTTTCGCGATTACAATACTTTCTTTACTTCGAATCAAAGCTACAGGTGATGTAGATGGATGCTGTTCCTGTCCGGGCGCCAATTAACAAAGTCGTTGAGTGTAAGCCTCAGAAAATACTTAATTAATTAATAAATAATTAATAAGAGTACAGAGTTACATGATATAAAATAGTGAGCTACTGATAGTGTTAACTACAGATAGACTTCACTAAAGATATTACTACTAGACTTACAGCTAACATAGTGAGAGTGTACTGTCTCACATTCTCATATGCTCTATCTTACATTCTGATACTGATTGATCTGTCCATTTCAGATAGGCTTTTATACATTTAAAAACGCTGCAAATTATTACACAATGGTTTATTATTTCCACTTAGTAATATTTCAAAAATATCTATTCTGTTCAAGTAAAAAAAATTAAGCAGTAGGCACTAAAGGGAAAGAAATTTGAAGCTTTTCACAAGATGATCGCCGTGAGATGAACTGGAAGTGTTAATTTAAAAAACTCTGTCAATGCAAGTAGGCTGTGATGTAAAATGATACAGAGGAAATATTTGATGTGCATTTCAGTAGGAAAAAAAAGGAAAGAATAAGGAATCTAAAGGAAGTGCAGAAATAATTCAAGGAAGGATAAAGCAGTGATATACGAGAAAGTCAGAAGCCCAATAGATAAGTTAGGAGGCTTAGGGCCACGACGACCAGCCGCGCCGGGGAATCAGTCTTCGAAGTTCATTATGCTATATCTAAGCTAATATCGGTCCGATTTTTTTTTTTATTCAATATTTGGATTCTACTTATCTTGAAGCGTAAAACCTCAAATTTTTAGGGGGGGGGGGTTACAACAATGTTTTCCTTGGTCGATTCCAAAGATCTATTATTGAAAATAATAAACCAAAAGGGAAGGGATGTTAGGAGTATAACATTTGTTTAGCGCTGACAATTAGGAAGCAAAACAATAACTTCCTGGGTTATAAACCCTATTAAATAACTTTAATTAAATACTTCCTGGGTCAATGCCATGTGCTAACTCTACGTATCTTGAAATGTAAAACCTCAAATTTTGAGGGGGTTTACAAAAATTGTTTTCTTGGTCGATGCCAAAGGTCTTCTATTGAAAATAATAAACCAATAAATATTGTATATAAAAAAAGTCATAAAAAAATCTAGTGAAAAAAATTATCTATGCTTACTTTGCTATTTAGTGTTATTGTTTCGCAAAACTATCAATTATTTTAAGTTGCGCAAAGCCCTTTTCCTTTGTTTTTAAAAGGTAATGCCTAAAAGGATAATAGACTCTTTCATCCGCCTACGATATAACAGTTTATTAATACTTCCCGGAATTTTAAGTCATGTTCTCTGAATCTTTTTTTAGAAGAAATTGATAACAGGAGTGATATTTTTTTTTGAGATCTGGACCATAGCTAGACCCACGTTCTGTCCGCGATATAATGAGCAATTGTGTGGATCCAGGGGGTGGCGAAAGGGGCGACCGTCCAGTGTCCCGTGCTATAGGAAATTTATTTAAATGGCTTATTTATTACAGATTCACTTACCGGTATCAATATATCTAGTATTATTTTCTTTAAAATTAATAAAAATTATATAAGATTATCGAGTAGTGAGTAGTCATAAGTATCGATACAGTCCTTTCGATACTTTGTTGATATCGAATATTTAAATCAAGAGATTAAATCTGCATAGGTTTCCATTCTATGTCTCTAGTATTATTTTCATTTCTTTCAAATCAATAAAATTTGATTCAAGTACTGATATTGATATAATGTACCGAGTATTAATTTAATTTTTTTCAAATTAATAAAAATTAACTGATAGATTAAATGAACTGAGCACTCGCAAGTATTGAAACCTTCCATTTGATACCACAGTGCCATCGAATATTTGATTCAACTACCGCTATCGATACTATGTTCATAGTATTAATTTTATTTATATCAAATCAGCAATATTTAAATAATTTAATGAAGTGAGTAGTCATAAGTATCGATACAGTCCTTTCGATAATTCATTGGTATTGAATATTTAAATCAAGATATTAAATCTGTATAGGTTTCCATTCTATGTCTCTAGTACTAATTATATTTCTTTCAAATTAATACAAATTAACTATGAGATAAAATGAACTGACCACTCACAAGTATCGAATATACCTTAGTAATATCGAATATTTTACAGTAACCTTGTATACTATGTTTCTACAATTAATTTTATTTGTTGAAATTTAGTAATAATTAATTAAATAATTAAATGAAGTTGGTACTCATAAGTATCGAAAAAGTCTTTTCGATGATTTAATTATATCGAATATTTGATTCAAGTACCTCTATCTATACTATGCACCTGTTATTAATTTCGCGTTTTTAAATTAATAAAAATTGAATAAGAGATAAAATGAACTGAGTACTTCAAAGTATCGAAATCTGCTTTTGTGGTATCATATTAATGTTACTATAATATATTATTATTATTAATATTATTTTATATAACAAAATATTATTAATAATCATAATATTATTTTCATTTCTTTTAAATCAATAAAAATTAAATGAAGGTTAAAAAAGTAAATAAGGGTAAATAAGTATCGAAACAGTCCATTCGATACGAGACTGACCGATTTCAACATTTCGGTACGATATCAGGAATGGTATCGAATAAAGAACCTAGTATTGGAAGAAAAGTATCGACTCCGTACTCATCGATCGGCATCGGACAATCCTAGCCCTATACAGACAGACCTTCCTCTAGACTGAAAACATTCCATATCGGTTTACAGATTTGTAATATTAAATTAGAGACTGAAACTTAGTTTGTAAGAAGTATATTTCAATGTCAATGTAACATTTGCCTTGATAATAAAAGTTAATCTAAAAATCTTAACTGTTGTGTTTGTTAACTTACCTAAATTGCTTTACTCTACAAACACTATTAGTACCTGTGAATGATTTTGTTTTAATACATGACATACATTAGTGCCGATATTCTAGCTTTTGCTGTTGGTATAACATTTGATTTAATGTTACCTATCTAATATAAACTTATTCCTAAATTTGGTTTATTTTTATAAAACCTGTTCTGAACCGAACAGGATCGGGGTGATAGACTCTTATGACCAATTAGATATCAACTAAATACTTCACTTCATTGTGCCTTTATTTTGGTTCATACAATAAAATGTGTTGAATTTAATAGAGGATAAGGAGTCCGAGATTTGCCTGGCCTCTGGGCTCCTGTGTGGCTTAATCCGTTCCTGCTTTTGCATTCCAAACGAGAATGGATTAGTGAAAAGCATTTAGAGGATTCTTTGAGGAGGGGTGAAATGGGAGGAAACATTAGTTAGGAGCAGTAAGAAGGGTGATAAGTTTTATCGGAGTAGGAAGTAACTAACTATTAAGATTTGAATTTGAAGGATGTTGGTGCTGTTGTGCTGCGCTCTGAAGTGCAGCTCATATCTCTTTACATATCAAAAGTTCTTAGAGATTTTTTAATTTTTTATTTAGCATGCTATTTTTTCAAAATTATTTATTTGTTAGCAAAACTAACTATTTTCCTCCCAAAATCACTATTTGGAGGGCGTTTTTAGTATTCTTACCAGGCATAATACTTAAACATGTTGATGCCTTATTTTTTTTCATTATTTCGCTAGGCAATAGGGACATTTTGGTACTAAATGTTTGTAATCAAAATAAGCCAATTATAAATATTTTTTATTTTTACTTCCTTGTACGATGTAAAGGAAGTATTGTATTCGCGAAAATTTTCGGTTTTCTGATTTCAAGGGAAATATCCATTTTGACCATCCCGCATTCGTATCTCGCATAACTCAAAAACGGTTAGCTGTAGAAAGTTATAATTTTGTATTTAGGATTTTTGTAAAATCTAGTTGTAAACCTCCCTTTTTGGTCACTGCTTGATTACCGGAAGTGGTACTTTACTTGAAGGTCTTAATTGATTTCCATCAAAAATTATATTAAAATATTATACAAAACTTCTCAAATTTGGTATTTATAACTTCTGTATTGATTTAAATAACATACTAGATTTTGGTCTAAATTGGAAAACCGGAAGCGGTACTTTACTTGAAGATCATATTAGACTTTCATCAAAAATTATATTAAAATATAATGTAAAACATCTCAAATTTGGTAAATAGGACTTTTATATTGATGTGAATGTATTTAATAGATTTTGGTTAAAATTCGTGAGCCGAAAAGGGTACTTTACTTGAAGATCATAATAAGCTTACATCCAAAATTATATTTAAATTAAAAGAGAAATCATATGGTTCGGTAATAAAGGTTACAAACGCAACTTGGTTTCCAATCCAATTAAACATTTACTTGTTTTAAGTGTTAAAATTTAGTGTAAAATACTGATTTTCCTCCCTATTGGTATGTGTCAATAGATGGATGTCGCGACGCCGAGTGTTGTTTTTGAGATCGTTGGAAACTAGTAACCAAATTCAGGATCACTTTTTGAGCCACCTATTAATAGGCGTACAAGGAAGTCATGTGTTGTCCACATCAGATATTTACAATAATTAACACACAACACATATGGATTTAATTCTAATTAATATACTGAGGGAAGGTTAAGGTTAGGCTATATCTCAGTGTAGCCAATCCTAGGTTAGGCTATATCTCAGTGTAGCCAATCTTAACATCTCCCCTCTCAAGCTAACAATATAAAAAGGTAAACTAACCCAAATTGATTAATCTACAACAACTTCACAAACTGTTAAAACTAAAAATATATAAAAAATAAATCCATGAATTCCAATCTTACTGAAAGGGATTGATGGGATTTCATGAGGAAGCAGATCTTTGGATCTTTGGAATTTCTGGCACACATTACACGTGTTTACAACATTAGTTACATCTGACATGACCCCAGGCCAATAGAAAAATTTCTTAACCGTGTCTTTGATTTTAGGAAGTCCGAAGTGTGTTTCATGAAGCAGTTTCAGGATGCGTTTTCTGTAAGAAGGGGGAATAATTAGTCTATTTTCAAAATAAATCAATCCATTTTCAACTGTTATATCATTTCTTATTTTATAATAATGATTGAGGTCTCCACATTCACGTAATAAATTGGACCACCCTTCCATATAAAATTTTAGAACTTTACTTAAAACTGCATCTGACTTAGTTTCCGTTTTCAAAATTTTCATCTGCGACTCGGAACAATCTAACTGGACTCCTACTGTGTGAATATCCTTCATTGACTCATCATCCATAGCAGCTGTCACTAAGCAGTTTCTAGATAGCAGGTCGGCAATTACCATTGATTTTTCAGGCAAATATTTTAGTTCAAATTTATAGGGTAAGATCTTTAGTCTGAGACGTTTAAGCCTATTGTTTTTTATTTTGTCTAAATCTTTATGAATAGTTGAAGTTAATGGGGAATGGCCAGTGAATACTATCACATTAGTGTGTCCATAAACATAATTATGGAATTTGGTGAAAGCAAATATAACTGCTAATAATTCTTTCTCAATTTGAGCATATGTTTGTTCACATGGGGGTCAATGCTCTACTGGCATACATAATTGGCTTTCCTTCTTGTATTAACGAGCACTCTGAAGCATGGCTACTTGAATCCGCTTGAATTTATACTTTTTTAGTTGGATCAAAAGAAGCAAGCAACGTAATCTTTGAAATTATTATTTTTAATTTGTTGAAAGAATCACCGTGTTGATCAGACCAAAGCCAAACCGTCTCTTTTTTTTAATAATGATGTCAAAGGTGCACACAACTCAAAAAGATTAGGAATGAAATTCCTCAAGAAATTAACCATTCCTAAAATTCTTTGAAGCTCCATCACATACCTTGGCGGGCTTAAATTCAGGATGGATTTAATTCTTTTGAATCGTTTGATCCACCCTATACCCATCTTTAGGAAATAAAAATCCGAGATATTTCACCTCATTTACAAAATATTGAATTTTCTCAGCATTAAACTTGATGTTGTAGCTTCTTGCTACCGATATCACTTCATCAACTATGGTTTTAAGTTCCTCTGCTGAATTGGTAAAACATCGAGTGCCATCAAAATAGACAACATTTTTTATCTGACCGAAGTATTTAAATGTTAATTTCTGAAAATACTCAGGCAAAACTGAAAGTCCAAATGGGGCTCGCAAATATTTATATACTCCAAATCAAATAAGCAAAAGTGACTCTTTTTCGCAAGCTTTAAACTAATTTCCTCCATAGTTGGAATTTCATAGTAATCTCTAATAAAAAAAATTGTTTAAATGTTGGGAATCTATACACAAACGCAAAGAAGAGGCTATTGATTACTAGGCACTCACAGGGCTCATTCACTTATATTCACTTATATTTAGGGCTCAATTATATTTTTTCTACTAAATCATTTAAACAAATTTTCAAGTTTTCCTTGATTTTAAATGGAACTCTACGAGCTGGATGTTCCCTGGGAGTGGCATCTTTACAAATTTTTAGCTTACAAATATCTGGAAAACAGCCAAGACCGTTAAAGACGTCCTGATTTTGCTTGATGAACTCGGTTGAATTTGGAATATTCAGAGCCTCCACTCACTATAGAAGTCCCAGGTCGACACATGATTTAAGATCCAAAATTGGTCTTCTTTCTTCGCCCACTACCATGAATTGCTCATTTATGAGTTTAAATCTGCTCTCCAAAGGAAGGTAAATGGTTCCAAATGGTCGAATTATGGATCCTCCAAACCAATCCAGTGAGACATCAGTTTTATTTATTTTTAATGTCTTATCAATACTGTTCAGCATTTCTGTTGGAACAACGTTTACCTGAGAACCTGTGTCCAATTTAAACGTTATAACTTTATCTTTAATCCTCACTTCAGATAAACACTCATTGTCAGTACTGTTCCTTTTCGAATTACAGGAATAAAGTTGTAGGGAGTCTAGTTTAAAAATTTCATCGTCTTTAAGTTTAACTTCAATTAACTCTGTTTGTTTGAGATTGTTCGTGTTACACTTTCTTGCAAAATTATTGAATTTTTGACAATTAGAACATTGCTTACAAATCGCCCCCAAGCATGCATGTAACCACAACGATTACAGCAACGGTCCCATGACTTGAATTGTGTTGAAGAAATTTTGGTTATAGATTTGCCCAATGGTTGAGACTTAACCTCAAAAGCATCAGCCGTATCGGTACCCGGGCGCGCAGTTATCAGTTTCATGTTGGCCTCCGCTAATTCGATTGATTTACAAAAATCTATAGCTATTTCTAAAGAACAATCCTCTCTCAACAATCTTTCCTGGGTATTCTTCTCGAAGGTCCCGAGAACTATTTGTGTTCTCAACAACTTATTTTCTTGATCGCCAAACTTACAGGGAGCTATCTATGTTTTTAAATTAGTAAAAAACCGCTCAAATGCCTCATTGTAATTCTGCTTCCGATTGAAGAACTTAAAAATAGTCACAGTTTCATTTTTTCTTGGCGTGCAATGTTTTTCTAGAACATCCAATAGTCCTAATATTGTCTCATCACTTGAATTGAGAGTTGTAATCGTTTCATACAATTGTAAGCCTTCAGAGCCCAATAAATTTTTCAGTCTAGCTACCTGGACTTCTCTTGGTTTCTTCCCTGTTTCTGTAGCCACGAAGTACACCTCGACCTCCCGGCGGAACTTTCGATAACTTTCGGCGAGATTGCCACCGTAAACATTCAGTGTTAAAGGCTTATTAAATTCCATGATTGAATTTACGACTGCGCCATGTTTGTAATCAAAATAAGCCAATTATAAATATTTTTTATTTTTACAATAATTAACACACAACACATATGATTTAATTCTAATTAATACACTGAGGGAATGTTAAGGTTAGGCTATATCTCAGTGTAGCCAATCCTAGGTTAGGCTATATCTCAGGATAGCCAATCCTAGGTTAGGCTATATCTCAGTGTAGCCAATTCTAGGTTAGGCTATATCTCAGTGTAGCCAATCCTAGGTTAGGCTATATCTCAGTGTAGCCAATCCTAACACTTAACTCATTTTTTTCTACCTTTACCAGAATCAAAGATATAAAATAAAATGTGTTTTCTGTATGCAAACTTCCCGATATTTTTCTGGGGCTCCTCCCCAGGAGCTCCCCAGCTTTGGACTCTAATATTTTACACAGTCCAATATTTTAAGGACTAGATTCACCTAAAAAAAGTTGCATAAAAATCTAGCTGAGATGAGCTTCATCTTGTTGGGTTCTAACCACCAGATATGAAATGGACTGGTAAAATTTCAGTAACCTGATGAACAGCGATGTTAATGCTCCCATATCTTTCAAGACATCGGTAATACTGTCGTAGCAATTGATGTTTATTTAGCAGCTTTTAATATTATAAAAAGTATTGAAAATAAAAAGATCTACCTCCAGGTGAAGCATAAATTTATGCATATGCAATTATTATATAAGTGGCATTTGTTTAATAATTACTCTTCACTGTTGAAAATGACTACTGTTTGTCTTTCTGATTTAATAAATTTGTCGTTCGGGAATTGTGAGGTAAAGTTGATCTTCTGTGTGACTATAAACCGATGTTGTGTATTTCATTGCCCTTTTTTTTTCCAGATAAGAAATATAAAGTTTCGTATTTTACAATGGTGCTTACAAGTAATAGCTCACCAACTTGATTTCGGAGGATTATTAGTAGAATTCAGAGGAAATGACTCCAGTTTTATACAGGTAATTATCATTTACAATATTAAAACATGTCTTGACAAAGGGGGTAATTGTCCAGATTTCTTACTTCTCATTCTGGCTAGAAAAGATAGGCAACCTGTAGGATAACCCGTCCTTCCAGCCCTGGTTGAGATACATTATGTCCAAATAACAAAAAAAATATTTAACTCGCAATACATCAATACTCGAATTCACTAATCAAAATCGATTTACCTTCACTAACGGTGTAACATAACCTAGATCTGATGTTATCATAAGTTGCTATGATGGTATTTCTACTTATACATACGCAGGTAAACAATTTAAAGAACGGCCTTGTGGGCGGCATCTACCTTACCACTACTAGACCAGCTACCTTCATTCTGGTAATTGATTTGATAGGTCTTCTTCAGTAGGCTATGAAAGAAAAGGAATAATGAAACACAGATTTATTTATCCCTAATTGTGTCCCGCGGTTTCACCCCCGTTACATTTGGATTGCATGTTGGTGACGTGCGGCAGACGTATGGATTTGAAAATGGAATAAAACGCAGACTGTTACGAAATGATCATTTTTTCTATTTTTTCCTGATTCATTAACATCAGAATCTAAAGTTAACACGGTTTTGAACAGTAACTCGAGTTTGAAAGTATCGCGGAAATGGCACCCCTCACACTCCAAACACTGCGTAAATCTTTTTTCTGAACTTTTGTGCACTCTTTGAAGCATTAGCTCAGGAATTTCGTCGATTTGGGCTCGTATGTTTTCTTTGAGGGCTTCCAGGGACTTTGGACGAGTGTAATACACCAGGGATTTTAGGTATCCCCACAGGAAAAATAGAAAGGGATGTCCAAATCAGGAGAGCGCGCCGGAGTTCAAATCACCTCTTAGGGAGATGAGGCGCTCGAGGAATTTGTCTCGAAAAAATTGGCTTCGCTTGACTGTGTGGTCTGTGGCCCCGTCCTGCTGAAACCAGATGTCTTCCTACTCCATCCCTTCCAATTAAGGTAGGAAAAAATTCTTGATCGTGATCAGGTAACGGCAGAAGCCGCTCGATCATTTTTTGGAAAAAGTAAGGGACGACGATCCCAATTCTTGAAATTTCACATCATACTGTCAGACTGTTGGAGTGCAAGGGCCTCTCCTGTAGCTGGGATTCGTGTCCCTCCAATAGCGCATATTCTGTTTATTGACACATTAACTGAGGTGAAAATGTGCCTCGTCAGAGAAGAAAACGATACCGCCTCGAGGCAACGCAGTAAGCATGTTTTCACTAGCGAGTTGTCTGGCTTCAATTCTTGGACTACAACTATATTATAGGGTTGCAAATGAAGATGTTCATCAATGATTCCTTGATTGGAACGCCTCGAAATGCCAAGAGCACTTGTTTCCAAATTGAACGTCAGGGAGATTGTTGAACTACAGCTCGAACACTCTTCATATTTTCTGGGGTAATGGCGGTATTCTGAGGCTCCCCTCAGAATGTGTATCGTGGACACATTTCCGGTATCCTGAAATGCATTAACCCACACGAGAATTCGAATTCGATCGGGAATTTTGCCACGGGGGGAAGGAGGGCGATATTGAACCTTACACGGAAGGCACGTTGCACATGGACGGTCGAGTGAGCCTTCGAAAAATATATCTGCACACAAAAAACACGTTGTTGAACGGACCACACCATTACAGCGACTGAAACCGCGTGGAACATGAACTTCTCATCCCCCTCTTCCGAACATCTCACCTTCAACCTTCTAGGATCGTTGGGAAGGAGCAATGACCTTTTAAATCCATGCGTCTGCCGCGCGCCCCTTGTACATGCCTGTTTCATATGATATGATGATTACATGACCAAGTGCATCTGATTGACTGAATAACATTCGAAAGTTATGTCGAAAAAGGAAAGGACAAATCTCTAAAAAAAAAAAAACTGACGACAGAACGCTTCTTCATTTTGATGGCATTATACTAAAACGGTTTTTAAGAGCATGATATGTTTTAAACTATTTAACTATTTAAACTATGAAAAAAAAAAAAAAGCTTATAGTACTGCAGCGTGAACGATATTTTTAGTCATTTCTCGATGTGATGTAAGTATATACTGTTTTTTCCGCAACCTGATCTAGATATCGCAATAAAAGTTGTCCGTGGGAAAAAACAGACTTCTCTTGAATTGAATCTAATATATTCAAAAGTTTGTTCCTGCACTTTATTCATAGTGACTGAAAATTGTAGATTAACGAGAAATTGTATTCTTATAAAAATAAGTGGCAAATCAGTTGAAATCAATGGAATGGGAGATTGGCTTGATTGATTAGTACCGTTTGACCAATTGCTGGTCCAGAAAAAATATAGCAACTATTTTGAAGATATTATATTTAAAGGGCCCGTTCCAAGGACGAGCACTATGGCCAAACAGCACGAAAAAAATTCAAGTTTTGAATATTTTGAATACTCCGCGAATGGGCCGTGTTTTGGTATGTCGATGACTCAGCCTTCAAATCAGACACAGGGCACTGCTGAGGTGTTAGACGAGTGAGAGGATCAGTTACCGATTCGTTTAGTTATATTTGTTAGTCTTTGTGGAACAGACAGGATACAATAGTATTGAGTTCCATCCGACCACTATAGGAAAAACGGGTGCTGGTGATCAGACCAGACTCCACGGAGAACGAGAGAAAAATTGTGAGCTGGTGATAACACCAAATTCCGCTGGGAAAAAGAGGAAGGATGGGAGCTGGTGATCAGACCAAACTCCACAGGGGAAAAGCGAAAGGATGGAAACTAGTGATCAGACCAGGTTTCACAGGGAAAAAAAGAAAGGATGTGAGCTGGTGACAGACCAGATTTCGTAGGAAAAAAGAGAAAGGATGGAAGCTAATGATCAAACCAAACTCCAAAGGGAAAAGGAGGAAAAATAGGGGTTTGTGATGACACCAGGCTCCATAGGGAAAAAGAGAAAGAATAGGAGCTGTTATTAGACCAGGTTTCAAAGGGAAAAAGAGTAAGGATGGGAGCTGGTGATCAGACCAAACTCCACAAGGAAAGGAGGAAAAATGGGAGCTGGTGATGAGACCAGGCTCCATATCGAAAACGGGAAAGGATAGGAGCTGGTGATCAGACCAAACTCCACAGGGGGAAAGAGGTAAAAAGTTAGAAGAGGAATGAGAACACTGGCATCTAGTCTGACAAAGTACAAGTATCACCTTGATTCGAGGATGCTATGATCTGCCAGTCTGAGGCTGCTCTATAAGACTACTTGACCATTGGGCAATTGTTTAATACATTGATAAGTATTGATATGTATTGATATTGTTAAATATTATTGTTATAGAGTTTAACAATATCAATAGCGAACAAAAGAAATAAGGGTCGAGCAGGTAGAGAAGGGTAACTGACAGGCGATGACAGATGTCACCACATAAGTGATAAGGGATAAGTTAATTTAAAAACCCTACTGAGAAGTTAACACTGTAACAATGCCAAAAGCTGGAACATCTAATCAATTTTAAGAACTGGTCCCCTTAGGCTTGGCTGGCCTCGAGGAAAAAGTGGAAAAGGTATGATTAAATTAGACTAGTTGGATAATGGTTCGCAGATACGGCTGTCAGGACAAGGGGTGGAGCCATCCGATGAAATCCCAGAATTTCCTCCCTCTATAAAACTAGTCGGCCAATGAACATCGTTTTCAACCCCCTCTTAGGCAAAATAAGAGAGAAAGGGGGAAAGAAGCAAAGAGGTAAAAAGGAGGGACTTAGGAACTGACCGAGGCTGAGGGAAGACTTCTAGACTGGGCTTGGAGACTGATAAGGGCGGAACAAGGCGACTCTGAAGATGAGAAATGCGCTCTGGCTCCATGACTGAAGATATGCAGGGGAACCCGAGGGAGAGATGCTGAGGAACCATCAACACCAATTAGTACATATAAGAGATTTATGTTAAAACAATTAATGGCTAAGTCTAGGCTGAATCATTCCATGGTTAATTTTTATTGTAATATTTTGTTATTTTAATTTTGAGGAATAAAGATAAATGTTAGCAAGGAGGTTGTTCTTTAGTAACCAGGTCCATATTTAATTTGAATATATTTCATTAACTTTGATTAACATTAGTATTAAACTTAAAAGGAGGAACATTATCTTGGTTAATTATTAAATAATGGTAAACACAAACCAGGCCTTTGGAAAGGTACCCAATTTAGAGGACAAGGTAAGAAATTCAAAAGTATTCATAAGCTTACTTAATTTTGGGATAATCATCTTCAATGATTGCCCAATGGCATCCCTATATATATATAGACTAATGTATTAGAGCTAAATAGATATCAAACTCAACTCAAACTAGAAACATAGCAGTATTTAAAAATTAATTTTTTTATTGGTATAATAGCAATACATATCATAGTTAAACTACACGAAAAAACATTTAAATAAACATTTGCTTAACAATTTTATCTTGACAATACTGGGTCGGACGCCATACTCAGGAGCAGAAAGAAATTGTGATCAAATCCTGAGTGTTATATGTAACAACAGATTATAAGAATTAAAACTATTGTTTCTCACTGTGCAAACATTCAAATTACTATTCGAAGAAAATGTTCGTTAGTAATATATATAATAAAGATATTTTATATTTAATATATATATAAAGATATTTTATATTAATCAGTTGGAACTTTAAACTGTTTCTATTGTTATCGATGTTCTGTTAAATTGAAGCTGTCGGTTTTTATCTTTTGTGCTTATTTTGTAAAAGTGCTGAAGATTTTGGAATTCTTTGTGAAGCAGCTTTTCGCTCATTCGTTATCTTTGTATTTTGGCAAGTTAGGAAAAATTTTAGGCACTGCATTTTGGGGCTAGTTTTCACTGACACCTAGGAACCGACACAATCATCTTTCTTTCCCTCAATAAGATGTTCGTCGTACTTAATGACTTAATTCTCCGCAAAGTGTTTGTGAATCAAACGGGGATGTTTTATTAATTAGCATTGATGATAACGACATTATTAAAGAATCCGTACGTTCTCTACGAGAAGGCTTTATCGACTTTGAGAAGACAGATCGGATGATTCGGTCTGGAGGTAAACGAAGCAAAAACTAAATGCATGCGGACCGATGGTGTAGGGAATCTGGCTGAATACTTTGAGGATGGAGAATACAAATTCCATGAACGACTCTGAGATTCCCAAATAACTTTTGACAAAGATCCTACATCGGACCCGCAGTTTGAAGACTAAAAGCAAGATGGCTGGATGGAGTGGCAGTAGATGCTAGACTGCTGCTTGACACCCGAAAGAGTTGCAGTACTAAGATAGATCTTACAGTAAGATAGATCCTAATGGAGGAGGCTGCTGATGGAGGTCTGGATTTAGTTATGGATTGTTGCGCCATCGAGAAGTAGTATATTATTTAGATAGAAGAAGAACTTAATAAATAAATTAATAAGCAAACAATATAAATTCTTGTCTTGAAAAATATAGGTGAATAAAAAATTAAAATTAAAATTAAAAGAAATAGTGAGAAAGTGAAAAATACAAAAATAATGAGCTGATTAGCAAAGTTGAAGCTAGTGCTATTATTATAGCACTATTATTTACTTCTGATCTAAATGTTAATCTTAAATTGAAATTTCGTAATTAGAGAGGATCATTTTGGAAAGAAAGAAGGTGTTGGAAAAGGGGGGATTTGAACGAGAATATAGAAGAAGCATGGTGGATATTAGAGGGAAAGGAATTCCAGATGGTAGAGTAGCGGGCGAGAAACGAACGTTCGAATGTATTGGTTCTATGGGAAGGGATATAGAGGTCAGAAATATTATTTAATATTAAAGCATGGAAAAAGCATTACCTTAATGTTAGCAATCTATTTTTATTAAAAGATGAACATGAAGACGAAATGGCATCCTCTGCCCAATTGTTAATATCTAGCCATTTGAATAGTACACTTTCAATAAATAGTAAACTGTTAGAACCAAAAGTTATTAGCAAAAGGCAATACTTGAAAGTGGTATTTGAAAAAAAAGACGTTGCAAAAGCTTATTAGGACAGGATAAGTCGACCTTTGTTTGAACTCAAGATCGGAGACCAAATTCATTTTAAACGTAAGCCAAACTAGCATTGGTTCCTGGTACTGTAATAAAACCTGTGGGAACCATATCATACTTTCTAAAAAGTTGGAATGGCTCAGAATACTGTATAAACAGAACCCATCTACTAGCTAAACCATGGCCAATAATCAAGCTTAGACAACATAACTATCCGAGAGAGTTTTGTCTTTTTTTTAATTCGGAGCAGAGTATCTCGTACTCTTAATAACAATGCTACCTCGAATGAATTAAATGCCAGTTCACCAGCTACTAATGATAATGAAAGTTTGGAGGAGCCGAATGTAAATGAACAGAATTCTCCTGATCAAATTACTAATTGATCTTGGGAAAACACTGATGATATAATAACTACTAGAATCTTTTCAGAATTTGATTAAAATTAATGAAGGTGATGGATTATTGACGAAGATGATAGAAAACTATATTTGTGCTAAAAAATACATTTGTGTTAAAGAAAAGAAAAGAAAAAAAAAGATGTGGTAATGTGGTAAATTACATTAATAATGTTTAATAAGTTTAAACTGGCAACACTGGATGTTGTAACCTTCCAGTAATCAGTGATGACAGACTGTTTATATTGTTAAATAGGCTAATAAATATTCTTGAGACAGTTATTATTTTTATTATTAAACGTTCCTTTAACAACTTCCTTTAAGTTCAAGGCCAGTTGAGACGAATCTTTAACTCGTTTCTTTAAGTTTTAGGCCAGTGAAGAAGAACCTAGTATGTTCATTCGAGATAAAGGTGTTAAGAAAACCCTCACCTTCTTCGTAGAAGATGATATTATAGCATCCACCAGCAGAGAAGAACTAGAAGAATTTTTGAATCAACTTAGAATTGAATTTAAGATTGTGCCTAAAGAAGCGTCGTATTTTCTAAGTCCAGAGAAGCTGGCAAAGGGCAACATCAAAGTGTGCCAAAAGTCCTTTCCTTAGAAAATACTGGAACGTTTCAATTTTTTTAACTATAAACCATTTTCATCATCAGTGCTACAGACTCCCGAGAGTTTGATTTCAGGGAAAGCAACAGACAAGATCAATAAGTTTCCTTGTCGCCAAGCAGTAGGGCTCGCTGATGTATCTGATGTTACGCTCTAGTAGCCTATCCCTCGATAATACTACTGCTGAAGACAATGCACGGCACAAACGAGTTTTTAAGTATGTAACAGGCATTCTAAATTTCGGTCTGATTTATCGCCAAGACGCTCAATCCTTAATTGCTGACTGGTAGATGTATCAATACAGGCGTATCGACAATAGGTGTTTTCGCAGGCGATGCTGTTGGGCAGATTCCACTACAGAAGCAGAAGTCGTTGCCGCTGGCGAAGTCTTGAAATCAGCTATTTGGCTTAGCCGTCTTTTGGGTCAAATAGACGAGTTGAATTACCTTCCAGCTCTGTAGATTGACAATACTGCTGCTATTAGACTTTGAGAAAACCATCGTAGAACCAAACAGATCCAGAAAAAAATATTTCTTTATTCGAGAGAACGTAACTGAAAGGATATTGGTTGTGGATAAAGTTTCGATAAAGCCTTTAGTAACTCCTCGTTTACTAATTTTGTGGCGACCTCTAGAGCCGGCACTGACTGTAGTAAGTCCAGTTTTTCTAAATTTGATTTTACTTTTGTATTTTCATTATTCTAAGTTATCGTAATAAGTGTAAACGAGTATCGTAAATAAGTTAAAAAGGTGGTGAAATATGCACATGCAATTTATCAACCACCAAATTTACCATCCAAAACCAGCAATAAGCACGATCTGAAACTTATTTTTGCTTTCCTGTAAAACATCGTAACTGTTACGACAGTTTACCTCTGCGGTAGAGAAATATAATGACAAAATAATAAACTTATTATTAGTTTAATCTCTATGATAGGTTTAATAATTTTAATTTATATAAATTTTATTATTACAGAATGAGATCCAGGTTGCTAATGAAGCAATAAGGAAAAAAATTTTCATGACAATTGTTGATGAACACAAAGTAATATTGTGATACGTAAATTACTCATTGATAAAGTTCATATTTTTAACAACGTTAATTAGTATGTTCTTTATTTCAGGGAAATGTTGATGTTTCAAAAACTGACGATGGTAATCCTGTCAATTATTCGATTTTAGCGATATAAATATTTAGTTAATTTCTATTCGCCCATCCAGAAACGATTTCTTATAAGAACCTTCTATAATATTTTAACGAATTCTTCCCTAAAGCACAATGTGGTACACTAAAGTTATCCAACATTTATATATATGAAATCTACAAGGTCTGACCATGCAATGGAGGCATCCTTATTCTCACAAAGGTCAGTCAATATATGTGCTAGTGACGCATAGATGTCGTAGCACAGAATACGTAAACAAAGTAGAAACGGCGTCCAAGATGGGCTGGCTATAGAGCTATAAGTAACATGTTATGGACCTCTTGCTCTTCTCTCTTCTAGTGATGCATAACGGTCGCAGCACAGAATCGCGTATAGAAAGTAGAAACGACATCCAAGGCTGTGGAGCTCTGACACCATTAGGGACGTTTCGATCCTTCCGATCTTCTGTGGTATCAATTATGTGATGTGGGGTTCTAGTGTCACTTGGGAAGCCAATTATCAAATTGGGTGGTGAGTGGTATTGTCCTGTTGGGAGCACTAACTAACAGAATGTAGATAAGTGTAAGCCTTAGAAAATGCTTTATTGGTTAATGATACATAGTTACATGACTTAAACTAGAGATCTGATGACAAGGTCAACTGGCATGGACCAGCGACAGCTAGATATATTATACTAGAGACATTACCATTAGACTTAAAGCTTTCATTGTGAGAGTGTTCTGAATGCCTTCATTAGAGATAGGTTTTATACATACAAAAGAGGAGAGAATGTTTAGGGATATAACATTTGTTAGGTGCTGACAAGGAGGAAAGATAATCAATTACTGGGTTATAAAGCCTATTTAATAACTAATACTTCCTGGGTCAAAGCCCATGATGATACTTCCGATGATACTCACCGTCTGATACTTGCGAGATTTGTATCGACATTTTCCGTCCGATAGTTGTGAGATTTGTATTGATACTGTTTCTGTCGGTTGATACACAGTAATACCCAGAAATTAATAGTTTCATCTCCTTAAATTCTTCATGGTATGTACTCCTTGTCGTCTCCTTCTTGGATCGTAAATTATAGTGCCCTGCAGTGGCAGCGGCTGGGGTACTCATCTCTTCATCAGTCTCTTCCCTGAATTGTTTGTTCTCGTATTCTTCCATTTTAGGTTAAATTTCTATTCAAAAGGTCGGTTATTTTAATCGATCCTTTACAAGGGATGCCAAATGTAATATTGTTTAACAGTCCCCCGATGTGCGCTTAGTGGTTGTCGGTCGCTTCTCAAGCTGTCTCTTACCTTAGACACACCGTAAGGTTACCTTGGTTTTGAGAGGGATCACTCTCGGTCTAGTAATTCACCTACCTACTGCCCTCCTCTGTCCTGAAGTATTTATTTAGAAGGGTGAAAAGATAAGGGGATTAGAAAAGAGGTAGCTTGCCAGTGCGACGCTGACCTTACCCAGTTGGGTGGCTGCCGGGGTTAGTTCCAAGGGATAAGCATGGACATCGGCAGCTGAAGGCGCTAACTAAGCAAGCAAGGAAGCCCGGGAGCCGGGGTTCGAGCCCGACTGCCCGAGGGGTCAAGGAGAGAAGGGAGGCCGAGTGCCGGGGTACGAGCCCCACAATCTCGAGGGACCCTGAGAGCCGGGGTACGAGCCCGACCACTCAAGGAGGAAGGAAGGTAGAGGTGCCGAGAGGCGGGGTACTAGCCCGACTACTCGAGGAAGGAAGGAGAGAAGGGAGGCCGAGTGCCGGGATACGAGCCCGACCACTCAAGGAGGAAGGAAGGTAGAGGTGCCGAGTGCCGGGGTGCTAGCCCGACAATCTCGAGGAAGGAAAGAGAGCTTGATAGCACAACGCTGCCTATACCCAGTTTAGGGTGGCTGCCGGGGTTAGTTCCAAGGGATAAGCATGGACCTCGGCAGCTGAAGGCGCTAACTAACCAAGCATAGGAAGGGACAAGGTGAGAGAGAGAGAGAGAGAGGGTGAGAGAGAGAGAGAGAGGGTGAGAGAGAGAGAGAGTGGGGGAGAGGAGGAGGGGGGAGAGGGGAAGGGGAGAGGGGGAGGGGGAGAGGGAGAGGGAGAGGGAGAGGGAGAGGGAGAGAGAGTGAGTGAGGGGGTGAGGAGGGGGTAGGTAAGGTGGAAAAGAGAACACTGGCGGCCAGCCACACTAGGTCTTGCTAAGCTTCGATCCGAAGGTGTTCTGATTTGGCCTTTAAATCGGAGCTCTATTTATACCAGTATGCAATGACTACTGGGTAATCTCTATTTTGAGAAGTCTAATATATATATATTTTTCTTGGCCATATCAGCACACCTTTTGGTCTTATTTTTATTTTTATAAGTACAATATTCATTACAGTACATTTTAAAACATATTTAAAGTTAATAACTATCTTACATATAATTTAATCGTCGATAAAAACAAAGCCTACTAAAAGTATAGTGAGTTAGTTCACTTGGTGGTGGGTAGATGGCGCTCTCAAGCCACTCTCGCAGTACACAGTCCTTGTCATTTCTATGCAAGCTCTTGACCGAGAAGGACCTCGTCAGCTGCTTACAGTGCGGCCTTAGTTCATCTGGCGGCCAGTAGATCGCGCTGCCAACCATCTCCCGCAGTCTACAGCCCTTGTCATTTCTATACCGGCCTTCGATCAAGGAGGTTCTGCCGGCTTGACTAACAGCTGTTCCGCGTGTTACAATAAATATTTGAATTACATTAATTTTTAGTATCTAATTAAACTAACGTGTTCTTTTAAGAGATATCACGTATTAATTGTTAATGACACAGCAGAAGGGCCTTTTTTAAAGGTATTATACAATAAAAGAAAGGGGCCCTTTTTTAGGATCTTACAGTACAGACGCCACGACGAAACTAGTCAAAATGGATTCAGGGATGGTCAAAATGGATATTTCCGTTGAAATCTGAAAACCGAAAATTTTCGCGATTACAATACTTCCTTTACTTCGTACAAGGAAGTAAAAACGACATCGATATATTCCAATCTTAATGAGTGAGAGAACTAAAAACCAAGGATCCTGCTCTTCAGTATTAATCCAATAGGTCTCATCAAGTACAATTTTGGATTAGTATAAGTTTACGCACGTCAGATTCTTATGGCTTATCTGATATGAATGGTAATTTGATGAGCTATTTTCCAGTGGGGCAACCTAATTAAAAGTAAATTGTTACTTCAACATATTCATTAAGAGCTTTACAAATTGTGTATGTTGAATAGACTTTCGATGATAGGAGACCGTGGTGGCCAGGAGTGGGAAGCAATCATGAGCCTTAAGCGGCATCGGCTCAACACGGGATAGGGCGAATTAAAATTTATATCGTGGTGGATCCACGGAATGAATCTCGACCATCCCGCTCTGGCTAGAATAATTCGGTAACCTTTAGGATTAGCACTCCAGTCTGCCTATTTGGAGTTAGTATGGAGGCTAAACCTAAATCTCCCCTTCTCACCCCTCTCAAAAAACAAACTTCTGGATAATATTATATTGTTTATATGAATTAACATGGCTTTCTAAAATACCTCGAATGAATGAATGAATATTTTATTTCCTTTCGGGGTATGCCCCATAAAAATAGAGTAGGCTACAATAATTATAATTTTGTAAAAATATTTAAGTACTAAAGTGAAAAAATATAATTTGAATACGTTGCTATATCAACGTCATTTCCAAATACATGATATAAGTATATAGAGATACAATAATACAATTTAGCATATAACAATATAAAAATAAAATATTACTATAACATAAAGAATGCATAAATCAATACCTTTAAACAGCTTAAATACACAAATAAATAATTTATGATACATGAATAGACCCGCTGCTATGATCAACAAATTAACAAAATCATTCATTGACAATAAATGATTTCAATCTACATTGCCTAACCTAGTAAAACAGGTCCCTAAGGAGATCGCTATTGTCAATTCTAAATGGCTCTACATAGTTTGATCTGTTCAAATTTATAGAATGAGGCAGATAGTGATGACGGAAAGGTGTATAGATGGGGCTCCGGACGAAAATATGAAAAAGATCCTCAAACTCATTTAAATTGCAGATGGAGCAGTTTTCTTTTGGCTTGAAATGAAAATAAATATTATTAAATGTTAGTTTAATATAATAGTTGCCGGTGATCTGATTTACACTATTGTTTTCGTCATAGGGAACTGGGAATTTAGTGCGAGATATGGCTGAGACTTATCACTTTCTGAACACATGAGAGCATATAATGGACTATACTCGTATTTAGGGGAGATTAGTTTTTGTTTATCTTGCTCCTCCATGTAGCTTTTAAATAGTCTTATTGTTTCGTCCATTTCAATCTGGAGTACACCAGGGTACTCTAATTCCAAGATTGACTGTTTATTTACAGTGCACAATAGTGTATAACTGATTCACCCAATTGTATTTCTGATAATTTTTGCTCTCATTATATGTTTCCTTCAATTTGTTAAAACAAATTTTTGGAAATTTGTCACTACTCATTTTCAAAATGTTTTGGATCCACGCCAATGCTAATTTTAGTACTGTAACGGAGCAATGGGGAACATTAAATTCCAATCTCATTATCCAGAAAGGTGTATTTTTATTTAATGAAAATAAACTCTTATAAAAATTTAATTTTACACTTTCTAGCCTATCCATATACCTCATGTCCCATAGTTGTACATTATAGTATAGAAGGCTCATTTTCCCAGGATCTGAGTTTAGATTTAGCACAAAGTGTGATGACAGAGCCTATTGCTGCCCTCGTTTTCATTCAAAATAATTTGCCGCTTTATGAAATATACCTTAATCCGAAAATGGTACTCCAAAGTAAATATATTCGGAAACCTTCTCGATTTCTCCATCAAGATAAAACAGTTTCCCAATCTTTTTACATCCTCCCTAGTGAAAATATAACATTTTAGTTTTTTGAGTATTGACCTCTAGTTTTTTTATCAAGCAATACTAATTTAAAATATTTAACTTATTTTTGGCATCAGTATAACTATCGGCAAGGATTATTAGATCGTCAGCATAAAGAAGCAACAGTATGTCACAGAATCTATCGATCCTTATGCCTCCGACATTCTGACTCCAAAAAAACATTATATCATTCAAATAGAGGCTAAATAAGAAAGGTGACAATATTTCTCCCTGCAGTAGGCACAATGTAACATCGATTTCCCCTGAAAACATCCATCACTTCTAACTCTAGCCGAAGCATTCTGATAAATCTTTTTTAGAATTCTGTGTACCAGCCACTGCCACTGCAAGGCACTATAATTTGAGATCCAAGAAGGATACGGCAAATAGAACTAAAGATACAAGCCATTAAGAAAAAGAATTAGGAGAGATACACTCTTAGAAAATGGAACTATAGATGAAATTTATGTCCTCTACAATGTCTGACCTATTGCAAAAACAGTTAAATAATCAAAGTATTAAAACCTAAGACAAATTATTATCAAGAGAAATGAAGAAATAAAAGATGATATTAATGAATTAAACAGCATCATAGAGAACCATGATGAAGATTTGAAAGCTTTGAGTAGAAGGTATATTTGACCGGGTATCTTTTGCTCGGGTAGTCGGGCTTATTCGGGCTGGTCACTCAACCTCACGTTGCTACGAACCATGGTGCAGCGGCAGGCTGCCCATCGTTCGATAACCGGCCTCTTTGGGACCTATTCGGCAGTGTTTTTTTCACCGACTCGCTAGGGTTCAAGGACAGTGACAAATCAGTCTAGATCCACGGATTATGGCTGTTCGGGTCAGCAGGCCTACGAGGACCTATATTTCTTTTCTCAAAGCAGGCCGTCCATAGACTACACCTCCGAACGGCTATTTTACATCCTGGAAAACCACAACGGCATTAATTATTTAGGTACACGGAGTAGGGTCATCACTCCTACATCCGGTCTCTGTATGTTGCCACAAGTAGGCTTACGAGCCTCACATACCCGGAGAGAGAGGCGATTAAATGTCTGAGGAATGAGGGTTTGTAAGAAGCAGAAGCACTTTTTTGCAAGCGCGTTAACTCAGCCAACCGCTCCTTTATATATTGGTATGTGTATATGTATAAATCAAAAAGGTGGATCAAAAAGTTTTGTACATTTAAAATTATACGCTTACATCTACATCTCTATAATGAGCACTCAGATAATTATAATTATATCTTGTGTGTGTGGGTGTGTAATTTACATCTGAACTAGTAAGAATTGAAATAAATACACTGTTGAATACGTTGTTGTACCCGATGCCCTACCTACGGTATTCTTAAGTTAGACCTTAATTCGCGAATAGCTCAAAATTCTGTTAGAATTTTTTTGAGCAAACGGAAGCTTTTGCTCAGAATAACAAAAACTAGCTCTATGTAAATTTTCTGAGCATTTGATTTAAATCACTTTTCCTATAAAATACTGCGGGCTGTTTTTAGAAATAACTTGAGCTACTTAGTTAATATTAGCAAGTAGTAACTAGTCTTTTTCACTTTACCCAATAGTTGGGGGTCTTAAAGAAGTCCAACTTTCTTATGTTGACCAAAATGATCAACTCCGGCTTTGCTGAATGTACCAATAGAATCATTTCGGTGGAAAAAGACTGAACTAATATCAAATTTTCCTAAGAATTAATATTGTTTGATTCATATTTTTTTTCTACAGTTGAAAACTCAAAAGATGCGGCAGGAAAAAAGAAGCAGGTAATTCACTTGTTGTTGTTGTATTATTTTTGTATTGTTAAAAAATATTAATATTATTATTTTACATTCTACTTCGTAGGTTGTAATCATAGAAAACGGAAAAGTTATTGAAAAAATTGGAAAAAGACCACGCACTACATCACCATCTTCAACATCTTCTTTAAGCCGCTTGGAGGGAAGGGTTAGTAGGTAAATTTCACGCATAATGTTTTTATGAATTTTTTGACATATTACGCAAGTTTATTTTGTATGTTTAGATACGTAATCTTCAAGCCCAAATTGACAATATCGGAAGTAATGTGTTACCCAATGATCAAGGGTTAATACAAAAACTAAGAATGAGCCAAGAATCTAAACCAGTTACAGATTTATTAAACACTATGAAAATCACCAAAAGAATGACAGGAGCAGAAGAAGAAATTGACAGAGTATTAATTATTTTCAAAACTATAAATTTTTATTTTATATTAATGCTTGTTTGCACATTTTGAGTGTTGCCTTTTTATTAGAAAATTTGAAGGTAATGTTTTTTTACATTTTAAGGGTCATCTTAACATCATTTGGATAATAGCTTAACCCTTCTTGATCCGGCCCGTTACAGCTGTGAAGTTAGATCCACATTTTGCGAGACAGGCAGCGCGTTACATGAAGTGATAGGGCGTTGCTTCCGCTGGTCGGCTGTGAAGTTGAAACTCTAGGCTAGGCAGCTGCTCACAAGTCAAGTTGGAGGTACAAGTCATTTTTTTGCGACTATGGGTTTAAGTTATATTTTGTTCTTAGAATGAACTTTACCTTTAAGAAAAAAAATAACATCTAGCCTTAAAAATCCATTTGATATCACTTATTTTTTTGTTGCTTGATAAATAATTTTTCACCTTCTGGATGTCAGAACTTTTCGCGGAGCTAATGTGGACTCGGACCACTTTCTAACTCTGGCTAAAGTTAGAGCCAGGATCTCAATATTGAAAACAAGGCGAGGGCAAAGATGTAAGAAGTTCAACTTACAAAAACGTAAAGAACCCGAAGTTTCTCAAGCATACGTAAATAAAATTAATGAAAAGTTCTTTAACGTGCCATCTACAGAAGATGAGGGTGTCGATGAAATGTGGTCAAGCATTGAAAATATACAGTACAGAATAGGTCGCCATGGTTTGAGGAGGAATTTAGCCAGCTACTATACAAAAGAACAAAGCCTAGACACTCATGCTTCAGAAGAAACGTACCCGAGCATCAGTTGATATTTATCGCCAGCGCCTAAGAGAAGAAAAGTCCATCGAGGCAAAAAAGAAACTGGGAAAACAGAGAGTTGGAAGAAATAGAGAGATTGAGGAGCATCAATGAATGCCGAAGAGTTTATGAAAAAGTGAACAACGGTCGAAAGCCGTTCAAGTCTCGAATCTCAGCTTGTAAGGACTCAGATGGGTCCCTGTTAAATGAAAAAAAACCAAGTGCTACGAAGATGGAACAAGTACTTCAATCTCTTGCTCAATGGCAATCGGGCACAGGAAGCTCATCGGGAAGATGTGGACCTTAGTCGAACCCCTGAAGATGACATCGAGCTTCCAGACGAAGAGTAACTGTGTGAAGCTATTGATAGGCTTAAGAACAACAAAGCACCAGGCTTTGACAGATTTTCCGCCGAGCTATTTAAGAAAGGGGTTGATTAGCTTTTCCAAGCTTTACAGAATCTTCTTGTTGCGATTTGGACAGAAGAAATAATTCCGAAAGCATGGAGTAGGACATTTTTATGTCCTATTCACAAGATTTTTAAATTCAAGATCTTCTTTAATGTAATAATTATCGAGGCATATCTCTACTGCCATGCGCCTACAAGATTTTCTCAAACATACTTTATCAACGATTACTTCCGCATGTTGAGAGAGTTTTGGAAAAATATATATATCGCTTTCGTAAATGTAAATTTACAACAGACCAGATTTTCGCCCTAGGAACCATCCTTGAGCGCGGAAGGGAATAGCAGTTACAGACGCACCATCTATTCGTTGATTTTAGATCTGCTTATGACAGCATCCAATGTGAGGCCCTGTATCAGGCAACGCAAGACCTCAATGTGGCTGTTAAGCTCATCCGTCTTGTAAAACTTACAATGAGCAATACCGAATGTATGGTGCAGATTCAGGGAGATCTGTCTGAGGGATTCACCTCTCATAATGGCATTCGACGGGGATATTCCCGGGCTTGTCTGCTCTTTAATATTGGTCTGGAAAAAGCTATCAGAGAATCAAAGGTTCACACCAGTGGAACCATCTTTAACCATATGGTACAGATCCTGGGATATACTGACGATATCGACATTATTGGGAGATCAAATCTGTTGTGGAAGAAGCCTTTCTTGCACTTGATGATGCTGCTTGGAAGATAGGACTTGTTGTTAATACTAACAAAACCAAATATATGACTGCTGGTAAACAAAGAGGTATTAACGAAGGTTTTCTCCAAATTGTCAATTACTCATTGGAAAAAGTTGATGAGTTTGTATACCATACCTCGGGATCTCAGGTCAATCCTATCAATGACGTCTCGGCAGAAATAAAGAGGCGAATAGCATCGGCCAATAGGTATTATTTTGGACTGCGTCGGCACTTAGGAAGTAGCTCGTTATCAAGATCTACAAAAACAAGATTATATAAAACTATAATACGCCTCAGAAACTAGGGCACTTACGAAGTCTGATGAAAGGGATCTCCAAACATTTGAGAGAAAGATACTCAGATGCATCTACGAGCCATGATGGTTTAGCTTAGAGAAGATGCACAAACAGAGAAATCAATACTCATTGATTGGTGAGCCTGATGTCGGAAAAATTGTGAGGATTGGTAGGCTGTGCTTGGCAGGCCATGTAGCAAGGATGGGGACTGATGAGATCCCAAATAAACTGCTTAATGAGCGCCTACACGGAACACGGCCGAGAGGCCGCCCTAAGCTGCGATGGTTGGATGGTGTTGAAAAAGATGCAAGGACCCTGCTCGGAGTACGGAATTGGAGAGCAGCTGACCCAGTAATGAAATTAGAACATTGGCGGTCAGCCGGACAGATTATTACTCTATCTAGAACCCAATAATACTCTGATTAGGCCAGCAAAAAGCTCCTCTATTCATACTAATTCTGACTGCTGGGTAATCCTTACCCTCAGTAGTTTAACAATTCTGCAATTTTCCTGGCTAGATCAGAGCATCTTTCAGTACAATGTTTATTGTTATAATTTCAATACATATCATTAGACATTTTTTTAAACGTTAAATATTGATAGATACACAAGTTATTGATCATATACGCTGAAACTGAATGTGAAGCGGGTGGGTTAGTTCGCCTAGCCGGTCCTAGGTGGCGCTGCATTGGCCTTTGGCCTTTGGCAATGGCCAGTACCGCATTGCTGTACTGGTCTTCAATCAGAGGTCGTCTCCAGTGGTGACTAGCCTTACAGCTGTTCCGTGTGTTTTAATAATTTTTTGAATTATTTTGATTTACAGTATAAATGAAATAGTTATAATGAAATAAAAAGAAGGGCCTTTTTTAAAGTTATTATACAATAAAAAAGGAAGGACCCTTTTCTAGGATATTACAATATATACAATACACATATAAACAATTGGAAAATTCTAAAACACAAAGCCTCAAGTCTCCAAAATACCGGCAACCAACCAACCAGTCAACGTTTCACCAAATCATTATAAACACTTATAATCAGTCTAAAATTCTATAACTTTAGTGGGGCTCAATAATTAGTTATTAAACTTGTGCATTTAACACCATGGCAGCAAAAATCAACTTTTTTTAATGGCCATATTATTACGTATTTTAAATATTAAGTATTTTTGAGAGGTAATATCTTTTTGTAGTTTTGATTACTCTGTTTAATAATATTTTTAAAGAATAAAGACAATTTTGCGTGTGCAATAGGTCATTGAAATTTGATCTACTTTTTATATCTGGTAGGTTCATTCTTAATATTAATGTTGTAATCAAGCTTTCTCAGGTTTGTTAGGGCAGCCCATTTCTTAAGAATGGAAGGAGTTTTGCGACCACCCCCTTTGCGAGATAAATGGAAATAACTGGTAAATAGTAATTCGTTCGTATCATTAATCAAATTAGGGATGTGATGTATTCCCAAGAATACTTTGAATTACCATGACTCTTGAGTTCATTAACTACGGTATAGAAGGAATTAGGAAAATGCTTTGATCTGAGTATAATTAGCATTGACAATCGCTAGGGCCGATGCTGTCAAGGAGTTCCAATTTCCAGCGGATCAGTCCTAATCCTCTATACCTTCTCGGTGCGCATAACATCGGTGTTAGCGGTTCCGATGATGGCCTTGATGCTTCTGCGGATATTTACATCAATTCCCTCTAATACAGTAAGGCGTATCTTTGAAAGAGGCGCAGTCTGGAGAGAATATGTAAGTCTCGGGAACAGATATTGGTTGACAACGTTGATTTTCTGCTCCGGTTTGAGCAATATCATAGGAAGGAACCTTGATAAGCTCTTGACTAATTTATCAAGGTTCTTATTTAATTTTGTCACCGTATGCTCGTTAAATATCAATAATCAAGATCAATAATAATTATATTATTTCATAGCCTTCTTCAGAGTTTAACATTATACTCATTCAATTCACTTTTCTTTGTTTTTTTCTCCCTTTTCTTTCGCTATATCGATATTTTTCTAGCGATTATCGGTGGATATCGATATATAGTTTCGTCGAAATCGATATTTTACTTTAGACGTTCCAACCCTAGCTAATTTTAATTCTTCTAATTTAAATTGTTCATCCATAATGTAATCTACTATAGATTGTTGAATATGATCTATTCCTCCTACCAATACAAATTGATAATAATATTATAAAAATGTTCAATCCATTTATCATAAGCTATATTTTCTTCAATTATAAAATGTTTATTCCTAAATTGAATTACAATAATCCTAAAATCTTTTGTATTAGTCACAATTTTAAGTTTTTCTATTATATTCGTATAATAGTATTTTTTATTTTCATGGCATATTTTTTTTTTCTTATTTTGTAAACAGTAATTTAAGTTATAATTTTTCTCAAAGGTAAAATATATTATAAAGAACAAAATATAACCGAAACCCATTGTCGCAAAAAATGACTTGAGCCCCTTTACCCACAAAATTAGTGATGGTGATTTGGACTAGGTAGGTCAGAGATAGAGAGATACGGATATGATATAGGGGATCAGCCTTTAAATCATACACGATTCAGACAGGACGGCGAGCTAAGAGTTCAGTATTTAGACTTCGCCTAAAGGCATCGTACACACATGGGAACATCGGTTGGTGGCTCTCTACACACTATTAGAACAAAGGAAAAACTTAAGAACTGTTGTTCGTCAGCTCTACATACATGGGAACTTGACTCGCCAAACCGTTTGCGGTTATCGTTGGCGAACCGATGTTCCCATGTGTGTAGGCCGCTTCAGATAAGAAAGACTGCATGCTGAGGAATCAACTTCCAAATCATGCAAATTAACGGGCAAATATTATTATTTTTAATTATTACGACGAAATTGTTATATTTCTATACTTTCATCCTAACTAGACTCAACCTGTGGCCTCGTCCTCTGGGAAAATACTTGGTATGGCTTCATCATTGTCAGACTGACATGTAGCATTTGGTTAGATACTGAACCTAGTCAATAAGAAATATTTTAAATGCCAATGTATCCGTTTCATCTTCCGAAATATGAAAGGCTAACGTGGCGCCATCTCACGGTAGTTCAGACAGCTAGGCGATAGCAGCCCCCTCTGTAGGAACTAAAAGGCATAGGGGGGCTTAAAAGTCCAGAATATTCAGGATTGATTCAGGTTTTGAACATTCTAATCTGAAGGTTCAGATAGACAGCATTTTTTTTTCTTCAGAGCTACTCTACTATGACCGAGTAGAGCAAGAAGCTGTTCCCCTGGCATAGGGGAGAAGAGAGATGAGAGAGAAACAGACGAGGAGATGCCTGTAGGCAATAATGAGATTATCAGTTCAAGAAATCTCAAAGCTCATGAAACGGAGTAAGTCACCCTTTTTTCTTTGCATGATCTGCCACTATTCACCTACCTTCAACATTATCTTCCGACAGCTTCAATAGACCTGCTTTCTAAATTTGATTATCCCTGTTAATCATAATGTTCAAATTTTGGCTTCCCCATTCCGCATGTAATTCAGAAATATAGTAATCGATAGTATCCCTTGTCTTAAATAGTCTTTTTTTCATACAGTCCACTCCAATTGTCAAACAGATTTAATTTCTAAAGGTGTTAATGATTGACCATGAAAGATGAAAGTATTAACACAGTACAGTACCATTTTGTTTGATAGAACAAGTTAATCTTTAAGTCTTTACTATTATGTGTTGGTTAATTTGTAGAGGAGTGACTCTCAGACCTCGTGTGGATTTAGTCGGATAATGCGTAAACTTGACACTCAGAAGAGTTCAATAACTATACTTTTCTGGCTAAATCATGGCATCTCTGAATCTTATTTTTTTGGTATCATAGCAAAATAAACTATTACATTAAAAATATAAAATACATTAATTGTTTGTAGGAAAAATGATTAGAACCTTGATTTGAAGAGCTAAGTGACGATGATACTTTGCTAAGATGTTGATATGCCACTCTCCCACTGTCCAACCCTTAGGCCAGTTCTTGCTTAGCTCGCAGCGAATTAACACGGCCTCTGCGTGGATGGCCAACGGTTGATCAATATCTCTCTTTTTTATTTATTTATTTTTTGATCCCCTATTTTTATATCAAAGAGATGATCTGATCTTGATTCCTGCCTTGATGCTGTTCATATTCCTCTGCAAGTTAGAAATCGTCCTCCACTCTTTCACAGTTCGATCTTCCAGCGAGCTGCAGTGCGTGGCCCCTTTGAATCTGGCTCTAAAACCGACGGAGAGTGGCTCATCATCTTGATCTCAAGGGGCTCACAAGCGTGGACTATTTGTAGACTAGAGAGAGAAATACATATTTATCAAACAATGCTGCCCAAATACATTAATATAAAATCTCTATTCGGCAGCTACTTTGAAAAAAAATTGGACGGCCGAATTTTTTTAGATTCCATAGTTAGATATTTTTTGTTCGTGCTTGCGCTTAACCCCACCATAAAGGTTTTAGGTAACTAGCATAGTAGGGATAATATACGCACACGCTGTTCGAAGATGGCTTTACGGGTAGAGAAAGAAATACTACCAGAGCCTCGACGCTCAGTGGGCTATTTGACCCGAAAAGCTGGCCAAAACTATTTATCGTCCCTTTTGTGTCTCACATTAATGATAATAGTATTTATAATAAATATGATAGTATTTGACGTAGTTTTAAGAACACAAAAGCTTAAAATAATAATATAATATAGAATGGAAATATATATCATACAAAGTATATTATGTCCTCACCACATGTGTGTATTATGTCAAGCACTAAATATGTTATTGTCATGTTAGGAAATATTTATTTTTGTCATAAATATTAGATATAATGAAATAACAATTAATTCAATATGATCAAAATAAAATATGTTATAAAAAAAATTAATTTAATAAAAAATAAAATCCTCTACTACGGAAATAAATTTTATATCTTACAATCCCATTCTTGGATTCTTAAGGGACGGAATATAATTGAATATCTGTTTGAGCGTATTATGGGGGTTGTTAGTGAAGTTGACACCCATGAATATTGAAACCTCGTGCCTTAGTCGCCTTCCACACCCAAATGAAAATTATGACTCTTCTTTAATCGATACATTACTTACTGTATCGATACATGCACAGAAGGAAGGAGCTTTCTATATTTTTCTTTATAGAAACGATGAGATTTTTCTAGAACAAGGAGAAATATACTTGCAAGGAGCGGTAACGAGTAGTGGAAGGCACCCGACTATTACACCAAGGCTCAATATTCATGGGCGTCAACTTTACTAACAACTTGCTAATGTGCTTAAGTAGATATGTAGGTAGGTATATTCCGTCCCTTAGGACGAATGCGATTGTAAGATATAAAATATATTTCCGTGGTCGGGATTTTTATTTTGTATTAAATTTTATTTTAAGGTTTTTAATTTTTCAAGTATTGATTATTAATAATTTATTACCGTATGATCATGAAGTTGCAAATGTCAAAACGAGTAATTCGACTCATCAAACTTGAAAATCGGTGTCTAGGGTATATCAAGAAAATTTATAGATGTCCCATACTCTGGTTCCGGAACATCAACTATTAAACGTAATTAGTTTTTAAATTTATCTCGATAGTACCTTGCAGCCAATTGCTATTATTTGCTAAAAAAAAAATAGGTTTGTTTACGGCAAACCATCTTTTCTTAATTTGAGATTTTATGAGGGAAAATTTAATTTTAAATGCCTTTCTTTTGTCAGCAGAATAATTTTGTAATAATGTTTTTTTCCATCAATTCAAGCTTTTGTCCAATATTTTTGGCTGGAAATAGTTTAATTTTGTCATATATTTGATTTTTTGTAATAATTGTGATGTCTGAACGGCCTGAAATAAAATAAAAAATATTTTCTAGAAAATTTAAAATAACTGATTTTTATTATTTGCCACTAATTTTTAATAAAGAATCAGAAAAAGATTTTATGCGGGTTTCGGCGGCTACTATTTTTCAATATTAAAACTGCAATAATTACTCTTTCATGTCAAATAAAAATGAACACCAGGAAAAGCTCTGAAGTATAACAAAAAGATCTTTGTTTTTAGAAGAAGAGAAAAAAACATGTCTTTTTATATGGTGATATTATATATCAGCTTTTCCACCATTGTAATACGCTGATATTTTTAAAATTGGTTATAAATTGTAGTACATACAATGATGAGGATCAGCCATAATAGAAATAAATAATTGGGAATTCTGAGACAGAAGGAGCGAGCTTTAACTTCTAGTAACTTCAACAGACTGACTGGGCGCTGGTAACGGTTACCTAGTTAAAACATGATTTTGCTTGTTTTGTCCCGCAATCCCTGGCCGTCCGACAGGGCTGGTTCAGGTGTCATTTGATACTCCAAAGATCTGTCTACTCAAATGCAATACCGTATAAGAGTAAAATTAAAAAAAAAAATCGACTTTTGGCCAGCTTTACAGATCAAATACCCCACTGTGCGACGGTCAGAAGAAGAATCTCACCATGAGACACACAAAGAACAAACCGTTCAGGGGTTAGCTGAAGAAACAGTGATCTCAATGCCCAAGGTAAGACAACCACAGACCGCAATGAAAATGGAGGGAGACCATTATGTACAAACGAAGAAGAAATAGGGCTTAATGTTAAAAATCATTCAGAAAATTCAGGAAGAAATTGTAAAGAACACGAATGGGCTTAGAGAAAATATCTCTAAGAAATTAGAAGCGATGATAGATGAAGTGGCCGAAAGGAAATACAAAAATATTGAAACATTTGAAGCAAATATTGAGAGAAAGATCCATGAGGTATTCATGGATTTTATGACAGGTTGCTTTGAAGATGGTGATAAGTTCAAATCTCAGAACACATCCTCTAATGAAAATGAGAAGAAAAAGACTGAATAACTGAGATTCCAAGAAATTGAAGACCCTAGAACTACAGGGAACCTTTAGTAGGTGACAAAACATATATTGGCTATAACTTCTCATGATGATCATCAAGAAATTGAAGAAGAAAGAGTAAACAATTTCGTAATCGGCCATGTAGGTGCCACGGACGAAATTATAATAGAAAATGAGGTTTATGATATAAGGCTCAGTGAAAAGAATTATTTAGATCTCACAACTCCAATCAAACTCTCGATACCTCCACGATTATAAAATGAATTATGCACATCAGAGCGGTGGAATGAACTCTCAGTAAATAAGAAGTCACTATAGAAGGACAGTATATTTAATTATAATAGGGATGTGCCAATTAAACCTATTGTCCTCCTTGCTATAGGATATGATTTTTATGGGGGATATATGGTCTTGGACCATGTCAGAAAAGACCGGTTACTATTTTATAGTAATCTACGGCAGTCTTTATCCTTTTCCTGGGGATAAAAAGGGGTTTCTAACTTAGTGTTCCCTCCGTTGACGAGCTAAAGGGTCCTGGTGAAACCTTCGCCAGGCTAACTCATTCTGAATTTAATGTAAATAAATTGTATATTTTGTGTAAATATTAAAATTGAGTTATATAGGTAGTTTTAAGATTATTAAATATTATTAACGTTTTTAGATAGGACGAATCTCAGGATTAATTATGGGATTAGATTTAGTTAAATAAAGAAATCAAAATTTCTTGTAAAAGTATTTGAAAATGTGACCTTCATAAGATCTCGTCAAAGGTTTTAAATAATTGATTTTTTTTTTGTTAAAGAGAGAGAATATAAGATATAGCTCTAAATAGTAAGTAGTAACGTTAAAAGGTTTTTTTTTTTTTTTAATGTAATCTTTATAGGCCTGGTTTTTAATGATAATATTCCACCTATTGGTTTAAAATCATAAATTAGCCATAAGAAATCACTTAGCACCAATGAGCACTCCAATAATAACACCTTGAGATACGTTGGACTAATTAATTGTTGTTTTTTATCCTGATTAGATTTGTTATAAGTAATTACGGAATAGTTACCCTCATCTGGAGTAGACGTAGATCATCCACATCTAAAGTGGGATTGTAACTTAGCAATTCTTTTGTAAAAGGGAAAAACTGTTAATATGGAGTAGCTGTAGGGCCTCCATATTTCCCTGAGGTGGGATTAATATTTTTCAATTGCTGGAAGATAGAAAAATCTTCTTTATACACCCAGAGTACTGTGGTTATATTTAAATTGGTCCAAACGGTTAAAGTTTAAAATTCTATAAATTTAATGGGGCTCAGTGATTAGTTATTAACCTTGTCCATTAAATACCATGGCAGAAAAATCAACTCTTTTTATTGGCCATAAGTATAAGAGATCTTTCAGGAACAATTAAAGTATTTTTTAAGGCACAATATCTTTTGTAGAGTGATTAACCTGCTTAATAGCCTTTTTTAAAGAATAAATACAATTTTGCATATATAGTAGGTCATTGAAATTTTGTCTAATTTTTGTACCCGATAGGTCGTAGTACTTAAATTTAAATTTTGCAGTTTGATTTCATTTCCATTGTTCATTCACTGTGAAGTAATATAATGTTTCCTAATAATACCCTTCATTAAATCCTGAGATTAATTGCATAGTAACTATAAGTTCATCCTGATAATTGACGTAACTTAGTTTTCCCAAAACTATTTTGAAATATCATGACGAGACTCATGAATTCATGAATTACGGTTAAGAATGAGGTTATATAATGCTCTGACTATAGTTAACATTTATATAATGAGGATACTAGGTAGATCTGTTTCATAAACTATTAATATTTAAAAATGTAATAGGAAGTAGAATAACCTAAAGAAACCTAACAGTAGATTCATTTTTTATTTTTGAAACGTACACTGTAGGTGTATAGGTAGGAAAGTACTGTATGAATTTGTGGTATATGTGTGTGAACAGGTTACCAGAAAGGGACAGAGTTTAAAGAGTTTCCTTAAATATATAAATTATGAAATTCCCAAGAAAAAGGACATTCTAGAGATTCAATGTGTTTGGAAGTGTTAGTTATGTGAAAAGTGAGCCTACATAAATGGACTGATAATGAGAACAATATGTAAATAGAGACTAGTTTAGCATAATATGTATATATAAATATTTTAAATATTTGAAAAATTCCTGCCTATTATTGAAAGAAACAGTGAAGTACATAAATTTTGTAGCTGTAGATTAGTAAGTATTTCCTGGTACTTTTGGGGTTAAGTAATGTAAAATGAAATATTGATAGATTGTACCAATGATTAAAGATGAAGTTGATTTTGTGAAATTATTGAATATGGACAATAGTAAAAAATGGAAATTTTTTGGTATCATTGTTATTGCCATTTAGATTAGTGTGAATTTCATTTACACCTAGAGTGAAGTTTTTTTTGGGTATATAATTGGTTTATAAATGTATTTATTTAGTAAACTACTGAATATTATTGTGCATGTTTGTTTTGTATTTATTGTTATGATTCCTTTAGATAAATGTTTTTCTGTTTTACAGAACCTAGGTCTATTGGTACCGATATAATAATAATCGGTTTCTTTTTCGGACAAAGAAATACGTACAAGACTGGCCTGGATACCAGGAGGGTCGGGGAGCAGGTGGAGATTGCCGACGGGCCGCTCAAGGAGTAATAAAGATAAGCAAAAGTGAAAGCACCATAAAACCAAGAGATAGGCCGGGTCGACAAGGTATAATAAAACCTGCCGCCCAAGGATAAAAGGAGCAATAGAGAAAAAAAGTTCAAACATTTCGAAGGCCACTATAAAAATTCCTATAGCATCAACCAATTAAAAGGCCCAATAGGAGAGGGGAGACAAAAGGTATTTTTCAAGAAGGAGACGGAGAAAGAGAGAGAGAAGAGCCAGAGCGGACAGAAGTAAGGGAGTTCTAGCAAGAAGGCAGAAGAGAGAGGCTCGAGGGAGTTCTAGCGAAGGGAGAATAATTAAGGTTCTAAGAGTAGACGCAGAGGTTCCAGCAAAGAGAGTTTATTCAGTCATGAAGAAGACCTGCAAAGTGGGTCGAAACATCGGTTCCTTAATAAATAGTTTTTAGTAATTGTGTTCCACTTTTTGACCGCCTCCCGGACCATCTCAATCCTTCATCATTTCTACGGTCAACCATTGATTATTCAATAAATGATATGCCTAACTTACCCGAAAAAAGAGTTGGCTAAGACCTTAAGATCTCCTAATTTTCTAGTTAAAGATATTATTTGTATTTTTTTATTTTTTTTTTAGACATTTCGAAAGAACATTATATATTTATTTAACGTTAATTTGAGTGCAATTTATATTATAGAATATCATTAGAATAATAGTAAAACGTTTACATTCTTTAAATATTTCACTATTTATTCTTTATTAATCAATATTAGAAAAACAATGTTTTATCTTACAAGATTATCTTACTAGCTATACTCATCCCAGCCTTTAAATATGTATGAAAAAAAAAGCTGAGATTATGGTCACGGACATATGTAGCTCTCTCACACGCATAAATAGTCTAAACAATCTGAAAATATAATATTTTTCTAATGATGGTGCTCACTAGTAGTCTTGTTTCAGTCCAGTTAGTTGCCCTCAGTTTATTCGGTGTTTTCACCTCCATGGCCGTCCTTTTTGGGTCAGAATCCTGAATGTGTATTGGAGGCTATACAAAAATTTTGTATGCCTCCGTTTGATAAATTCTGTTACTGTCGGTAGTTTGAAGGTCGTATGGAGTAAGTCCGTTTCGGGATTCGGGTCTCCTCTTCTCCCTCCTCCTGAAATTACAAAATACTTTTACTTTTTTAATTTCTATAAACAAAATTTGTATAAACCTATTGAATTTTATTTCATAAATAATATACCTTGACATGAAAAATACCATATTATATATAGAGAAGGCCCCTAGTTGGAGTGAGTTTGTTTAAGATAGGTCCTTTGAATGGACACCTCCCACAACGAAATCCTGGCTGCGCTACTGGTCTCAGCACGCTTTTTTTAAACTGTTGACGTTTCGGCCGATATATTTGCTGTCATCGGCGCTCTGTGAAGGAGAGTCGGTCTCAATATGGTTTTTTAAATTAATAATTTGAGGCGAAGTGATAAATTTGGCGATGCCAACAGTTGCTTTAGTCTGTAAGACTTGGTCTTCAACAACATGATCTAGTTGTAGCAATGGCGGCATAGTGTCAAGTGCCTGTCGAGGGTGGCACCCAAGGTACAATATGCTGTTTGTTCTACTTGCTACCTTATCGACTTAGGAAGTGAGCGCTTATTTCTGTTTTTCTGGAAGGATAAAATAATACAGAATTCAAAAATAATATTAATATTCTACTTATTAATAATTTGATCTATATATTTCTTGGAGAATGTAAAAAAAATGTTTACTTTAACACAAATTCTAAATTAATACTTCTAATTTGAGTATCCAAATCTGAGATATCATGACATCAAAAATTCACATATCTGGATAGTTTAACATTCTTATTAAATTTTTAGTCCTAATTCACAACATTTAGCTAATTATTATATTTTTAAAACAGATAGCCTCTTTGCTTGAAGTTGTAGCGAGGGAATATGATGAACTGAAAAAAATTTTGGATACCATTCGGCAAGATTTTGGCCAAAATATTTACGAAACTTTACATCAAATCAAAGTGGTTTCTGGATATATTAACAATATTAGGCCAAGAGAGGCATATTACCATACAACACTAAGCAAAAGGTAACTTGCAAGTCTATGTTTTTTTTTTTAAATTCTATTAAAAGTCCATTAATCACGAATATTGCTATTGATATATTATAATTTATTCGTTTCAATAAATTTTGATATGTATTTAAATCAAAGTTCTAGAATAACTGTGCACTTACTTTGAAAATATTCTTGTTTTAAGTTACACTTTTTCTTAGGAACATTTTTTAAAGAGTTCATGCAAGGAATTTTTTTTAAGGCCTTTTATTTTTAAAATTCTTACCAAAACTTTTAGGTCCGAACTTTTGTTGCAAATGTTCTTTCGAGAACTTGAGATGGATGTATGGATCTAAGAAGGAAAACTAGAGCAATAGAAACTCAGCCGGAAGACACGGATGACACCATTTGGGAGGATGAGGTACTTGGCTGTTTTAGAGATGAAGCTGGGTAAAGCAGCTGGAGTTGATAAAATAACACCGGAGCTAATTAATCATGGGGGAGAGGAAATGGTTAAAGTGTTGCAGAGCCTGTTCCAAAGAATTTGGATGGAAAAAAGAATACCCAAAGTGTGGGAGGATAACACATACACAAGAAAGGAAACCCAACTTTTTGCGACAATTACAGGCCAATATGGTCTTATCCTCGGTGGTTTATAAGGTATACACCGGCATCCTCGAGAGAAGATTAAGGGATTTAGTTAAGGAGAACCTGGAGGAAGAGCAAGCAGCATTTCGACCAGGTTGGCAGACTAAGATCACATTTTCGTCCTAGGACAATAATAGAGAAAAATTGGGACAGGAGGAAAAATGTATATTTAGCATTCTTGAATTTGAAAGCGGCCTCTGACTCTGTGCCCCGAGAAGGAATTTGAAAGGTCGTGGTGAACAAAAGAATACCTAGTAACCTGACAAGTGTAATAAATACAGTATATAAGGACCCAAAGGGTATTGTCAGACTGAACGGACGTACATCAAAATCTTTTAGGTTTTATAAGGGTATTAAACAGGGAGACAGTCTTAGCCCACTCCAGTTTATTATTTTCATGGACGAGATATGGAAGATCTGCAAAAGAAGAACACCGATAGCCATAGTATGATATTGGAACTTCATGCCAATTCTGTTATAAGCGTTTATATATCCAGACGATGTATTAGTAACAGATACATTCCTGAAACTACAGGTAGCATTAACGAAATGGAGTGAAAACTTAGGGGAATGACTATAAACGCTGAGAAAAGCAAAGTTTCGCTGGTTGGATGGGATGAGAATGAGTGGATACCTACGAGTACTTGGGAACAATTATATCCAGAGATGGGAAAGTAGATCATGGGGTACTCATAGAGTCAAAAAAGCAAACGGAGTATACTCTCAGATACGCTCCACAATTATAGGAAGGAAGGAAATAAGCAGTCAGATAAAGCTCCTCCTATTCAAAACTGTATTTCTACCACTGTATGGCGCGGAAAGTTGGACCGTCCTGGATCGGCATGCGAGCAAAGTGATAGCATCAGAGATGAGGTTCCAGAGAAGGATCCAGGAGAAAATCCGAAGGGACCAAATTCGCAATGAAAGAATTCGGGAAAACCTAGGGGTCTCACCAATTGGACAGATAGTGGAGCGCCAACTTAAATGGTTTGGTCACGTGAGCAGAATGGGGAATGATCGAAAGAACAAGTGGTTAATGGAGACCAGACCAGAAGGAAAACACCCGCAAGGTCGACCCAGGCAGATGTACACAGATTATATCACCAAGTTTGGAAGAGGAAGAGGCTTCTCTCTGGCTGAAATGAAGAATATAGAGAATGATCGTGAAAATTGGATAAGATGGACCTAGGCTAAATCTCCACGCCTAGTGGCATTATGGAGGTAAAAAAACAAATAAGAAAAAGTTCTTTCGAGAACTTTATTACAACAACTTTTATAATGAAAGCTCATTATAATGACATTTTAAGCGGAAGAACCCACTTAACTTATATCTTATTCTCCTGCTGCAGACTTGTTCATCTATTAAAGTGGAAAAAATCGCGTTTGTAACCTTTATTACCGAACCATATGATCTCTGTATTTAATTTTAACATAATTTTTTATGTAAATTTATTATGACCTTCTAGTAAAGTACATTTTTCGGCTCACCAATTTTAGCCAAAATCCATTATATCATTCATATTGATATAAAAGTCCTATTCACCAAATTTGTTTTACATATCATATTTTAATATAATTTTTGATGAAAGTCTAATATGACTTTCAAGTGACCTTCAAGTGAAGTACCACTTCCGGTTTGCCAATTTTAACCAAAATTTATTATGCTATTTATATAAATATATAAGTCTTACTTACCTAATTTTATAAATTTTGCATTATATTTTGATATAATTTTTTACGAAAATCATTAACGATTTTCAAGTAAAATACCACTTCCGATAATCAAGTAGTGGCCAAAAAGGGAGATTCACAATAATTCAATTCACAATTTTACAATAATTCTAAATACTTTATAAAGAATAATTCAGGCAAGTTTCATCAAAATCGTTACAGCCGTTTTCGAGAAAATTGTAAAAAAGTGTAAAATCGATTATGTAAAGTGGCACTTCCGGTAACTCCATTTTGACGAAAAAGTTGCTGTAACATTACCTGCATTTGCCTACGTTAAATACATAATTTCAGTATCGTACAACTTTTCATTTTTGAGCTCGGCTAGGCTGGACTCACAGATACAGACAGAAATACAGACCATTTTGCGAGACTTGGTTATTTGGACTCAGGAAAACGCGTATTTCCGTTGAATAATCGAATTCGAAAATTTTCACGATTAGTAGTAAGTAGTTCTCCTTACTATATACTTCGTATATAGGTAAAAGAAAGTAAAAAGTAATCGGTGGAGTTGGTTACGGACATTTACCCTCTAATCGGCAAAACTGTTGCCATCTCATTGATGTCCCACAGTGGCGCGGTACTTTGAAGGCTCGTTGCCGATTGTTGCTAATCTGTAACATGGCGACCTTATAGGTGGTGGATAATGGAAGGCCCCATTCGGTGTGCATGTTGTAAGGAATATCCCTCCGGACCATAAGTGTCATAAAAGTTGCAAATAAAAAATAGTTTATGTGGCGGAAGCATTGGAACGTCGCACGCTTGCTTATTTTGGGGGTATCCTAGAGGTTACTGTTTCATTTCAAATATAAATCAGTCATAATATTTTTAAGCTTAAAAGGTGATCTACAAGTTTTGTTTGAAACGTTTTGTGGGACTTTTGAGAAAATAAACGTCTGTTAAGGGTATTTTTGAAGGTTAGTTCAGTATTGAATTCGCCTTGTAAGTTTTCAAATATGCTATTTACTGTTAATATTGCAGATTACCTTTTGGGATTACTTTACATATTATTTTAGAATTACTTTAATTGCTGCGAAATTAATTTAATATTCTGATTCTTAAGCCTACCGTTAAAAAGATTTCTGAGGTCACTTATTAGTAGGGTACGGATTTTTATTTAAATTTATATTGTTTATTGTCCAAGATATCATCAGATACCAACTCATTTTTTATGCTTTGATACATTCAGGATCAATCTAAAGCAATTTCAATTTAATATTATTATCAATTTTAATAAAAAAAAATCTTGAAAATATCAGTTGACATTGTTTTCTTTAATAGGTACTTTAACTTGTCTAAAGTGTTCTCCTTTAGTAAATTCTCGAGAAAAATATGAAAAATAGTTATGACGAAAAGAAGATTTTATTTGTGCATAATTTCAAAAAGCTGCATTTTATATTAAATTTCGTATACAATCATTTCAAAGGTAATGGAATTCTCTAAAAAGAAAAAATAAATCATCAAAATTGGACCATTATACTGGTTATATTATTAGTAAATATATTGGATTATTTACCCATGTTTTAAGTTTATTGTTTTCAATAATGAACCTTTCTGATAGGCCAAGAAAAAAACATTAAACCTCCCCTCAAAATTTAAGGTTTCATGCTTTAAGATCCATAATAAAAAAAAATCCATGAAGTTAATTAAATTCCCTACATTCGAAAAGAACCCCACCGAATCGAACCAGTATTAGCAAAGACATACCTGCCAACCGTATTAAATTGTATACACATGTTTTATCAAATATTCTGTAGATGTTCTGAAACTATCGAAACTGTTTTACCTTTGTTTAGTTTTTAATCGGACTAACATTAGCGAAGATATAGTAAAAAATTCTTGTATTGGACTTTCACCTAAATGGGTAAGGAAAGTCGTGTGAGTGGACACACTAGATATTTTCAATATATAAATATTTGGAAATAATAAACCTTTATGTATAATTTGCACCGTTTTTGGATTCTACGTAATCTCTCATGCTAAATATGGCTGGACAGGTTTAAGGCCATAGGCTAAAACAGATTATATTAGCGAGTTGAGAGAGATCAGATTAGAAACTACTTTAATAGTTTCCAACTTCTTCCCGCGAATTGACTAGAAAAACATTTAAATAAATGAGCAATGTTTTTCGATTCAATGTCAACTGTGCTTCTATGTAAGACACTGCAGGACAACGAGTTCCTGGAGCAGCTCTGTACACTACTGCGGACATTTCTGGAGCACCGCTCAGTCAGAAAAGGGTGACGAGGCGGTAGACGAAGGAGGCTTGGGAGGAGATCACAAAGAAACTGGAAGGACCTAAATATTACAGTCGATCTCACAAATACTGACTATTTTATTTTCTTCATCCAGAAGAACAATCGCCCACTTCCTAAGATAGGGCACATATATTCGTAGATCTGTAAGGTAGCGGGTAGAACAAGTAGACCGTCAAGTCCTCGACAGTCCATCAACCAAACTCCAGTAGTTTCAGAACAGCGTGCTGAGAGGAATTGTGAGACATACAAACTTACAGAGGACAAAATCGGACTTACGAGTCTTTAGTTTCGTGATATCGCAAAAAACAACCCAAACGACCTTCGAATTGCCGACAGTAACAATTCATACAACGGAGGCATTTCAATACACGATGAACCCTCTATTCAGGACCCTGACCACTACAGGACGGCCACAGAGGTGGCAAACTGAGGTGAAAAGAAAAACCTCAAACTAGACTGAGGAAACCCAAATAACTGGACTGACAAGACGAAGAGTGAGCCCCATTACTAAAAAAAGAATGTGAATGGTTAAATTTTCATCAATGATCCACTACTCATGTTTCTCTTACAATGCATTTTACGTGCTATGTAGTAGAGGGAATCCCGTCCACCCACATTCTTAACACTCGCGATCAACTCTACATCTCATTTGAGGTGGAAAAAAAAACAGCGACTATTGCGAAGCCACTTTAGTTACCAATCATATCTCTTCATATAAACCAATAAGTTTGTTCCTGATATATTGATCAAATATATTATTTAAAAAATCCTTCGGTCCTATCTCTGATCGTTCCATGATCTCTATGGTACAAAATTGATGATCTTATTTAATTCAGTCCGGTGTTAAAGAAGGAAGTTGGGACCTGTCATATTCATTTTATACCCCGCTGATTATATTAAACTCTCACGAGAGTTACAGTATAAGTTCTAAACAGACGATTCAGCCAATAACATAAGTAGGAGATCTCATCTTTCTTTGGTAATATCCCAGAACATCCTCGAACATTCTTCTTCTTGATCTTCCCTCTTCTACCGCAACGCAGTTTGAGGTGCCTTTCTACATAGCATAATCCACGCATCCCGTTCCAGCACTAGCTGCTTCTTCCTCCTCCACTCCAGACCTCTCCTGTCAAAGGCCTCCTTCAATCCTTCAAGCGATGTTCTTCTAATATATCCTCGATTGGTCTCATATCGAGGATCGCTCTAATCGTTCTGTTCCTCACACGATTTATCTTTCCCTCGACCTTCCTAAGATACCTCATTTCCATTGCTTGGATCTGAATCTTGTGTTTAGTAGTGAGGGTCCAGGATTCGCTGGCATATGTCAATATCGGAAGGAAAGTGTTTTTATAAATGACATTTTTAGTGTGTTTTGTAATTTCTTTCCTTCCTAGGAACCAGTCTTCAGGGAAACGAAGCATCTTCTCGCAGTCTTTATCCTCTCTCTTATCTCGCCATCCATACTCACTCATTCAGGTGAGATCCAAGGTATCGCTCACCTGTTCAATTTCTACTCCACCAAGCCTTAACACTCTGTCCGTGCGGTCGTTTTTCCTTCCTATCCTCATATATTTCGTTTTCTCTGTATTTATTACCATGTTTATTTTTCTCTTATCTCGAGGTTTGAAGGGTCTCATGCTTGGTACTGATTTTTTGAGTGCCGTGTCGAGAGTAATTATGAAGAGGAGAGGGCTCAAACTGTAGCTCTGTCTGATGCCGATATTGGTTACAAACTCTTTGGAGCTGCAGTGGCATGTTCTGACTACATTTTTTTGTTTATTATATAGGCTTAACATAGCTTGTCTTGGTCCTATTTCTATTCCCATTTTCTGTAATCCTCGAATCTACTGATATAAACAGAGTATTCGAGTATTCAATACTTCCAATAAAACGTCCATAGAACGATTCTCAATGTCCTCTCTATAATGCCGACGCCGTCGACAGTCATACCTTTAATGTTTCTAAAATTCTATCACGACTTTCTTAACCATTCTAACCATATTGCTGAATTTAGTTCCACTCTTGAACATGATCTTCGTCTTGCAACTATTTTAAAAATCCTTTAAAAAAAATCTGCTTCTGCAGTTTAAGCGCTCTTTCACAGCCTCTACTGACTTTCAATACCATGGAATGGGGTGATGTTATCTCCTGGAGATCTACTTTCTTACATACTTTGGGGAGGAGCATGATTCAGGCGTCTCCAGCCTGAGAATGAATATTGTGAATAGGCATCTGCTTAGCTTTTATAGAATTTTAATTTTTTATTCTAGCTTATTATTTTAAAGTTAAAGATGATATCTACAAAAATAAATAAACCACAATGAGAATATATTGAAGTTTCTGAAGCTCTATAGGAAATAATAATAAATTCTAATTTTGTTTCAGACTTCTGAAAAAAAAAGAGGATTCGATTAAACCAAAAGATAAAAAAATAGATGATGAACAAGTTAGTGATTCTGAACCCCAAGAGTGCATGGAGCTTAAAAATTCCGAAGATATGGCCGATAATGAGCAAAACATAGTGGATATTGACATGAAAGTTGAAAAATTACAAGAATCTGACATAGTCATCTCAAGACTTCTTGATGAAAAGTGGAACAGGAAAAACCCTGATCTACTTACTGATGGAGAAAAAAACAAATCAGGGACAAACCTTATGTCTAATGATGATGAGTTTTTCGAAGTATTGGAACCAGTATCTGAAAATATTCCTATCCATGTGAAAACTCTAAATAAATTACTGAAGCAGCACGAACAGCTTAAATTGAATTGCGAATTTTTGACGGTTCAAGTAAATACATTAGCTGATTTCGCAGGTATCTTGTAATTGTATATATATAATTTTTTTTTTAATATTTAATGGGATATTATTTAAATACATGCAACTGGTACTAGTTCTAATTTTAGGAGTTCAAGTCTGGTAAGTGGGTAAGACCTGTTGAGCATTTCTTTCTTAATTTTTTCGTTGGTTTCCAAGTATTGACACAAATCTACAATGGGCGCTCTGGTACTCTTAATTAAATGCACTGGACAATAACGGCCTTACTTGATATAAACGTATGTGTTAAAAAATATAAAAATTAATAATAACGATAAGCAGCAATGCGATAATTATTCAAAACTTTATTCTTAACTAACTGGTTCGTATATGAACGATCACACTCACAACGTGAGAAACACCACGTTGGTATTTATGATTTATATGACCCTTTGTCATACTTTTTAATTATTTTTACTTATTACAGGAGTGTCATAAGATATCATATACGAAGTGTCATAAATTTGAATATAGGGGATATTCATTTTTGTTTTCTGAAAATTTTGCCCACGGTATTTTTTACTTCCTTGTGCGCAGTAAAGGAAGTATTGTAATCGCGAAAATTTTCGGTCTTCAGATTTCAATGAAAATATCCATTTTGACCATCCCACAATCCGTTTTGACTAGTTCCGTCGTGACGTCTGTACGTACGTTCGTTCGCACGTCGTTTAACTCAAAAAAGGTTAGCCGTAGAAAGTTAAATTTTTTTATTTAAGATTATTGCAAAATCTAGTTATGAACATCCCTTTTTGGTCACTACTTGATCACCGGAAGTGGTACTTCACTTCAAGGTCATATTAGACTTTCATCAAAAATTATATTAAACTATAATGTAAAACATCTCAGATTTGGTAAATTAGACTTTAATATCTATATAAATAAAACAGTAGATTTTGGTTGAAATTGAAGAGCTGAAAGGGGTACTTCACTTGTAGGCCATACTAAAATTACATAAAAAAATATATTAACATTAAATACAGAAATCATATGTTTCCGTAATAAAGATTACAAACGCAATTTGGTTTCCAATCCAATTAAACATTTTAATTACTTGTTTTAAGTGTTAAAATTGAGTGTAAAATACTGGTTTTCCTCTCCATTTGTGAACTGAACAAGTCTGCAGCAGGAGAATAAAATATAGTCAAACGGATTCTTCCGCTTAAAATGTTGAAACCTTCGACTTCCAATACATTATCAAGTGACATAGACAGTTCGGATGTTGTCTAGGAACACGAAGAAATCTCTTGGGAACTTGTTACCAACTGAAATAAAACGACATATAATAACGGAATAAGACCTCCACAAACAAGATCGTGTGTGTGTGTTTGTGTGCGTGTGCACGTGCGCGTCTGCATGTGCATGTGCGTGTACGTGTGCGTGTGCGCGTGTGTCAATATATGAGAACTGTCTGTTGTGTTCGAAAGTGACATCTTTGAACTAGTGTAAATACATCGAATCGTTTCTTAATGCAGTTTTAATCTCGTCAACAATCCTTGATAATAGTACAATGTCCTCCATTCGTCAATTTGTTGGCATGCAATTTTTTTCCGAATGTCCACCTAGATTGGCCGTTTTTACCACTGTGCGCCGGTTCGTATCCCGTCCTGGGTGGGTTGGAATATAGTTCGTGGCGACCCCACGCAATAAATCTCGACTTTCCCACTTTGGTTATACTAGATTGGTAACCCGTAAGATAACCCTTTCTATTTGCCTAATAGGAAAGGAAGTTAAACCGCAATAAATAACAATTATTGATTACTGGGGCATCTTATATCTTTGCAGTTGATGGAGTATTCGTACTTAGATATTTTAAACCGAAGCAACCTGACATGCTTCTCCCTCTTGCACAAGTTATTTTCAGGACAGGCTTCTGTCATTGTCCATTCTGCCTTGGTTTGCTTCCCCGTCAAGAACTGACTGCAAGCTTATCTTGTGGAGAAGACAGATAGACCTATAACTCGTGGGTATACAAGGGAGTTGCTTATTCCTTTCCTCTCCGTTGTAGATTATATGTCGGCGATCTTGCACACCACCAAAAGCAACCCCTATTCAGGCAATGATTGATGTTCTTTAACAGCCATTCTTTAATATCGAGGAACTATTCTTTAAGATCCCCACATCAACAGCATTCAGAGCTGTCTATGCAAGGCAGCGGAAGTGGGAATAAGTCCCTTGGTTGGCACAAATCTCATCATCACGAGATCTATCTGCAGGTCTAGAATGAATCAGACCTGGCGTATCTCATCTCATCGAAGATTTGTGGCGGGCATCAAGGGTGCTTGCTTGGGTATTTCCATTTTTAAGGTGTACCAGAATCCATGGCCACTCTGTAGGAGATATTCCAAATATTCTTTTTACTCCTAAATAATTAAGGCCTCCGAGAATCTCCACTTCTAAGAGCGTTCGTTTCGGTAAACCCTACGTGTGAATCTGTAATCATTACGAATCGCAGTGCGCCTCTTTACTCATCTGCACTTGTTATATGGTTGAGTCTTATATAACTTAGAGTATAAAAATACCAAAAGTTTAAAACGAAAAGTCATTGACATGCACATGGAAAGACTTTGTAAAGGTCTTTCTTTATAGTAGTTGAGGCCAGCTTCACACTAACTTTACAGTTCCCATCAGCGTCCTGGTTGATCCATTTTATTACCGTACACTGTCTCTTCCCTTTTTTTTTCGGCAATTTCTTCCTCATTTAGGAGAAACTCCACTCACATCTTATAATTACGTAATCTATTTCGATATTGTGGAAAGATCCTTTTTCCTCAATACGGCATATGCAAATATCTCTGGAATTAGCACTAGAAATGTAGAGTAGCTGAGGGCTCGGTAATCAGGAAGAAGCATATCTATTGGAGCGCTAGATATCCTATGGGTAGTTTCTCATAATAAATAAGTTATCATGTGTAATGGGATAAATCTCAATCATTAATACTTTCGCAATAAAAATGTTGCCTTTTTTTTTTTTTTTACAGAAATTATACTCTCTGAGCTGGTTAGAAACACACCAAATATTGAAGCTTTGAAAGAAAAGGTAAAACACAATTTCATGATTAAGATGCAAAAAGATTGTTATGTGAATAGAGTTTTAATGATACTCTTGTTGTTTTAATATAGATACGAGAAATTCATTTGAGCCCATCAGAATATAAAAAGACCAAAAGTTTGAAACGAAAAGTCATTGACATACACATGGAAATATGTTATCGCATTGATAATATTGAAGGAACCATGTCAAAATATGCCGGAAAAATTCAACTTCAAGATGATATGCAAGAAGAAAGTGTTAAAAATCTGTTAGAAAGGATTGAACAGCTTGAAATCGCTTTGGATGAGACAATGAAAAGCGTTAATTTGCTGAAACTAGACGATAATAAAGAAAAGGTTAGTATTTCTTTAACTAAATAAATTTGGCCATATAAAAATATTAGAGACATAGGGACTATTGTTATAAGTTCAGGGTTTGATACATAGCTAGAGAAATATACACATACACGTAGGCTTTGAATTATTTGACTTCTAGGTGTAGAATATGAGAACAGAAATAAAAACAAAAAAGTATTTAACTTAACACCTTTTAGTCACTTACTACTAAATTTATATAATTTTCTTTACTTCGTCCAATATTAAAGAGATTTTAACAAAGAGCGATTCGTAGAGTTAACAAAGTCGATGAGTGTAAGCTTTAAAAATAATTTTATTAAGCAGAGTACAAGTTACATGATATATATATATATATATATATATATATATATATATATATATATATATATATATATATATATATATATATATACTCATTATATATATATATATATATATATACTCATTATATATATATATATATATATATATATATAATGAGGCTACTGAGTGACAGATAGACTCTAAAGATATTATAACTAGACTTTAAGCAAATGTAGTGAGAGTGTCTCACATATACATTCTAATACTTATTCTGAGACTACATTCTAAATACTTGTTACTACATTGTGATACTGCATGATCTGTCCCTTTCAGATAGGCTTTTATACATACAATAGGAGAAGGGATGATTAAGGAAATAGAACTTGTTTTAATGCTGATAACCAGGAAGGACAACAATAACTTCCTGGGTTGTAAACCTTATTTAATAACAAATACTTCCTGGGTCAATGGCATTTGTTAACTGTAGTATTTGAATCCGGATGGAATATTATTCTATAGAAATATTACTGAATTATTAATATTAATAGAATTTAAAATATTTCCTAGCGGCAAATATTCGTCTAATGAATAATATATTTATTTCCGTTGTAGTATGTTCCGAAGTAAGGAGTAGGAACATTTGCTCTTGATTCTGGAGAGGTTTATTTTTAACATAATCCTCTTAAAAATACATTGCAATTATGAAAATTTTGCCATATTAATCAAAATCCTAAGGCATACGTTCAAGAATACTATTTTATTTAAATATATTTTTATTTGGAAAACAAATGTTTCATGTGTTTCCTGTAAAGTTTGCTAAATGGCCCTTACGCGTTTTTAAAAAAACCGACGAGGACATGAGCGTGTAACTAGGAAATGAGTATTCTAACTCATTAGACAAAAGTTGTAGAGCATCAAATTCTGCGTTCACTGAGTACCAAATTTTTAAATTCAGTCAAGTACACCTCTCAAAGTTGCCTATCTCCTGATTTTCGGCATTTGGCATATCAGCCCAATAGAGATATCATTTTGGATTCCGAAAGGTTCAGTAATTTTGATTTGCGGGTGTGTTGTATGAATTTCCCAACTCACGGAAAATCCGAGTTTTCGACCTCCTCATTCTTGTGTGTTTTCTGCCATGTTGAACAGCCGCCAAGAAAAATAACTGTTTTCAGTTATTCCTCAGCAACTCGCTTTCATTGCATTTAAGGTAAAAAGGAGTCATTAAAAATTTTAAAGAAAGTTAAATTTCCTGCAAGTTTTGGATGTAATCTTTTTTAATATAACTTTTATTAACACCGCCATGTTATATTTTATTCTTTAAAAGTAATTACGTACTTATAATCCAAAGTACTTATACGTCGCTAGCCACTATTTTTCACATCTTTCTGGCAATTGTCGGATACCATCTCCAATTCATCCAAAATATGATCACTCTTTTGAGGTGATCCGCGACTTCTTTATAAGAGCGGAAATGCTGATCACCCGTGTGCCATAAATCGAAACAAATAACAGTCGGAAGGAGCAACGTCTGGAGAGTACGCCGAGTGGGGTAAGACCTCCTTTTTCAGCGTTTCCATGTACGGTCTTGCGATAGCAGGCCAGGCTTTTTCAAGCTGGGGAATGACTTTGTCGTGTCTCTCGTGCACTGTGGCCGTTTCTCCTTCAATGCTCGGTTCAAACGCATCAACTGCGTTCGATACCGATCTCCTGTGATGGTTTTACTTGGTTTCACAAGCTCATAATACACCACACCGAGCTGGTCCATACCGAATGCTAAGCATAAACTTGGCATCCGGTATGGCCGTCGACGTGGAGTCATGTCCGGGCAATCCCCAAGATTTTCTGCGCTTGTGATTATCCTGGTAGACCCATTTTTCGTCGCCAATCACAATTCGATGGAGAAACCCCTTTTGATTCTGTCTTTGAAGCAGCTGTTCACAAGTAAAGAAATCCCGTTCATTTCTGCTTCAACTCGTACAGAACCCAATTCCCTTACTTCTGAATCATCCCCATAGGTTCGAGGCGTTTCGAAATGGCTTGTTGTCAAGTATGCACTTTTGGCAACACTGATTTTGCAATAGAAACTTTTGTAAACATTAAGGGTGCGTATCTTTTTGAGTTTGTAATAAACATAAGCCGCAGCTACCGAGCGCCAAATCAAGTAACCACCGGATGCCATATCAAGTAACCACCGGCAGCCAAATCAAGTTACCACCGACTGCCTGATCTAGCTAACACCGGCCGCCAGATCAAGTACCACTTACGGACGCCAGTTAAACCTAATTCACCCGACCGCCACTAAGCAGCGCTACTGGAATAGGAAGAAAGAATAGTCCATATACTTTACAGTGTAAATTATATATTAATTTTAATTGTATAAATATTTTATATGATCAAATAAACAAAAGATTGTTATATCAAACACCTATATATAAATATATCAGGCATACCGATTTTAACCACTCTTGCACTAATCCTAATTCATATTTTTATGATACTAATTTCGGACCTATCCGAACCTGCCCAGAACCTGTCTTATAGTTTTTTGTATATATATATATATATATATATATATATATATAGTTATATATAGTTATATATAGTTATATATAGTTATATATATATATATATATATATATATATATATATATATATATATATATATATATATATATATATTATATATAAGTTAAGCTCCCTCAGCTCGAAACTAACAAAAAAAACAAACAAATGAAATAAAGAAAAGAAGGAAAAGGGAGCTTGAAATGACACACCCGAGATCTGAACTAAAACTGATTTATTCTTCTTAATAATCCTCTGTATATAGGGTCCCTATCTTATTTACATTCAGAGATGGTATTAAGGTCTATATTGTTATCCACCGGACATTAACTCCAATTTATGATTATCCGTCGTAAACTAATATAAATATAACTCTTATATAGTATCACATACAATATTGCTTAATACCTAATAACATAACAACTACATGATGATATCATAACTAAAGATACCTAAACAACAAAAAAAAAGAATACATATAAACAAAAAGAAATCTTCACTTTTCACTTACAAACTATACACAATCCTTTGTCAGCTGCAAGATAAAAACAACAAAAATTCTTTAACCTTCGCCTGATTATAAGGCGGTGTTTGTTTACGGAGATGAGGATGCTCCAGCCTGCTCAAGGCAGTTCTGGCTTTGCACTGGGAGCTTTAGTTGCTCGATATGAACAGTCCGGCGCTTCCTGGGTTCTCTTACGCTTTGGATCGTGACTAAATTATATTCCCTAATGACAATCATCCTAAATGGTCCCTCATACCTTTTAACTCCTTACTCCTGTTAGACACCATTTTCCGGTATACTATGGTCCCTATCCTTATGTTCCCAGTTATTTCTTTAACCTTCCTATTCTCCCGGGCCACTCTTCTACTTTTTTCCGTCTCTGGTTTATTGTGTCCTTTTTCCCACTATTTTCCCTGCGCTATGCGATTATTTACCAATGCTTCAGACATCTCCTCGTCTTTCTGTCACCGTTTCTCCAGGATCCCTTTGTTGACCGCGGAGTCCGAAGAACATTTCAAATGGGGCGAATCCCGTTACCGTGTGGATCGAATGGTTATACGCTGCCACTCCCTTCGGCATCGCCTCTTCTGGTTCTAGGCCTCTATCCGCATGGTACACTCGTAGATGTATTCTCTCAGCATTCCGTGTAGCCTCTCGATGCCTCCTCTGCTCTTGGGATGGCCTGGGGCATTCAGATGCCATTTCACATCCAAGACCTTCATTTCCTTTCTAATGATGGTGTTATCAAATTCTCTTCCACAGTCGGACGAGATTCGATCCGGTACCCCATAGAATTGGAACCATCTCCGAAGGGTTCCTAGCACTGCCTCCGATGACTGTTCGTGTATCGAGTAGACCATGGCCACTTTACTAAATAGGCCGATCATGGTGACCCGTTTGTGCCCTATCCAGGTGAAGGTATCGACTTGCAGATCACTCAATGGCATACTCGCCGTAGGGGTTTCCTCCTGCTGAACTCTCGGCGAATGCCGGTCATATTTCGTAGCGTCGCACCCTCCGATCACCTCTTCAATTGTCTTTTTCATGCCACTCCAGAAGTATTTACGTTTCAATGCATGTAATGTCTCGTGCTCGCCTCGGTGGTTCGTTTTTCCTTGGTGATACGCGAGTGTCACCTCTTTCTGCTGAGATTCCTCCCGTACCGTTTCTACCGCTAGTTCGCATCAGATGAACGTTCTATCTACTCCGATCTGTTCAGTACGCCATAGCTTTTTGATCTTCTCCTAGATGGTCTCATTCCCTACGTACAGGTAATGTGTTTCTACCGGTTTAGACGCGTCGTTGAGTGCGTAATCTGTAATCTGTTCTACTCTCGCTCCTGGCTGTGACCAAATGGTGATAATTTTTCGCCTATCGTGCGTACTGAAATCCATTTTCATCAGTCCCGCGGGTCTCGTCTTCCAAATAATCTGCCGGCTCTTGTCGTTTTTATCTCGTCTTTTTCTTCTAAATCTGCGGGTCTTTCTTACGTAGAACTCTCTTACGATGACTGTTCTTCGTCTCTCATCCCTGGTTCGTTCTGTTTTCCTTCTCCTTGCGGCGTCCATTCCCGTAGAAACTGTCGGACATCTATCGACGACTCCCCTCTATCTTCTTCTATTGCGTTCACCATCAGCGCTCGGAAAAGCCAGTCTGCCACGATGTTCCCCTTTCCAGGCTTTTAATCTACTTCCATAATGTATTGGCCGAGGAGTTCCTTCCAGCGTGTAATCCATGAAGAGGATTCTTTTAACTTTCCTGCCCATTGGAGGAGTCTGTGGTCTGCACGTAGGCCCTAAAATGGTCTACAGCCCACACGATGCCTAGTAATTCCCTTTCCAATGCGCTATATCTTGTTTCCCCGTCTATGAGGCGCCTACTGGCGTACGCCACCGCGTACCTTCCTGTGACGGTACCGCCCCCAAGGCGTAGTCGCTCGCGTCTATCGTGAGAATGAATTCCTTCTGAAAGTCGTGGAATGCCAACACGGGTTCCTCTTGTAGTCGCATCATGCACTTCCTGATGTTATGCTCTATCGCCGGCGTTACCACTACTTTCTGACCTTTCTTGAGTAAGTTGTTGAGGGGCTCGAGATGTTCTGCCATCTCGGGAACAAATCTTCTATAGTAGTTCAGTGTCCCTAATAATCTCCGAATCCCTTTTACATCCCACGGGACGGCCATCTGCCGTATCGCTTCCACCTTGGAACTGTCCGGTTTCACCCCTTCCTTGGATATGGTGTGTCCCAAGAAGTTGATCTGATCTTGGCCCAGCTGCGATTTTTCCAGAGACAACTTCAGTCCGAACTTTCTCACCTGGTCGAAAATTAGTCGTAGATGATCCACATGCTGCGCCTCGGTTTTGCTGAATACCAACAAGTCATCCATATATGCCTGACATATCGATTCGCCCACTCCCCTCAGGAGCTCATCCATAAGTCGCTGAAACGTGATGGGGGCGTTTTTTAGACCAAACGGCATCCGCGTGAATCGTAGTGGCCCCTCTCGAAGGTAAAGGCTGTCTTATGTTGGTCTCTGGGGTGCATTCTTATCTGATGGTACCCTGCCTTCAGATTTAGGGTACTGAATATAGTCAAATCTTGGGATGGAATACCTTTCGTCCATCGTGTTTCTCGTTAAGCTTTCGGTGGTCGACTATGACCCTATATTTCTCCTGACCCTCACCAGACGTACACTTTTTCTTTACCGCCCTTAGGGGGCTATTATGCAAGTGCTATTGACAATAATCCTCTGCTTTTTAAGGTCCTCTAATTCCTGCCGAAAATGTTGGCGAAGCGCCTGCGGGTACCGTCGCTCACCCTATCGGTTTTTGTGGAATCTCATGCACGGTCTTCCCGGTTACCCCGAGTATGCTGCCCTCTTTGAAAAAGATTTCCTCGTATTCTCTGTTTAATTCATTCTGCCAGTCCCTCAATTGCCTAATCGCTCCCACTCGCGTCTCCTCGTCCCTTAGGAATCTCTGAGATTGGTACTTCATACTCTGTTTCGGATGTCTCAGATGATGCGGCTGACTCGAACGGCGGTCTATATCTACTCCATACTCTCTAAACGTTTACCTCCATTGGCTCTGGCGGTTGGTTCCTCCGACTCATGTAAGGGCATTGTCTGGCGATGTGCCCCTCCATTCCGCACTCAAAGCATCTGGTACGAGAGCACTGTGCTACCAAATGCCCCGCCTTTCCGCACCCTTGGCTTTTCGGTCTTCGCGTCTCCCGTAGTTCCTCGGTCTTCCTTGTCTCTTTTCTTCGGCCAATGCTCATTCCTTTGCGCCATATTCGGGTTTCGCTTTCCCCAACGTGACTGATGTGGTTCTGGGTCTCCTATATGTTATCCGGCTCCAGCCCGCTTCTTCCTCTCTGCTCCTGACATCCTCTTCTCTGGCGCTCGTATCATCGTATCGTATCATTTCCTTAGCGCTTTCTACGAAAGTGCGATCTCTTGGTAGACCGTCTTTCCTTCCGGTTTCCATCGCCAACTGCACCTTCAGTATTGTCAAAAGAAACGCCATTCTGGCCTCCACTTCTACTGTGCTAACAGTCTCTCTCATTTTCTCGGCGATTTTATTATACTGGGCCAATAGTTTCCCGGCGTATTGTCCGTTTGTCTGATGGATCCGCTTTGTTTCTCTGAACATGTAGAAAATATCCTTCTCTGGGGTTCAGCGACCGCCTCTGAAAGCTTTCTTCAGGCGTTCTTTTATCACGTTCCACGGAGTTTCCTCATCCACCTGAATTAGGTTCAGAATATTTCTTCTGACTCTGCATATTAATGCAGCTTTTAATGACTCAACGTCTCCCTGGTTTATCAAGTTCTCCGTTACCTTCCTCTCGATCTCTGCCATCAGCCTATCACCGCCCTTAAGGAAATGGCTTAATTCGCTGGTTTCCCCGGTGAACCTTTTTAAGTCCGATATCGTTCTTCTCATATCTTGTGTCGCAGCTGCCCGTATTTTCACCCAGGCCAGTGCGTTCGCGTGAGCTTCCGCCATGGTTTATTGTGGTAATGGTGGAATTCCTGATGACACGTTTAATGGTCTCAACACTCCTTCTGGTATCTCCACAGTAAAGAGAAGAAAAAAAAACGGGTTCTCTAATCTGCGTTATGATGTTACTCAAAGTCCCAGGTTTCGACACCAGTTAAGCTCCCTCAGCTCGTAACGAACAAAAAAAACCAATGAAATAAAGAAAAGAAGGAAAAGGGAGCTTGAAATGGCACACACGAGATCTGAACTAAAACTGATTTATTCTTCTTAATAATCCTTTATATATAAGATCCCTATCTTATTTACATTCAGAGATGGTATTAAGGTCTATATTGTTGTCCACCGAACATTAACTTATATACATATTTTTATATATATATATATATATATATATATATATATATATATATATATATATATATATATATATATATATATATATACCAATATATCGACAAATCGAAACAGCGGTATCACGCTGGCCAAAGAGGTTATACCTTATGAAGACAAAACTTTGAAATATTTTCAAATTACAATAGTTGATATTAATAACTCCGAAGAGGACCTAGTAAATTTCAATTAATGAATATTACTTAATCGTTCATTAACATTAATTCTTAATTAACACTGATCCTAATCTATATTTTATTGATACCAGGTTCGATCCTGTACCCCGACCCTGTTCAGATCCTGCTCGCTGCAGAATCGTTGGTGGGTACTATGATCGGTATTGAGGAAATCCGACAGCCAATCAGATTCGAGTATTCTGAAATATAGAAAAATGTACGGACATAAATGAAAGCTAATAAAATTTTATATAAAATTGTTTCTATACATATTTGTTGAATTTCCAACGGTTTATTAAATATACGTTATTAAAAAACGATAATTTTCGATCAAAATCATTTTGACCTCAACCAGTGAGGTTATTTTGTTTTCTTTCTTTCAACCAAAGAGGTTATATCAATTATCGGGGATGTATATTTTTGTTCATTCAACCAGTGAAGTTTCATTCTGATTATTTCTTTATTTTTTTTTCTGAACAGTGAGTTTATTTTTCATTTCTCATTCACAATGAAAAATCGAATCGTCATCTAGGTAATGTGTCAATTGTAAACAAATATTCCCTACACTTAGTGTGTGACATTTGCTTATGGTCAGGAATTCCCACAATTAGCCTCGCGTGTTTGTGCCAAATGCGGCAAATCTTTTTCAACATCATCTAATCGAAACCGGCATGAGGCTACTTGTAAGAAAACCATGTTAACTCAGGAATTTTCCTGCAAAATAAATTTCATCTGTTCTTTTTTGCGGGGAATCTTTAGTACAGAAAGTGGTCGTCTAAGGCATGAAAATTCATGTTAACACCTACCACGAATTTTATAAAGAATGTGAAGTCATTTGTGGAAAATGTGGGCAAGTATTTACACGAAAAGATATTATGTTAAGGCATATGGTTGCACGTGAACTTGTTTTTCATGGTTCCTGCCGTTATTGTCAAACAGCTTACAAGAATGTTTACAATCACTATTGGCACGAAAATGTTTGCAATAGTGAGTCCTCGTAGTAAGAAAGAACCATCACGGCAGGAACTTTTAGCCCTCAATTCCGTCCTAGTAGGATTTTCGGAACACGAAAGCAGTTTTAGAGGGAGGCTGAAGTCCTATTTTATTCGGTGCAATGATAACTACGACATATCGATGTTTTTTAGTAGTATCAGAAGCGAATTTTTTAAAAAAAATAACAGATTGCCTCCAAGAACGTAAAGTAATTAAAATAAACTTGTGGACGGATTGCGTAATGGTGAATCAGTTAGGGGAAACAATAGGCAGTGTTTAAATCGAAAAATAAAGCTTTTTACAAGGATATATATAATATATATATATCTATATATATATAAAAAATTATAAATAACTGTTGTAAACAAACGGAATCCGAGTTAGATGAATGCGAATTGAAGAAAAGCGGTTGGAGGCTGTACTTGATAGAAGGAATAAAATTGAGAGTAAATCAATTCAAGCCTTTGAGGGATAGCAAGTTTATAAAATTACCAGATAAAATTAAGAGTAAAAGAGCCTGTATAAACGTGGAAAATTATGATAATTTCTGTTTCAAATATTCTATTTTAGCTAAATTCGTAGTCGGTCACGCGGAATTAAAATTTTATATTAAATTGTTTGTATACATATTTGTTTAATTCCCAACAGTTTTCGAAGTATACTTTATTAAAGAATGATAATTTTCGAACAAAAAAAATAAGTTAACAACACTTCAGTAATAACACTTTAAGAATATGGAAGCCTCTCTACTCCATTGACACCAAAGGAGTATGAGAAGTTCATACTCAAAGTCTACTTCACTATGAGAAGTAATACCCGGCTGTGCTCTGACATGTGGCCATCCGGCATGACGTGACCATCGAGACAACCTAGATCCGGTCATTCTCAAGCCAAGGGCATATAGTGATCTCAGTACATGGGTAATTGGGGTGACTGTAACTCAAGACATATGTGCTTCACTCGAAGAATATTGTAGTGTTTTGTTTTCATCAATAAAGCAGCACAAGAATTTTGGAGAAGCTCGCAAAAGTCGTGACACAAGGGGATATTGCCAAGCAATGGTTTGATAATCAATGCCCTTTTCTGAAGACTGAGAAAATCCTGTCAGTAGTGACAGGAGTCGTGGGAGGCGATACAATCTTATGCCATGCTGCAGTTATAATTGGCAAATGAGCAATGGCAAAAATGGAAAACTTGTCTTTCACAAATATCAAACCGTCACAGAAAGATTGCGCCCTTCCTCTTTCCTCATTGAATTCGACAATCAAAATTGGCAATGAAAAAGTTGTCGTGGATTCATTCGTACTTTTTCAGCGAATCTCCATTATTAAGAAATTCGAGGAGAATCAAAAGAATCATATGCAATATAAAGCTTTGAATTTGTTGTTGATGGAGGATTCCTGGTCCATATAGTTATTTGGCAAAAAAGAGACATCTTTATCAACCATTAGTGATGGTTAGGTTAGATTTCTAAAGACTCATTATCATGCTAGAGGCTGTACAGTGGTTTTTGATGAGTTCACTAACACATATGAGAGCACAAAAGCAGCTGAAGCAGAGTCAAATATATCGACTCAGGAGATGTGTGGACATCTATGTCAGTTTGGAAATTGAAATTAAAGTCAAACATTTTCTTTCCAACTTTCGTAATAAGATTCAGCTGATGATGCAACTGCAAAGAAATGGGATAAATACGCTCCAAACGTCGGATGATGCTGATATTGATATTGTGAAGACAGCTATCAACAAATCGCAAAATTCCTAGGTTGCTGCTATTGGAGAGGACATCGACTTGGCTATTCCTTTGGTAGCCAAAACCTCAACTGATCGCCACATTCTGTTGGTAAAACCTGGAAGGGGAAAGGTCAAGATGAGCATATATTCTTCACAACAGCTGCAGTAGGAGTTGAAAATGAAGGACCATGCCCATTTGCTATTCTTACATATACTCACAGGCTGTAAAACAACATTCGCAATATATCGTAAGAGTACAGTGGGTTTTGCAAAAATGAACCAGAAGGCCAAAATCATACAACGTGCAGCTGTGAGGTATGTGCCAGCGGTTTTCTTCTTCTGGCTCCATTGAGACAGTTGGGATCATTCCTAATTCAAATTCCTGAACAAGTTCCGTTTCAAATCATTTATCAAAACAGCTGCAAACATGAAGCCTGATCTCTCATCTCTCCCTAATAATGAAGGAGTTGTTAAGAAGTATGGATTCCGGATGTATCGCCAAGAATACCTGTGGTCACCGAATAGGGGTTGGGAAAGGAGGAATGACCAACTAGTTCCGAAATCCTCAGAGTTTGATGCTGCACCTAACGAAATCTTGAAGATGATTTTTTGCAGAATCACGAAAGGATTTGACAGTGGCAGGTTGTAGAAAAGCACGGTTAAATTTCTCTGTCACATGCCCGAATTGGAAGAGCAATTGCAACAACGGAGTCGCAATGTTAATTTAGGAAGAAGGTGACGAAGACGACTTCGATACTTTACCAATCTCAACTACTATCAAGCCTCAACCCTTCCGCCTAAAAAAACTAAAATGTTGCCTTGAAAGCACATTTTCTTTATTTTTGAATTACTATGAGTCCATGTAAATACTTTCATTGCATGATTCGTAATAGTAAAATAAAAGCTATAATTATAAAAAAGTGTTGTGTTTCAAATGCAATTACCTTTTTTCCATACAAGACCAATATAAATTTACGTCCGACATGGGCTGCATTCTCACATTTTCAAATCCTTTAAATTTAAAACATCATGAATACTTAACAATAGAATCATTTTATTAATTGGTATATGGTGATAATTTATACTTTGAAGGAATTAAGATCAGCTAAATTTACTTTGTTTCAGGATGAAATAATTGAAAATTTGGGTAAAAAAACTGCCTCATTGGATGAAGCAATAGAAATTGTTGACGTTCGAACAAATTCCATTTTTCAAGATATGAAAAGCCATGAAATTATACTAAAGGTAAATTTGCTTATGGTAGTTACATTTGGGTAGATATCACTCCCTTAAGCACTCAACATAATAGTGAAACAACTATGTCTATCCTAAAGAGTTCGAACAGTAATATCTTATTTAATACCTATTTTTGGTATAAACCGATGTTTCATACTAATAAAAGCAATGATGTGATTAATAGGCATCATTTATTATAATTTTCCCATTTGCTTTTAACTATGCATTCTATGACAACACTATCTTTCCCTACAGCTTTGATGGAATCGCTATTTACAGTTGTGACGATATGTGGAATAGGTAACCTCGCGAAGGTTTCAAAAATATCCTCCCTGAATGTCACCTGGTTGATTGCACCGTTATCTACATGCGAACTGTCTTTATCTGTGACCTGGTCTTAACGGACATGTTAAACCAACAGCTGAATTACCAGAACTATTACTATTGCCTTTATGAGCCTTCTCATCAGCCAACCACTTAGGACATCTCCATAAAATGTGCCCAACCTTGCCCCAATAGTGACATGAAATCAGTTTTTGCCCCTGGCCCTTATTTACTGTGGAGTCCTTCCAAGATTCTTTCTTTACATCTAGCTTAGATGAGGAATGGAATGCTTCGTGCAAATTTCCACCATTTAAGCTGTAAAGGAATGCTCCGTGCAAATTTCCACAATTTAAGCTGGAAAGGAATGCTCCATGCAAATATCCACCATTTAAACTGGAAAGAATTTTTTCGAAGTCACGAAGCTGGGTTTTTGTATGATATTATTCTATACATGTCTTATTGCTCTTCTAGCATTTTTTGTTGCCAACGTACAGGGACTGACGTTGGTGTAAAGGTCTTGAATAGGGGTTGGTCAAAGTATTTAATGAATCAAAAAAATGTATGTGTCTGCGTTTTATGAATTCAGGCGACGTCGGTAAGTCAAAGAACAGATGGAGTTGTTCCGGCTTCATTTTCTTCATCGACGTAGACCGCACCATCTTTCTCAATACCGTATTCTGGAACTGTTGCAGGTGGTGGGTGAAGAGTGGAGCTCCATATAGCAGTGCAGGCCTGAGAATGCTTTTGTATATTTTAATCTTTAGTCTTAGTGATAGGACGGGAGATAGTAATAGGTGATGAAGCCGGTATGATCTTCTGTTCATAGTAGCAGAGTAGCAGTGAACTGAAACATATGACGGTCCAGTCTGATACCTAAGTATACTAGGTATTCGATAGTTTTAGGGCGGTGTTTGCCAATGGGAGTTTCCTTAGCAATTTTATTTTTTTCCCCTTCCGTAAGGCGAATCCTACGCAGTCCGTTTTGGTCGGGTTTACCTTGATGTTGAGATGCTGCAGTTGTTGAACAACTTCTAGGCACACAGTTTCGGCCTGTCATAGTGCAGCCTTAGCGCTCATACTGCTGAGTAAGGCAAAGAGTCAACGAAGACGTTTTCCGAGTTGTGCTTGTCTCTTCATGATACGCTTCTTGAGAGGTTAAGGCTTAACAACACCTGCAAGATATCAAGGCGACCATATTTATTACACCTACTATATTTTAGAAATGTGAAAATGTCTGTAAAATAACAATTACTATATAATTTTGACCATATTAAATATATAAGTTATTAAAAAAAAATCTAAATTATATAAAAATTTTAATTGGTAACATGTGGTTTTAATTTTTTTTCACGGTGGTAGAGGGTGTATGGTACTAAAATACCATGATACAATTTGATCGATCTAATGCGATCAATGATTATTATATTGATCTGAAGATCTGAAGGCCTATTTTTAAGCATTACATATATGTATGCATACTTTTACATTGGCAAAAGCCTAAAATGTGATTCAAGTTATCTTATTTGTCATTTATAATTTTTGTACACACGAAAACAATTTTAATTCGAAAAAATAAAAAAATAGTATATTGTTAACTTAATATTTCTTTCTTTAAATAATAATTATTTATAAATCTTGTAAACGTAGTAAATATAGGAGGAAGGCAATTATATAGGTAGAAAGCTCTATAGAGAAGGATATTAGTTCATTTCTTCCTCTTTGGATGGACCTATTCATAATAAACTTTTTATTTAAAATAAAGTGAAGAAATAATTTAGAAAAACGCTGCAAATTATTACACAATGGCTTATTATTCCCACTTAGTAATATTTCAAAAATATCTATTCTGTCCAAGTAAAAAAAATTAAGCAGTAGGGACCAAAGGGAAAGAAATTTGAAGCTTGCCCCAAGATGTTAGGACATGTTATCAGAAGGTAAAATGATACAAAGGAAATATTTGATATGCACTTCAGTAGGAAAAAAAAGGAAAGACTAAGGAAGCTAAAGGAAGTGCAGAAATCCAAATCTAAGGCCAATATAATCTAGGACATCTAATCCAAGGAAGGATAAAACAGAGAGATACGAAGAAGTCAGAAACCCAATAGATCAAGAGTTATAGATTTTTGGCCACTAGATCGACAATTTTTTCCATTGTGCGGCGTTAGGAGCTGTTTAGCTCATTATCTTCTTCTTAATCTTCCTCGGCGCTACGGTCGGTGAGGGACCTGGACCTTCTCTACGATGGCTGCTGCCGCCACTCTTCTTGATCCACTGCGGCAGCTCTCCTCCGCCTGTCACCAAGTCGTCTCAGGTCCACCTACACGTCATCTATCCACAGGAATGCTGACCTGTCTCTCCTCCTTCCTCCTCCAGGTTTTCCATATATCTCTTTCTTTGGCACCCTTTCCTCCAGCATTCTTTCCACATTGCCAAGCCATCTTATCCGGGACGCCTTGATAAATATGACAATGCCTCACCGTAGAGTGCGGTTAGCTCCTGGTTGTACCTGGCTCTCCAGACTCCTCCTTCACATAAAGGTCCATATATCTTGTGCTGGATCTTCCTCTTACAGAATCCCATCATTCTTTCATTTTCGGTCGTCATCGTCCATGTTTCGCTACCGTAAGTTACTATGGGTCGTATCATGGTCTTGTACACCACTTTTCATGTCTTTCTTGACATACCGCGAAATTTAAGTAGCCGCTGAAGAGCAAACTAGCATCGGTTCCCGGCGGCTATTCTGGCGGCGATTTCAGCCTTAACGTTGTTACTGTCTGTCGCCAAGGAGCCTAGATACTTGAACTCTTTGCATACTGGGAAATTATGGGGACCGATACTTAGGGTCTCATTATTCTGCAAAAAGTGTTGTCTGCTACTCTTCATGTAAGCAGTCTTCTTTTCGTTTATACACAGTCCCCTCACCGCTGCTGCCGCCGCAAGTAGGAACTTAGAGGACTAGGGCCTCTGCCAGTGCTGGAAGGGATCTAGCCAAGATTTCTTCATCGTCTGCATATGCAAGATGCTGTGCAAGGCGGTTAAAGATTGTGCTTCCTTAGTTTGTCCTAATGGCACGCACAGCTTTTTCCAAGGCCATGCTGAAGAGTGTGGTTGCCTTTGCATCTACTTGTAAGATTCCTTTCGTTATTTGTAACTCTACGGATATTACCCCCTGAAGCTTCACTCGGCCTCTTTTATTTCCTATTGTCATTCTTACCAGCCTGGTCAGTTTCCTTGAAACACCCAGGCAGTGGACAGTATCTTGGAGGCCTGCTCAACAGTGAGATTTCTCTGTAGTTAGAGTAGCAGAGCTTGTCGCCTTTCTTATATATTGGACAAACGACAGCTACTTTCTAGTCCTCAGGGGTCTCTTCTTCTGATCAGATATCATATATAAGCTGGTAGAGCTGGTCCCAAACTTCATCCCCACCATATTTCAGTAGCTCCGCGTCGATTCCATCCATTCCTGGGGCTTTATTCAGCTTTAGGTTGCTCACAATCTCCCAAATTTCCTCCTGGTCCGACAGGATGTCATCCTCATCTATTTCCCCCCGCTGCGGGTCCAAGATCCCATCAAGGTCAGCTTCCAGTGGCCTCCTATCGTCCTTTGGCGTGATCCTTACTTAATAACTCCTTGAAGTGTTCTGCTCATCTTCTGACTACCTCTTCCTTACCCATCACCAAAGTTCCATCTTTATTCTTACAAAAGCGTAAGCGAGGTTTAATAAAGCCTTTCTTCTCTTGTCGCACACGTCCAAAGAATCCTCTAGAATTATGTTCTTCAAATTTCTCCTGAATATCCTCCAGCTTCTTCCTTTTCCAGAGTCTTTTCTTCCTTTCCCAGTTTCTTTCGAAAGGTCTTCTTTGCTTCCTTCCGCTTGTCACTATACTCCTTGGCTGTACCTCTGATGTGGCGCTGAATCATCCTACGCCACTCCTCATTCGTTGCTTCGAGTTTTATCCTGCATTCCTCGCCGAACCAGTTGTTTCTTGTTGGTCTTGGTCTTTCGCCTAGCTTCTCCACCGCTGCTCTATTTATGGCTCCTTTCAAATGTGCCCACCTTGAGTTTACACCACCCATCCTTCCGCCACTTCCAAGAAACTCGGATATTCTCGAGGCAAATCTTTGTCTTGTTTCTTCATCCTTCAGCCGTTCCACATCAAACCATTTCGGCTATTATTTCGTATACGGTTCGTAACAATGTTTGTTTCACAGGTTCGGGTCGTTAGCCCGACGCCCAACCCCCAATATGGAGGATCAGGAGTTACGCAATCGGCGGGTATCTCATTTCCCCGGTAGAACCCATATCTGGGAGATCTGGGAGGCAGTCCGCTATCCGCCACCTGGAGAGGCGCCCGGTGGAGGACTAGCATCCCCACACGTGATAGAATATTGTTTATCGTCTTTTAATCAAGAGTCCTAGAAGTTTGGCCACTAGATCGACAATTTTTCCCTCAGTGCAGCGTTAGGAGCTGTTTAGCTCATTATCTAGTTTAATCTAATAAATTAACATTGCTATTATTATTTTGTCATTATATAAATTTTAAAATTTAACCTTAATATTATAATATTCATTAATTCATTAAACCATAATATTCATAATTTACAATTTAATAATTTTTAATTTTAATATTCATTCATAAATATCACTTATAATTATATTATTTTTCATATATTCATCCATAACATTTCACCAAAATTGTTTAAAAGATCACCAAAAATTATTTAGCTCATATATGTTCTTATGTTATGATATAGTTGCCTTTCTTGGTACTATTCCTTTTTATGAATATTATTATTGAAAATTGTTTCCAATCTTTTCATCATTTTATAAAATAGAATGTTTTTTTTTTTTTTTTTTTTTTTTATTGTAAGTTCACAGTCTAGTGTCATGTAAGTCAATTTAAAAAAAAACTTTTTAAATTTGGCTGGTTCTTTATTTTTAATAATTTCCTGATTATTTATTTGTGTTTATTTCGCAAATAATTGAATTCAAAATTATTATTACAGCATTAAAATATCAATCTTTTACCTATATCACCATACAGACCTTCTCTCGTGCATTGCTTAAAATGGACTGTTGTACTCGGATGCATTAGTATTTATGATATGATTTCTTATTCTTATTATGCTATTGGTTTTTTTTTTATAATTAAATGTTAATTTTATAATTAATTTTATTAATTAGTAATAAAACATCAAGAAATTATATCCTATTTGAATTTTATGACATTATATATATATATATATATATATATATATATATATATATATATATATATATATATATATATATATATATATATATATATATATATATATATATGAGCCGTTTATTTTGAAAGTGGCCTAAGTCTATTTATACTTAAATTGAAATATTTAAGGTTTCATGCAATTAAAAACATACGTACAGGATACTAATGAGCCATATTGCTTAAGTGTATTTAAAGGTGTTAAATTTATAGTTCCTCTTAAAACAATGACAATTATTAATTGATTAATATGTGTTTTCTTACCGAGAATGGAGTTAGGCCACTTTCAAAATTAACAACCAGATTCGTTATAAAATTTGAAGGAGCCCAAGTCCATTCAGCATAATTTAAGATGTTTCAAATTGAAAAAACAATACTATATATAACCTATATATAATCTTTGCAACACTTCAAAAACATAATTTATGAGATTCAAAACTGCACATTGAAATTTTGACTCCATTATCTAGCTGGTAAGGAAAGTAAAAAAAAATGCTTTATTTATATGTAGTCAGAGTCAAGATTGCTAATTTTTGTCGTGTATCTTGATGGTGTATCTTGCATGTATAAATTTAAAATTTTGTGTAATATAAAATTTTATTTGTTTAAGGTCTTGCAAGAAAGTATTGAAAAGTTAAAAGCAGTTAAGCTAGATAGATTTGAATTTGATGAACTTTTATCAGATAAAGCTAGTATTATACAACTCAACAGCAAAGTTTCTGTGGATCAGTTTACTCAAGCCTACAGATTCTTGACTAAGAGTATCGAAAGAAGCACTGAGAAGATATCGTCACAGGTGTGGTTTTTAACTGTATTTCTTTAAGTAACTTAAATTTTTAGTGAGAACAATATTGAATTGTGATGGAGACTAGGTATAGAAGGCTGTGAATCTGGTCTGTATCTTTTGGATTTCATTTCTTCATTCTTGATAATTAACAATATTCACCATAATTGACCAGACTATTTACAGATCCTTAATTGAAATTCCGGGGTATAAGATGTTGGGAAGATACAAGCTACAACTATTTTATGCCTTGCAATTTTAACAAACAGTAAAATTAGCAACCTTTTCATGTTTATATGAATACAGCTAATTCCATTATTAGCTATCCGATCTTCAGATTATTGTTTCTGTGTGGTTTGAACTTAGTATAAATTCATTTTTATTGAAAATGGACGTAGCTGAGACAGATAAGACCAAATATTTTACCACTGACTACTTGGTAATAGATTTTAAAATCATTAAAAATAGATTTTAATTATTTAAACAATTAAATTAAATTAAATTAAATTTAAAAAATGTAGTTACTCCCAGGATCTCCGAATGAGGTTTTTCCTGGGTTTGTTTCTCCAAACCTTCTCTTTTGAAAATCCTGCAGTGAATTTTTGCCTTTTGGCTAATGAAGCGGGTTTTTTTTTTCAGAATTGATAGTTCTAGTTAAAATAAGACTATTTTAAGAAAATAGAATAAAATAAAGAAAATGTCGGGCCCCCCGACAGGTTTTAACTCGGGCCTACTAGTACCAATGTATACCACACCCCAGCCGAGTATTGACATTAGTTATTTCAAAAGTTGTAACTATCGATATTATAAAGAAATTATAGCTTAGAATAATAAATAAAACAAAAACATGTGATGAGCACTGTCGGATTTACACAGCCTCCGACTCCTTACGGTCTAGGGGTTAGGGTCTATTTTCAAATTCTTTTTTTTGTAACATATATTTTGCGGCCTCAGGTCTCATTTATTTGTGTCTCCCATCGCGACGCCGGACGCGTGCTATCGAGGACGTGCCAGAAAGAGGCAGCCCAGCGGGATTAACCCCACTTCACTAGAGCTTATCACTTCTAGAGATCTTCCTCCCTCCCACTCTCCAGATAGCTGCTCTAAGAGTAGGAGGAGGATACAACATAGCTTACGCTACAGGCCGAAAATCTCAGCATCCGCTACGGTCGACTGAGTCATTCAGAGACGGTGAGACGAAATAGACGAATGGGCGAGACATCTATTCAGAAAAGCCGTATTACATAATATGAGACCTGACCCCCCAAATCTGTTAACCAATAAAATAGATTAAATTAATTAAGCCACTAACACTTTAACACTTAATTGCACCTTCAGGGATAACAGCTTGGTTATCAATAAATCTATATCAACATGAGAAGGCGTTTTTCTGATCTTATGTTCACGAATATTCATCATTACTCTTTATTTTGAATATACAAGAACGGGATTTCCCGGTCATAGTGCATGTACGGGAATGACTCGCAGTATTGAACATCTTTTGCTTACTGCCGCCACTTAATCCTGCCACGGCCGTTGTATTTATTAGTGTAACGAGTCAATTTAAATGGTCATAGTTCGGCTCCAGGGCTCACTTTATTTATTCATAAATAATTTATTCGTTTATTTATGTGTGCCTGTTTGTATCTTAATTGTTACTTTAATACTTATTTGTTTCGTGAATAAATTTGGAACAATTTACTTATTTATACAATATAAGTTTGTGTGCGTGCTTATTTAAAGTTAACCATATTTATTTATTCATTTATTCATCTTGTGGTGTTTGTTTAGATTGTATTTAAGTATATTATTAGTTTAGATTATATTTATTTAATATATATCGTATTTATTTGTGGTTACCTATTTTCGATATTTATCTTAATATTTAATTTGTTAGATCGCGATTTTATCGTTGTCCTGATTTTCCCTCTGTATCATATTTAGCTATATTTATTTATTCGGTTCAGCATGGATAGAGGAGATCATCTTCGACAGCTCTCTTTGGTAATTTAAGCATGCTCCGTCATCTCAGGCGCGGTCTCCAGAGGCTCGCCTCTCTCGCTTCCATGTTGATGTTGATGTTCCATTCTTCACATCGATTTCGAGGTGTATTAGGATGAGTCTTACAAGGGCTTAAATAAAAGTGATGAAAAAACTGGAAGGTTTCAAAACTTTGACGACTGAGAGTCGGCGGATCGAGACGGGACAAGTTGGGTTTTAAAGATTTTGACGCGGGCATCAAGATCATATACGCTCCTATGGAGCGTATTGGTCCAGCGTTTTAAAGCTTAAAAACCTACCGTTTTTGAGAGAATGCACGATATAGGTCCGCACGGGCCCTATGCCATCTTGCGTACGTGTCGTTGTCATGGCAACTTTATATCAATTTGAGTCTGTTTGCACTTTTAATGAGTGGGAATTTATATATTGTTTCATCTGTCCAACCCTAAAAGGCACTGCTATGTATGAATACTACACATAGAAAATGGTATGGCTGAATCTATTTGCCTAAATGCTAAATTGAAGAGGTTTTCCAGTGGGGTAAGCTAATCACTTATTAAGTATGAACTATTACTTCAACATAGTCATTACAAAGTATGTAGCTTCACCAAATGTGTGCGTTAAATAAACTTTTTTGGTAATATTATATATTGTTTCCCTAATATCTCATACACCTCGAATGTATTATGGATTAGAATAAGCATTGGTATCTAATGCGAGAGTTCTCGCTCGGGTATACAAATCACAACTATATATTAATACGGTACTATAGATCCCTTTTCCGGCTCTCAGGAGCGATGGAGTTTGACGAATGAGATATCAAAAGAAAGGGAATTTCACTGAGAAGTGACTAATTTAAATTGTTAAATTCTTCCTAGGGCTTAAATGAAAGTGATGGAAAAACTGTACGGTTTCAAAATTCTGAAGGTAGTGAGTCTGTGGATCAAGACGGGTGGGCCGCGTTTTAAAGATTTCGACCCGGGCATCAAGGTTTTAAAGCCCTAAAACCTACCGTTTTTGAGATAAAGTACGGTATCGGTCTGCCCAGGCCTTATGCCATCGTGCATAGTGTCGTTGCCATGGGAACTTTATACCTGCAAAAGCAAGTTGAGACTGTTTACAAAAACATGCTAATAAGAGTGAAAACGTTATTTTGTAAATAAAACGTTGTTTTTAGGTTTCTATGAATGATTGAAGATAATACATGTTCTTTTCCATGTCTATCCCTAAAGGTACTGTTAAATATGAATATTACAAACGGAAAATGGTACAAGTGAATCTTATTTCTTAATTGTTAAACTGAAGCGGTATTTTCCAGTGTGGCAAGTTAATTACTTATTAGCAGATGAAGCAAACTGTTACTTAAACGAAGTAATTATAAACTATGTAGCTTCAACAAATCTGTGTTAAATAAACTTTCTTAGTAATATTATATTGTTTATAGGAATAAACATGTTTCCTAATATCGCTTACACCTCGAATGCATTGGGAAAATAGATAGGTTTCTAATGCGAGAGTTCTCGCTCGGGTATACTAGTTCAATACTTTATTTTTATACCTCTTAAATTTAACATTAGGTAATTTTTCCATAATCAATGAAGACATCTTTTTAAATATTCTCTCATAATCATCTCTAACTGTTTCTACATTCGGTTCACAATAAATTCCATAAACTTTATTAGATTTTAATATTTCTATTAACGTATCCTCTAAATCATCTCTCCAGGGATACGCTGTTTGAATAAAATATATATTTTTACCAAATGTTTTTTCTAATCTGATTTGCTTTCCACCTCTCTGGGCGAACATTTGATTTTTCTCTATATTTACTGGTTTTGGGAATAATAAATATTTGTTCATCACTGCTTTCCTGTGAATGCTGAGCACTTAAACTGTCGTTATCAAAATTTTGATTATTTATTTCATTATTATTATCAATTTCGGGATTATCATCTTCTACTTCAATATTATTTTCCATTATTATACTATAGTTTCCTAAAAGTGTATCCCCGAAATCAAAACCTTCTGGAGATGTTAATGGCATCTGAGATGTTTCACCAAGTATTCTATCTAATTCCATGGCTGAATCTTCATTCAAATCATGATTTGTCATTGCATTTACTGTATCTATTTTCACTCTGCTTAAGGCATCTGCTACATTGTTGGTTTTACCTTCGATATATTTTATTTCGAAATCATATTCATGCAGATAGAAAATCCACTTCATAATCCTTGTATTGTTATTTTTCATAGTGAATAACCATTGCAAAGGTTTATGATCAGTTTGAATTGTGAATTTCGCTCCGTATAAATAAGGTCTGAAATGTTAGGTAGCATAAACTATAGCCAAAAGCTCTTTCTCAATAGTTGAGTAATTTTGCTCAGTATTATTAAATGTTCTTGAAGCAAATTCAATGGGATGTTCTGTTCCTTCTATAACTTGGGATAAGACTGCTCCAATCGCGGCATTACTTGCATCTGTTGTTACTATCATCGGCAAGTCAAAATTTGGACATGCCAAAATAGGAGCATTCATTAAATGAATCTTTAATTTTTCAGATTTTTTGTAATTTCCTGGTATAATATTTATCTCTTAATTGCTGAGTTAAAGGTTTTGCTATATTTGCGTAATTATGGATAAACTTTCTGTAGTATCCCGTAAGTCCTAAGAATTGTCTGATTTCTTTTTCTGATTTTGGTAATGGAAATTTCGAGATAGCTTCTAATTTAGACTGGTTTGTTTTTATGCCTTCTGGAGTTAAAATATATCCTAAGAATGGAAGTTCCTGCTTAAAGAATTCAGTTTTATCTATCTGAACTACAAGATTATTTTTAGCTAAGGTTTGGAATATATTTTCAAGATGTTCTAAATGCTCTTCTATTGTTTTAGAATAAATTATAATGTCATCAACATAAACTAAAGCATTTGGTATGTTAGCTATCATTGCATTCATAGCTCTCTGGAAGGTGGGGGAGAGAATTCGAAAGGCCCATCGGCATTCTAATATATTCATAATGCCCATTTTCTGTTGAAAATGCAGTCTTCTCGATTGAAGACTTTCGACATCTCAAAACATCTCAATTTGATGAAACCCTGAGTCCAAATCGATGGTAGAAAATATTTTTGAACCTTGTAATTTATTAAGTAGGTCCTCAATATTAGGCAGTGGAAATTTATCTTTAACTGTTTGTTCATTCAATTTTCTGTAATCAATTATATGGTACTTTCCCTAATAATATTCTGATCTAATAATTTTTTTATTTGATTATTCATTTCTTCTCTGAGTTGAGGTGCTACTCTATAACTTGTAGAATATACGGGTTTTTCCGTTTTTAATTTAATGTCAGGTAGTAGTTGGGACCTGTCACTCCCTTATCGATGGGGGCGTGACCTCAGTAAGGTTATAGCCCCAACCGTCACCAGTTGCCCCCACCATTCTTCCCCTTTGTTCTGGTTTTTGAAAACCGCGTATTCATTGCAATCATTAAAATTATTACGGCCTTAATTACATATTTAAAATTGTTAGTGCTGTCGATTTCCGGTGATCTGGGGATGTTTAAGTAATAATTTAAAGGAGATATAATTTAAATTACGGTATGGACCCGACCTTAACTGAAAAGGAACTTTTGGGGTTTGTTTATCTCTTGAGCGAGCGGAAATCGTCAGCTGTGATCTATTTAAAGCAGTAATAATTGAAATTACGGTATGATTCCGACCTCAACTGAAAAGGATCCCTTGCTGTTTTGTTTACTTCTTGGGCGATTTATTATTAATAATAAATAAAATTGTGTTCATTTTTGTCTTTACTTGAAACGTAAAAATTATGTATATTTCGGTAATTATTTACAAATTTTAATAAGTTTGTACACGGTAAGCTTTGGTCACTAATTTTAATTATTGAAGGATATTTTCCGATTAAATTTATTAAACTTTCTTTAGATTCTTTTTCCATATGATCCGTTCGCACAATATTATCAATCATACTTATATCTTTTATCAAATTCACGTAATTACTTTCTTCAATTATTTTCCATTTTTAATTAATTTTCCTTTTATTTTGAATTCATTTTCACTTCCAATTTTCAATTCAATGCCTATATCTCTCATTGATTTCATTCATAACAGAAAATCAAAACCTTCACAGAAATTGTAAATTTTAAATGTTGTTAATAATTCACCTTTCAAACCAATCCTCGGTCCTATATCTAAGGTTACATTGACATTACATTGTCTTCTCTTATTACCGGCTGGTGTTGATATAACAAATTCTTCCGATTGTATTTTTATTCCCTCGAGTAAGAAATTAGATGGATGCTGCCAAATCTCCTATTACCGCAAGGTAAGCATGGGAAGACGCCCTTGAAAACCTAGTAAACGATGCCTATACCAAAGAATTTTAAAAAGTAGAAATGTTCGTGGCTGAGCAAAATTTCGGTGGTAAATTTGACGTTAGCAACTTCGAAAACCTAATGAACTATCACCAAATCGATGAAATCCATCCCAACCCCTCTTTCCCACCAAATAAATAAAAACTAATAAATATTTAAAAATAAATAAAGCACAATTTTATTTAAAAAATTTAAACTACTTGAAATTAGCACTTAATTCAGAATTGACGGTCTCGACAATATCAGAAGATTTTCTAAAAATAAAAAATAAATCAGAGTTGAAAAGAACAACATTAGTTTTAACAACTTATACGGGGAAGTTATAAAACTGAAGGGATTTGGTACGGTCACAATTAAGTATAGCAATCAGGCAGTTCGAGAGAATATATGTGTACTGCCGGGGAAGGTACTACCGACATTTGGACGGGAATGGATGGCTCTAATAAAGATGGATAGTATTGGGCATTCAATGGTAGTGACGCAAATTGTTGACGAAAAGAAGAAAGACCGAATCTCAGATAAACTAAAAATATTGGGTTTAGAGGACACATTCATCTCAAAGAAGGGACACAACCAGTTTTTTAACACCCCAGAGTTCTATCATATGCTCTTAGAAGAAGGTTGAAATCGTAATAGGCCGCCTGAAAACAGAAGAGGTGATTATAAAAACTAACTATTGTGAATAGAGAACGCCAATAGTGCCGATTGTAACGCCGGACGGCACCATTCGTTTATGTGCGGACTAGAAGAAGAACGGTGAACCGCTTCGTAGAGAATGGCACTTTTCCAATCCCAAGGACGAAACATATCTTTGTTCTGGAACATAGTCATGGATGAAGAAAGATCAAGAATTCAGGCAATCTCTACCTCTAAAGGACTATACCTCGTTAATAGACTGATGTTTGGTGTAAAGGTAGCACCAGCTATATAGAAAAGAAGAATTTCATGGGTCTTGAGAGGTATTAATGGTGTCTGGGTATTCTTTGACGATATCATCATCAACGGGAAAAATATTGAAGAACATCTGCAGAGAGTAAAGACCATGCTGGAACAGTTGGCCAAAAACAACTTACTTTTTTTCCAAAGGAAGTGGACTATCTCAGGTACCGAATCTCGGAAGATGGCTAAATGTCCAGGAAAAGTAGCAGCCATTAGAGATGCACCCCGAGCTAAGAACGTGACCGAGCTACGGAGCCGGGTCGGGTTGGTTAACTATAATAGGAATTTTATTAAGAATGTGGCATCAAAACTGGCCCCACTCTACAAATTGCTGACAAAGAACGTAAGATTCCAATGTCAGAAGTTGCAAATAATGCAAATAAGACATTAGGATCAAGAAGGACATAACCAGTAAGAACATATTGATAGCATATGATGAAAAATTGACGCTCATGTTAGCTACAGATACCAGGACTTTAGAACTAGGTACCGTGTTCTCCCACCGACTGCCTGATGGGAGCCTCCAATCTGCTTCGCTTCAAGACGCCCGAGTAAAGCAGAGCAAAAGATTGATAAGGAAGATTTTTCACCTATTGCTGTTTTAGAAAATTCTCATTGATCACGGAAGCCGTTGGTAGCTATTTTTAACCCGACCAAGACCCTGTCGACACTCAATGCTCACAGACTTCTTAGGTACGCCATGTTCATCCAGGGATTCGACTATCATATTGAATATAAGCCTACAGGCCTGCATAGTAATGCAGATGCGCTTTCAAGAAGGATCAATACGATAAGAATACCAAGATGTGAGTACATTATTTCACCTGAATTTGATTTCTCGCCTACCAGTATCAATTAATGAGGTAAAGAGGAAAAGTGAGTTGGATGAGAGTCTAAAACAGTACTAAAGGAACTGTAAGGGAAAGGCGTGAGTGATCCTAAGTTCAAGAATTGTGCCAGAGAACTGATGGCTGAACTGGAGTGTCTTTTCAGAGGATCAAGAGTCATCGTAACAGGAGTGCAAAGGAAGAGAATGTTGACAGAGCTGGACTCTGAGCGTGTCAGGATGTCGCGGGTGAAGTCCTTAGCAAGAGGCAACAGAAATTGTACCGCGATTGGACACAAATAGAAGAGTTAGTACGGACTGCAGGGCTTGTGCAGCACAACAGACAGGACCGCCTAAGGATGAGTCGCATCCGTGGGAGGATCACGTCAACCCTTTGATAGAGTTCACATCGATCACGCAGGACCGTTCCGAAACCAGACTTTTTCCATCATTGTCGATACTTTTTCCAAGTGGTCGGAGGTATCCCCGGAGAAAAACATAAATACCCAGACCACGATCGATCGCTTACAAGAAACTTTTGCCCTGTTTGGAATTTCAGCAACGTTGGCGAGTGACAACGGGAACAGCTTTACCTCTGGTAAGTTATGCTTACAAGACCATGAGATAGTACACCGGACAATTGCACCATACCATCCGTCGTCGAATGGCCAAACGGAACGAACCCTTAAGAGATCATTGAAGAAAATGATGGAGGAATCAGAAAAATTCTGCGACAAATTTAATGGGTTTCTTACGGCTTTCTGAAGAGCACCACATACTATAACTCTTAGATCACCAACAGAGCTTGCATTCGGAAGTAAACTGAAAACTAAAATAGATCCGGCAAAACCAATTGAATTCAGAGATAAGACATTTTTTTTTTTTTTTCCCCGGATCCCTCAAACAAAAGAAAAACATAAAATTAGTAACATTATAACATCATGCAAGTAAAAACTATGACTCAGAATACATACATTACCTTATTCTACCTGTGAGTATTTGAAGGTGGATCATCTATATACATACCTGGGATCATCTTTTCCTATTAGGATTTCTCTAATGAATCGGAGGTGAGGGGCATTAGGACGGAGTATGTATATAACACTGCTGCCAATAAAATTATTTATTTATTATATAATTCTTGTTATATGTTTAAAATAATTGTGAGAACAAGAAAGGGGGGAATTAGATTGTGGTGTAAGCCGACGCTGTTCACAGGGCTGCCTGCCTACACCTTACCTTTTTACACATTTCCTGCTTCTTATTCTAGATTACCAACGTCACCTTCTGGGCCTTCTCTAAATGGTCGCAGTTCGACTAAACTTCCTCTTTTCTGCCTGCAGTCGATTACCAAGGATATTTCCAGTTAAAATTTTTGGTGGTAACCAGTTGTTTCGTTGAAAGTTCTGGTAGCCTCTAAGAGTTCTAATAATTGAACCATAGAAATGCAAAAGAGTCTAAGTGTGTTTGGGAATTTGTTTTCAGAATTCAAGTTTCGACTTGAAAAATATTAAAAAAATATGTTTTTTTTTTTAAATATAATATATTAAACACATATTTTTATGATAACACTGTTCTGCAAAGAAAATATTTTTTCGCTCCCTTCAGAAATTTTTCCTGATTTTTACATTTTCATGTGTGCTGTGTTTGAATCTGAAGTCCAAAAAATTCTAGCAGCACCTTTTTTGAGAAAATGTTTGTTTTTGAAAAAACTGAATGTGTTTTTTTTTTCTTATATCATTTTCTTGTGAATAATAATAATACATAACATATTTAATCCTGAACATAATATAACTTTACATAATTTAGCTACCTCAATAGGAAAATTTTTGAAGCAAATATAAAATATAAAGCATGTATAAAATAAGATAAAATTATAAAAAATTCCAACATGCTACAAAGACACTAATTATAAGATATGGTACTTACCCGCCACATTGACCACCTATCTCAAACGTACAATGTGACTTATATAAGATTAATCTTTGATAGAAGACTGACATGAGCATGGCCGGAAGTGGAGAGGGGCAAGTCAAAAAATTCACATTAAAAAGTTCAGACATTCCAATTCTAAGGCTGATGACAGACTCACCACCCTATATGTCGAAAGAAATCTTACATACAGACTTACATATCCTGACAGTTATAAATTTCTTTCATTCAATCTATAGATATTTTCACGAGAAATAGCATGAACACAATAACTAACAGGTGCATGAACATGACATGGCAGCAACTGAAATTCCAGGAGTCAATCGGTGAAGACAGAAGAGGAGTTGGATGTGGGATCTCCTAATCTAATGAGTGAGATAACAGCAGCTCTGGATGCCTCATTATGTCATTATATAACATCACAAATTTGCTGAATTTTTTCCAATTTTGTTCCAAAAGTTTCAGGAATGTATAGGAGAAGGTCTCTGAACAACGTCTAAGAAATTACCATCGATTTCAGTAACCGTGGGGAATGGGAGAGAAGCTCAATTATATATATATATATATATATATATATATATATATATATATATATATATATTCGGGAGAGGATCATATGCAGAATACTATATAATAATGTATATATATATATATATATATATATATATATATATATATATATATATATATATATATATGCCGTAAATAATTCCGTCCGTCTGCCGTACGCCGTCCGCGGCTTTTCTCCAAGACTAATAAACCGATTTTCTTGAGATTCGGTACCTAAGTCACAGGTCATCCCAGGATGATCCTCGAAACTCGGCATTACTATCTGTCTTTTCGTTTCAAAATGGCGGCCGATTAGAGATTTTGTAAGCCCCTAACTCGGCCATTTATAGAGATAGAAGGTAAATGTAAGGTGTTTTGGAATCAACATACGAAGGCATTAAAAAAATTTGGAAATAAAAATTCTATATAAAGCCTTTTGATTTATTATTTTCAATAATAGAAGTTTGAAATCGACCAAGATTTTTTTTTAGCGATCGTTTTGGGACGTTTCAAATTTCTCTTCCATAGGCCCCTACTGCTTAATTTCTTTGCTGAACTTGGTAGATATCTTTTATCAAGTATTCTGCATAAGATCCTCTCCCAAAAAATTCCAAATGCACATTTGAAAGATAATCTAGTTATCTGAACTGTAAACTAAAGCGATATGTAAAGTCCTGTGAATGGACAGACCAAATATTTTTGAAATATTGCCATTTTGAAATAATAAACCATTGTGTAATCATTGGCAGCGTTTTCTACAAGAGGTGCAATGTGGTTAATAAGTCAGTATCAAACATTATACCTAGCAAGTTTATCATGTGGATTTCAATGATATCAATACCACTCATTGGGGACACGTCAGATGGAAATGTGTCCCCCTTAAGCGGTATCCACTGTAAAGGTATGTCTGAACCCATATGCCAAGATACAAGAAGACCTCAAGTTAAAAAAGTAACGACCTAGGAATGAGACAGGTGTGGATAAGTAATAACCCAAGCATGTACTATGTTACAATTGTTTTTATTATCTAAATACTTTAGTAAGTGCAACCTAATTTCCGTTCACCCTTCCTTTCTATAAGGCTACTATTGATTTTAAAATCGCGCGCTCACATATCGATTTATTAAAAAAAAATCGGTTTTCCTTTACATTAAGGTCCATTATTAGATTATCGAAGGTGCTGATTATGGAAAATTGTTGATTTCAATATCGCACGCTGAAGTAAGGCTTTATTTTAACATTTCGGATTTCTTTATATTGAGGTCCATAATTAGATTGTCGAAGGTGTTGATTGTGAAAATATTACCGATTCTAAGTTTGCGCGCTCGTGTGATTACGTTTTTCGATCCCTTAGATGATCAATTCTATTATTATAATTATTATTTCATTATTATATTAGTAATATCTGACAAACGATCTCAATAGCGAAGAATTCTGTATAAGTAATAATTAGAAGAATGGCTAGAACTTTCTATTACTCACAAGCAAAGTAGCACTCGCTCACTGCATCGACGAAACTGCACCTCCGATACAACAATAATGGACCTCAATATCAATGAAATCTGAAATGTGAAAACGTGTAAATAAGATAAAATAACGTGTATTGCCAAAAATGGGAACGCACCACAAGATTGGGAAACAAACCAGTTTACAGTTTCTAGACAAGTAGTATGACGGACATCCAAACTCTAATGACTTTAACATTTGGGTTATCCTATTTTTATTTAAATAAGAAGCGAATTATTGAATTGTTCATCAATGAAAACTTTTACTCTTGAAAATATTGTTTACTTTATAAGAATTTTTTTTTAAATTGTGATCATATATTTTGCTATGTTTCTGGCAAACTGCTTTTCAAACGCAGGTGGGGGTTCCAGAAACCTCATTTGCATAATTTACTTACTTTACTAATTACATAATTTACTAATATGCTATGTATTTGCATCGGTTCCAGAAGGAAACCGATCAATCAACTTATATTTTAACTTAAAAGATTAGAGACCGCAGACCCCCCTGGTATGGTCACTAGCTTGGGATATTATAAATACCATTGCCATCATTGGAGATCCTTTCTAAGGGTGTCGTGTTTACCATTTCACTTAATTAAACTATATGATGGCACGCAGGGTTAATAGAATAATAGAATTTGATAAAAGATCTTACTTTATTTAAGTTACTAATTTACGATCTAAAATATTCTCATTTTAAAAATCTATGGACTGTAACATATGTATTTGAGAATACTGGGAGAACTTGCTTATTTAAAATATTGATCGGGTGCCACATAATATTTGACATTAATGTACAAAATGAACGAAAGGGCTAGCAATTATCTCATAGTTGCCTTCGACACTCGGTGCTCGATGGTCTAGGTTTCTCTCTCCTGCAGTGGCCTCCTATTCTGCCTTCTAGCTTGAACTTCGTCTCTCGATGGATCGCTCAACTGTACCCTCTGCGAACTTCCGTCTTCTGCCCTCTCCATAGAACTTCCTTACTTTTCGTCTCATCTGTCTGTTCTCCCTTTTTACCCTTCTCCTTCTTGAAAAGATGCATTTTGTCCCCCCTCTCCTTTTAGGACATCTTATTGGTTGACGCTATAAGAATATTTGAAAAGATCTGTCTTGGATATGTTTGAACTATTTTCTCTATTGTCCCTATTTTCTGTATCCTTGGGCGGTAAATTTTATTACACCATGTCTACATATTTGCACTCCCCGGTTCTACAGCTATCCCCTTGAAATATCCACTCGGCCCTGGTGCATATTTCTTTGTCCGAAAAAGAAACTGATTAATATTGATATTGCTGAACCGCGTGGCATCTCTTTAATTTATCCATTATTTAATTACTATTATTTATTCTTAATGATTTCCTTCAATCCCAGTATTCTCAATGCATATCAATTTGAATAGTTTATCCGCATAATTGATTAGAAATTGTAATTATTTTATAATTATTGTATTTTTGGATATTCATTCCATTTAATTAATAAGATTTGGTTTGTTTTATTATTGTATTTTTATGTAATTCTCTTTATTAACAGTTTATACCTTTATACATTTTATACCTTCACCAATAAATGAACCATAAAAATGAATAAAGTTACATTAATAAGAAGTTTTTCTATATACCGATTCTCTACTTAAGACCAGAACAGGAGAATTTACCGACCTTGAAGGAAAGAATCAGGACCAGGTCATTTGGGTGGGTCATTTGACCCATCTTTGATCTAGGCAAAAGCCGAAAAACAGAGAGAAGCCAATCCAAGCCGAGCAGAACTACTCCCTTTATATATTTGACTTGCCTAAGCTTAGCAAGTGAGAAAAGACACCTAGTAAGGCTCCATTTATTTTAGTTAAAATAAATGAATACCTGATGTCGCGATGTTAAAATCTATATTGTTTTCATTATCAGCACCCTTGGCAAACTAATAGTGGATCTCAATATCAAGGAAATCCGAAATGTAAATAAATCGATACGTGAAGTCACTTTTTTAAAATCTATATTTTTTTCATAATCAGTATCTTCCGTAACCTAATAATCCACTCCAATATCAAAAATATTTGAAAAACCTTTACATTCAAATAATAAAATTTTAACATTGACTTTTTTATTTTTATTTAAAATATAAAAATCAAATCATGACTTTTATTTTTCAAGGTCAAAAATAAAAGTCATGGTACGATTTTTATTTTCAGATGCAAAATATAAAAATCAAATCTGGACTTTTATTCACTTGAAGAGAAAAATGGCCACCAAAGTCGACTTTTACAATATAAAAATATAATGTTGACTGAATCCAAATTATTTATTCCATGATATAACTCACAGTCAGCCATCTAATATCAATAAATTGGAAATGCAGTTCTAATGCATTGACTTTCACTTGGATTACAGAAGCTGTTTTGGAAAAAATGGATTGATTTCTTCGAAGAAACTCTAGAGACAAAACTAGGCATTGAAGATTTTCACGTACTAGCAAAAAAATTAACAAATGATATTAAGAGGATGGCAAACGTTCTGATTACTTCAGCGTATGGCGAATATGGGCTGCAAGCTCGCGGAGGGAAATCTAAATACCTTAAGTATGATTTTATTTTTAAGTATACCTTTCAGTTTTATAAACCTTCATTTAGGTCAAGTATTTAAATTAGAATACATATTAGCATAAGAGGCGCTCCGCACAAGAATGGCGATTCCGCCAAGTCATGAAAAACCAAATCGATATAGCCCTGGAGCCAGGGCCGTAATTTGGTACAAACTTTAGGAGAAGGTTTGAATGAGAATTATGAATGTGTAGTACACAAGCTCATAAGCTACTCCAAAGCCGCTATCTACAAAATTGTGACATTTTATTCAAGAAAAAACGTAACATTCAACTCGTCCATATGAAAGTTGAAGTTTCGAGACCAGTGGCAATTAAACGGCCAACTATAACAAAAAGTCTTCAAATAAAGCATGTGGAGCACTTATTCTTCTTTAAAAACCAACAGTCACTTTTTAAAATATTCCAAATGTTTCCAAAAAAGCTGTAAGTAGTGACATAGGCGCTGTCAGTCTTCTGCCTCATCAGTGAGCATCCATAAATGCAATAGTTATTATCTTGATTGACACCATTTAGTTTAATGCATTAACGAGCTTATATCATTGCTATAATTTAATGCTAGTAACAATAATAGTATTCATATACATTTTTTTAATTATTTTTTTAAAACACTTTTTATTCTGTTCTGAGGACTTATAAGATGGGGTCTCTAAATAAACAAATATATAATTATAGTAATAAATCATAATTCAGGCTGACTTCCAACACATCCTAATCAAACATCGATATAGGCAACTGGAGCCAGGACCGTTTTAGGAGATGGTTTGAATGTGAATTACGAATGTGTAACACATTCTAAGTAAAATAAGTCTTTTCTGGTATTCCAAAGCGACTATCTTTAAAAAAAGAACGTAACATTTTCACTCATTTTTCATTCCGTACTCAATATCTTGAAAACTACCAACCACACGAAAAATAATATAATTACGTTTTTTAAAGGACATATTTATTTAGCCCTACTACAGCTATATATGATAATTAGTTTTCGAGATAACGTTTTTGAAAGACTTTATCTCGGGAACGATTAAGAGGTGCAGATGACTATTAACCTTCATATTACAGCTAATATAAATAAAATAAAATACATTAAATATTATACAATTTGAGCCATTATAGAGCTCTTTATGATAACCAGTTTTCGAGATAATGTTTTTGAAAAAAAAAAATTACAAAAAAAAACAAGAAAAGTTGTTAATTTATTGCAATATAAATATTAATTATACAACACACCTTTTTGTAAATTTATTTTGGTGAACATCATAGAGACAGTCCTTCCTACGAAGATAATCTTTATAAACTACTTTATGGTACATTTAACTAGCTCTAATTTGAGTAGAAATAGATATATATCTAATATTTCCCGAGATAAAATCTTTGGAAAAACGATAAATCACCATTTTGTGAACTTATTTTGACAAATATCATGAAAACTTTTCTTCCCACGAAGATAATCATTATAAACTAATTTATGGTGCACTTAATTAGCAATAATATGAAGGGTAATAGACATCTGTACCTTTAATACTTCCCGAGATAAAGTCTTTCAAAAATATTATCTCGAAAACTAGTCAACATAAAGGTTTTAAATTTTAGCAAATTTAATGTCCTTTAAAAAACGTAATTATAATATTTTTCGCGTGGTTGGTAGTTATCAAGATATTAAGTACCAAATGAAAAGTGAGTGAAAATGTTACGTTTTTTCTTGAATAAAATGCCACCATTTTTAAAGATAGCGGCTTTGGTATAGCAGAAAAGGCTTATTTTACTTAGAATGTCCAACACATTCGTAATTCACATTCAAACCATCTCCTAAAACGGCCCTGGCTTTTATTTTGGCCACTGGTCTTGAAATTTCAACTTTCGTGTGAACGACTTGAATGTTACGTTTTTTCTTGAATTAAATGTCCCCATTTTTGAAGATAGCGGCTTTGGAATTCTAGAAAAGCCTATTTTTACTAACCAGCTTATGTCCTGCACATTCATAATCAAACCTTCTCCTTAAGGAGTAAATTGCGTAATTACGGTCCTCGCTCCAGGCCTATATCGATGTTTAATTAGGATGTGTTGGGAGTATTTATGTTACTGATACTTTTTAATATCAAAGCCAATTATTTTTTTAAATTATTCTGTCTTTTGATTCTCAGACTATTCAGTTTTGGACCAAAGTTAAATATGGCGAAATTAAGACAAATGCTGAATGACAGTGTCCAAAAAACTAAATGAAGTCAAAGTCGGTAGTCTGCCATCTTTGGACGCCATTTTGGCAAGGTGCGGCGACTTTTTTTTTCTAGCATTGGTTGAAAACAAATGCCAATGAAAAACCAATGATAAAAAAAACATTGGTTTTGTTTATTCATTAGTCACAAGGAACAAAACGATGTGCAATTTATAAGGATGTGGAGGGAGAGGGAGTACACGATTTGGAGGTCTGGCCCACAGATTATAGTATTGACTGTTTTATTTATCAGATGAAGTATGGCTTTCTTGTTTTGTTGTTATTTAGTAGGCTTTTTAATGAGGCATTGAAACTGACAATGTTCGTAAGTTGCATAACTAACCCACATTTCCTTGAATTTGATAAAATTTAAATGCTGATAGACTTGATCCTCAAATTCTTAAGTTCAAACTACAACAGGAAACAGAACGAAATGACGTAAAACATTTTCTGAAGGCAATTGGATATCCGCATTATCAGCGATGGCGCGGCCTGAAATGGAGTTTTAAATCTTGCTTTTCCACCCATTAGTGGAATCGGGGTTTCCCAAGCTGGTTGTAAATAGTGTATATAAGTATGCCTGCGTTTAAGATGTTTAATATGGAAAAATATATCTGAAATATAAGTAATTTACGTAATTTCACCTTTCTGTAGAATTCCTATAACTTCAGCGGTTTCAAGAAAAATTTTTAAAACCGGACGAAACTGTCGGTTTTTTGGAGCAAAATTCTACCGGTTATAATTTCGATCTTACCAAGAAAATTGATGAAAATCGGACGAAGATTGCCGAATACTGCAGATTTCTAGAGCAAAATATTTAGCTGTAATGTGTCCATTTCAAGATTTTTTTAAAAAACGAATGAAAATTTGGGTATTTCGATGATTTCTGGAAGAATTATTAAGGTTTTGAACCTTTCAGGAGCAGAGTTTAGCTCGTTATGATATATTCCTTTCCAAGAAATTTTTTAAATATTACGCTGATTCCGGTGTTTTGGTGCTATCTGGAGCAGAATTCAGCTCGTATAATTTCACGATTTCATGCTAGGTTTTTCATTATCGTGGCCCCGCACATGTTCGTCAATGTTGTAGAAGTTCCTGTGACAGCAATTTGGTTCCCTGAGGATAATAATTTCATTTAACGCATAATATTCCTATTAGTTAAAATTATTGATTTCTTAAAGTATAAATTGCTCTGTTTTAGTTTAGTTTAGTTGTTTAGTTTTAGGTTTCCATTATAACTCGAAGTTTTAAAAAGGCATCGCAAGCTCCTAAAATTAATATCGATCAACTGAAAATTATTAAATTGATTACTAATAAAAATTAATTTTGAGTTTTGAGGTAAAAATACTCTTCCCACACCCATTTTTCTCCAATTTAATTTTCTTCTTATTTCTCTCCCTTATAATTTAATAATTTTTCTATAGATTTCTAGAGAGGAGGGCAAGGTCCACTCCTCCTCCTCATTCTCTCCTGGGTGTGATAAGGATGTAATTGTTTATCTTAAGATGGTTTCCTGGTTTTTAATTTTAATCTGAGATGCGGTTCAGTGCCCAAAATCTGTTCCTTTTTATCGACTTGATTTCAACTAATGTTGAAAAAGTAACTTCACGAATGAAAACCACACTTACCCAGCACTAACAAGTAACGAAGCTTTTTTATTATTTTTCTATGTTTATAGCAGCGCGTACTCTATCCAAACTCTTCGTGTATACCTGGGCGCGTTAACATTGATAATTTGACATAAAATTTGAAATAAAACGTTATCGTTACTTTTATTAAACCAAATTAAATTTTCCACAATTTGAGACCTGAACCAAACTCAGTAGGTTCAGTAGTTCCTGACGTTATAGGGCTTCTAAAAATGAATATTATTTCCCTTATATGAAAAATCTTTATTGTGGTCTCTAAATTTGTCAAATATCATCGAAAATACTCATCTCTGTGAAAAGTCATCCGGAATGAACTTGAAGAATATTAAATTGGATTTAATTTGAGCTTTAACGGGCACCTGTTCTAGGCTCAATGCTTTTCTCAAAATTAGTATATAACCGAAAACCTTGAAAAATGGAATTTGGGAATTGGAATTAATCAATGAAAGCAACTCACGAGAAGGTTTATAGTAATAACTACAATTTTAGTTTACTAAGAAAAGAAAATAGAACTTACTGAAGTTCTACACGTATAAACGAAAAAAAATTTATACACGTATAAAAGAAAAAAACATTGTAATTTCATCAATCTTAATGACCCAGGTTTCATGAAATCCACGGCCTCCTTCTGCTCCCCATCTCCTTTTTTTTTTCCTCTCCCTCCAAGATTTTTATAGTTTTATTTACATTACAATACATACAATGGCCTATACATTAAATATATATACAAGATAAATACAGATAATTCCTTGTTTTACCCGAAGGTATTTTAAGGTTTATATTTTTAATTTCTAAGTCCGCTGTGTGCGGAGGTTTCTTATTTGGCTTAAGCCTTTCTTTTTTTTTTTATTTACAAAGAATGGGGAGGGACCATTCTACAGGATTTGGGTAAATTTAGGAGTAGGGTAAATTGGGTTTAGACTGCTGAGTCCAGACCCCTTCCCTCGGCGAGCACGTCAACCAAGGGGACAGTGCCTTGCCACCTCCCAGACCTGGGAGGTGGTGCGGTCTCTGAACAGAGGGTTGACACAGGCCTTCAGCCCATCAAAGAACTTGATGTGCCTACGACATATGTATTCCGGAACCGAGGGTAGCTGGAACTCCTCATAGATGGTGTCATTTCTCGCTCGTTGGAGTGAGGTCCCTCTGACGATCCGCCTAAGAACGGAGTTCTGGAAGCTCTAAACCCTCCTCCTTCCCCCCATCTCTCTGCGTACGCCGATGGTAAAATACCCGTCGCAGGTAAAGAAGCCTTCCGTTTTTGTGATTTTAGCACCTCGGCTAAGTAAGTGTAAAGTAGGAAGTTTCCAAACAACTACATGGTGTTAAAAGAGCTAATTGTATACAGCGTTATTACTCTTTTGGGAATAAAGAGACATTTATTTATTTTAACATATTAACAGATACACAGTGAACATAAACAACTAATACATAAATTGGAAATGAAATTAACTTTTGTACGCTCAATTAACTGTAAAAATACTTGCATCCGACCAACCGAGCTGGTTGGTTCACACAGATAGTGTGTACACATTGGACTTAAAGAAGGCTGTACCAAGGGGCAAAAAATGCTATTGTTAGGTCTTCCAGAGGGGAGGGCGGTTGTTTGAATAAAAATAGAAAAATTATACTAACACTAAAATTATATAAGTGGTGGTCCAAACAAAAAATTAAAAAAAAAAAAAATCACAGAAAACACGAATACAGAAAACAGTAAAAAGGGGAAAGTTTTGTTGTAGACGTACATTTTGGTATGTCCTAGTTTTCTGTGTTTCTGAACTCGAATCTGAGGTTTTCTGGCAGATATTTTGTTCGGAATATTTTTCCCAAAAACAGTTTGGTACTTTTGTTGGCCTTTCGTCTATATCTCAAAAACTATTGTTTTTCTTTTCAGGAGACTATTCTATACCAAATTAAAGTAAACAAAATTTCTTAAACTTTATGTCCATAAAATATATCTCTGCTATAGCGCGCTGAAAAAGAGCCGAAATTCTCCAATAGTGTCAAAAACGCGATTTATGGCTCGTCAAATCCAATTTCCATAAAAACTATCCATATTACGCTGCTTGTGATCATACATAATATTAAACTTCATGGAATACACATAAAATGTTCATTAATATTTGGTATATCTGAGAATATGGTACATCGCAATAAAATATCAGAATATGAAAAAGAGATACAGCAAATTTATTTTCTTTACCTCTTCCTTTAGTAGTCCTTGTAACTGTATGATTTTGATACATGCTAACCATCAAGTCCGATTCGTCGTAGAATTTCATAGAAAAATTGGCTGTTCTGCAACTTTGTCCGTTTCAATCGAGATAAAAGGGAAGTTATTAAAAACACTTTCCAAAAACTCTCGACCTTGCTGCAGTTGTATTTTTACTTCCTTGTACGAAGTAAAGGAAGTATTGTAATCGCGAAAATTTTCGGTTTTCAGATTTCAATGGAAATATCCATTTTGACCATCCATGAATCCATTTTGACTAGTTTCGTCGTGGCGTCTGTACGTACGTACCTACATTCGTTCGTATTTCGCATAACTCAAAAACGGTTAGCTATAGAAAGTTGTAATTTTGTATTTAGGATTGTTGTAAAATTTAGTTGTGAACCTCCCTTTTTGGTCACTGCATGATCACCGGAAGTGGTACTCTACTTGAAAGTCATAATTGATTTCTATCAAAAATTATTTTAAATTACTATACAAAACATCTCAAATTTAGTATTTATAACTTATATATTGATTTAAATAACATACTAGATTTTGGTCTAAATTGGAAAAACGGAAGCGGTACTTTACTTGAAGGGCATAATAGATTTTCACCAAAAATTATATTAAAATATAATGTAAAACATCTCAAATTTGGTAAATAGGTCTTTTATATTGATATGAATGTATTTAATATATTTTGGTTCAAATTGGTGAACCGAAAAGGGTACTTTACTTGAAGGTCATAATAAGCTTACATCAAAAATTATATTTAAACTAGTATACCCGAGCGAGAACTCTCGCAATAGATATCTTCTAATCCCTAATTTCAAGTATAAGCGATATTAGGGAATCATATTTATTCGTATAAACAATATAATATTATTAAGAAAGTTTATTCAACACACATATTTGGTGAAGCTACATAGTTTGTAATGACTATGTTGAAGTTACAGTTCATACTTATTAAGTACTTAAAGCTTATCCCACTGGAAAACATCTCTTCAATTTAGCAGTTAGGCAATTAGATTCAGCCATACCGTTTTCTATGTGTAGTATTTATACTTAACAGTTACCTTAAGGGTTGGACATGGAAACAAAATATAATTTCCCACTCATTAAAAGTTTTTGTAAACAGACTCAAATTGATATAAAGTTGCCATAGCAATGGCACGTACGCAAGATGGCACGAGACCCGTGCGGACTTATATCGTGCGTTATCTCGAAAACGGTAGGTTTTTAAGCTTTAAAACGCTGGACCAGTATGGTCCGATGGACCATACATGATCTTGATGCCCGCGTCAAAATCTCTAAAACCCAACTTATCCCGTCTCGATCCGCCGACTCTCAGTCGTCAAAGTTTTGAAACCTTCCAGTTTTTTCATCACTTTTATTTAAGCCCTAGTAAGAATTTAAGAAACAAAATCGGGATTCGTCACTTCTCTGTGAAATTCCCTTTTTTTTGATACCTCATTCATCAAAATCCATCGCTCCTGAGAGCCGGAAAAGGGATCTATACTACCGTAATAATATATAGTAGTGATTAAATACATTAATCATATGTATATAAAGGTTACGGAGATAAAGGTTACAAACGCAATTTGGTTTCCAATCCAATTAAACATTTTTATTACTTGTTTTAAGCGTTAAAATTGAGTGTAAAATTCTGTTTTGCTTCCCATTTGTTTGTGTGTGTGCGTCAATAGATAGATGTCGCGACGCCGAGTGTCGTTTTTGAGATACTGCAATCTTCGGAAACTAGTGGCCAAATTCATAATCATCATTTTGAGGCACTGATTTATAGTTTAATAGGCGTACAAGGAACTCGTGTGTTGTCCACATCAGATATTTTCCAAAAATCACAGGCCACCTACCAGAGCATTGCATAAGCCAGGGGAGCGTTTCCTGATTTTATTACATTGGTAAAGTAAGAGGACTACACCATCTTTCAATCACCTCAGATTCGTACCATACAAGAGGTCGGCGTTCAGACCCAGCATAGTTTTAGTTTCAGCAATGGTTACTGGTGCAGAAACGTGGAGAGTGGAAGAGTGGAGTTGGAAGGGGATCATAAATAGTCTTAAGTCAATCACCACTTATTTTCCTGCATTGTTGCTAGTTACGTGCAAGTGTGCCTACATGATATCGCACATACATGGAAATCTGATGTAAAGAGGCATCAATCGCTTTTTGCAACTTGTTTAATAGTTTTTTTCAGACTATTAATTATTAATTTTCAGATTATTATGCGACTTAACAGTCGATCGTGAAGAAATCGTTTATGGGCATAAAAAATGGATTAATTTTGTCTACTTTAATTTTTTATAAGATGGTTTTCTAGGAATAATTAATAGTTTCCGAGAAAGTGGCCAACAACAAAAATTACAAAATTTTGGCGTTTTCGCGACAAAAACAAGGTTCTCGTCAAAATATCTGTCAGAATAGCTCAGATTTGTGTTCAGGGACCCAAAAAACTGTGGTGAACTAAAATTTTTCGACTACAACAAAATTATCCTTCAAACTTCCTTCGTACAAATGTTTAGGCATATAAAATGAACATGTCTACTGACCTGACATGAAAAATGCACGTCTGTCAACTTATAGCCGCTGGAATACAATAGAGCGAGTGAAAAAACACGAAATTTTATGTCTATTTTTGTTTGTTTACCTATAATTCCTTAACGATGGAATTGCTACTAACAACTGTTAAGGGGTCTAGATTTTCAGACCAGACTATACTTTCACCCACTGCGCATGTGCAATTAAATCCTCAAACCGACGGATCCTTCTCAGTTGGAACGCTGGTGTAGGGTTAGGTCAGAATTTCAGCATTTTTACGAAGGGGTATTGCAATCCTAAGAAGACTCTCTACAGAGGAAAAAGGTTAATTTGATCCATGACCAACTCATTCGGGTTGTGCTATTAACAATTTCCATCCAAGGACCAAGTCAGGAACTACGAACCATCATACGCCAGGGAGCGGAAGAATGGTAAGCCAGAGGTGTAGTAATGATAAATGATTGCTGACAACAAGTAGCGCATCCGAATTCGTTGAAGCTCAACGCCGCCTTTTCATTAGAAAATGAATGCAATTTTCTAAAACTTCACGGACGAAAATCTTTTGATCCTCAGTTTACACATAATTGGTAATTTTTTTTCACCACTTGGACTAAAATTCCCAGATTCGAAGCTAATAGAACGTTGAAGAGATTGGCCATGATATTTAAACTTAAAGATAGTGCAGGAAAGAAGGCGGTGGGGACAAGAGATCTATTCGGTAAAAGGCGGGAAGTCTGACCTAACCCTACATGACTATTCCAAGTGAAAAGGATCCATCGGTTTGATTATTTAATTGGGCTTGCGCAGTGGGTGAAAGTATAGTTTGGTCTGAGAATCTAGACCTCTTCGAGGTCGTTAGTTGCGATTCCAAAGGTTTACCACGATGCAATTAAAAAACATCAAATTATGCGGCTAATAAATACCACAACATAATAATTTGGTTAACTGATGTGGCCGAAAACGAAGATTTCGTAAAAAAAAAAAAAGTGAAAAAATAGCGCTATAGGGACATGACACTGCAGCTTGGAAATGAATACTCTAATGAAAAACTCATAAACTTTATAGAGCAACGAATTCTGCGTCCAGCGAGCACATAATTTTTTTAATTCGGTGAAGTACACCTCTCGAAATTGGCCATCTTTGGTTTGCAACTGGAAATATCGACATAATGTGCCGTTTAGAAATTATTGCTGAAAAACCAAATATAAGGGAGGTATTCATTTCCAAGCTGCAGTGCAATGTCCCTATAGCGCTATGCCCCTTTTTTTTGTTAACCAAATTATTATGTTGTGGTATTCATTAGACGAATAATTTGATGTTCTTTAATTGCATCGTTTAGGAATTATATGTAAAAAAACAAAAATAGTCCTAAAATATCGTGTTTTTCGCCAGCCCCTTTTGTATTCCGACGGCTATAAGTTGACAGATTTGCATTTTTCATGTCAGGCCAGTAGACATGTTCATTTTATATGCCTAAACCTTAGTACGAAGGAAGTTTGAAGGTCAATTTTGTTGCAGTCAAAATATTTTAGTTTACCACAGTTTTTTGGGTCACTGAACACAAATATGAGCTATTCTGACAGACGTGAACCTTGTTTTTGTCACAAAAACGCACACATTTTGTAATTTTTGTTCTCGAAAACTATTAATTTTTCCTAGAAGACCATCTTATAAAAAATTAGACAAAAGTAGACAAAATTCATCCATTTTATGCCCATAAAAGATTTCTTTACGGCCGACCGTTAAGTCGCTAGAATGTGCTGAAAAAAACTATTAAAAAAGTTGCAAAAAGCGATTGATGGGTCTTTACATCAGATTTCCATGTATGCGCGATATCATGTAGGCACACTTGCACGTAACTAGCAACAATGCAGGAAAATAAGTGGTGATTGACTTAAGACTATTTATGATCCCCTTCCAACTCCACTCTTTCACTGTCCACGTTTCTTCACCAGTAACCATTGCTGAAACTAAAACTATGCTGGGTCTGAACGCCGACCTCTTGTACGGCACGAATCTGAGATTGTTCAAACATGGTGTAGTCCTCTTACTTTACCCATATAATAAAGCCAGGAAACGTTCCCCTGGCTAAGGCAATGCTCTGGTAGGTGGTCTGTGATTTTTGGAAAAACACAACTGCAGCGAGGTAGAGGTTTTTGGAAAGTGTTTTTAATAATTTCACTTTTATCTCGATTGAAACGGACAAAGTTGCAGAACAGCCAATTTTTCTATGAAATTCTACGACGAATCGGACTTGATGGTTAGCATGTATCAAAATCATACAGTTACAAGGACTACTAAAGGAAGAAGTAATGAAAATAAATTTGCTGTATCTCTTTTTCATATTCTGATATTTTATTGCGATGTACCATATTCTCAGATATACCAAATATTAATGAACATTTTATGTGTATTCCATGAAGTTTAATATTATGTATGATCACAAGCAGCGTAACATGGATAGTTTTTATGGAAATTGGATTTGACGAGCCATAAATCGCGTTTTTGACACTATTGGGGAATTTCGGCTCTTTTTCAGCGCGCTATAGCAGAGATATATTTTATGGACATAAAGTTTAAGAAATTTTGTTTACTTTAATTTGGTATAGAATAGTCTCCTGAAAAGAAAAACAATAGTTTTTGAGATATAGACGAAAAGCCAACAAAAGTACCAAATTGTTGTTTGGGAAAAAATATTCCGAACAAAATATCTGCCAGAAAACCTCAGATTTGAGCTCAGAAACAGAAAACTAGGGCATACCAAAATTTACGTCTACAACGTAATGTATTTTTTATTATTTCCTGCAAGTTTTATAAGATATATTTTAAACAACTCGGAACAGCCGCTGAGATGCAGGACCGTAAACATTAGTAAAATGTCAAGAATACGAAGAAAGTTGAATATTAAGAAGTTTTGCCTTAATAACTAATTTTTAGTGCAATTTAGTGCAAAATATATAATAACAATCCAGTCAAGGATTAAATTTACTGCAGTATCCATACAAAATATTTACTCTATAGATAAAAATATAGACTCTCAACAGAGGCTTTATATTTTATTATATTTATAATCTTTCTCAAAATATTTTTTTTCGATATTGCTTGGCGTCTGTTGAGAGTAACTACAAATATTTTGTGTAGTTACAGTACGAAATTTATTGTTGTACAAGTTCGTCCCAGAATAAAATTTTCTTTCTATTCTCTCTCTCTCTCTCTCTCTCTCTCTCTCTCTATATATATATATATATATATATATATATATATATATATATATATATATATATATATATATCGACGTCGTTTTTTTAAAAAGACTTATGCGCTAAAAATTCGAAATTTAGGTTTTAATTTATTTTTTTTTTTTGAGCGCCATTTAGCAAACTTTACAGGAAACACATGAAACGATTTTTCCCCAAATAACAATATATATTTTTTTAATTTTATTTTTTTTTGTAAAAAGTAGGAGTTTATTTACCTGACAAAATCTTTATAATTAAAGGTTTCTACAACTGGTTTAGGCTAGAGTGACGACTGGGAGTTGTTAGTATTTGGTGCTTACATCATCAATAGTCGATTTTTAGATCACTTCCTTTTTTTTTTCTTTTCATGAGCGGTAATCGATAGAGTATCCATAATCAATTTAAACCTAAATTTCGAATTTTCGGCGCTTAAGCCTTTTTCAAAAAACGATTTCGATATACAGAGTTTTATTTCTCAATTCTAATACTTCTGTTTTGTTTTTCAGAAATTTACAGTGCATATCATGTGATCGTGATGTTATAATGAAAATGGAAAATGATTATCCAAACCTTCCTATCCTTCCTAAATTGCCAGGTCATAAAGTGAAAACTCTGAAGAGAGAGTAAGTGTTTAATTTAATTTAATCAATGATACTTGCGAAAATTAATATCTTTCGCCGAGTTAATCGATGAATATAAAATGCAGGCTACTAGCATAGCCAAAGGCGGGCGTTTCATATTTAGTGGATAGGGCGCGTCAGGTACTAATAGGCAGTTGTAGAACCATATCACCGGTTTATAAAGTCTGTCTGTACGCTATTAAAGACAAATGTTATTGAGGCTACTTTCACTCGCAATTTATAAATATTTATTTATTTAAAGTATATCCATTAGTATATTCATTATTTTATCTCAATTACTCAATAATCTCGTTGGCAGGATAATATTCATCAGAGTTAAATATCATATTAGCGATTTAATAGTCCTCCAAAAATGCAGAGTAAATATAAAACTTACAGGAAATTTAACGTTCTTTAAAATTGGAAATATCAAACTTTTATTTAAAATGCATTGGGAGCAAATTATCGAGGAAAATCTTTCTGAAAAAAGTGACGAAATCGTTGAACTATAAATTTTGATTGCAACCGATCTAGGGTTCATATTTCCAGTCGCTTTCGGCCTAGACGATCAAAAATTTTCTTGACATCAGACCCGATTTTCGACCTCAGCTCCCGGACTATTATGCGCCTACTTCTTCTCTGGACTGCATATTAAGCCACTACCTGGCTTCTCTTTTCTCTTCCTGAGTTTGAAGCTTTTTACCGAAATGTCAGAGTTTCATAGTCCACTACAACACTCCTTTCTGTCATATGGTCAATCAGGTTACCTGGGGCTGACTTCTTTTCTGCAGCCCTGTCTAAGTATTCTTCTCTTTGAAAAAGCTAGAATAATAGAAGAACGCTTGTTCTACTGTTTCATCCACTGCAGCGTAGACTGCACGCTGAATCATCATCATACTTTATTTACTAATTAATTTAATACAATGATGAAAACTGACTATCGGTTATCTCGCTAGCCTACCAACCACATATCGTCATGCCAGCCCGTTTTTTTCGTCCGTCTTATTTAATGAGTGCACGATTTCTTCTATGGGTCATTTTCCCAGAAAGGGCGAATCTGAACTTTGGAATTCTGTAAATTAAAAATGTCGAATAACGTTCTGAAAAAATGCCCCTAACATAGCACTAATTGAACTCCCAATGGAATACATACATAAGCAGGGTTCATTAATTAATTAAAATTAAAAAAAGATAACTCAAATGCGGGAGAAAGACACCCTAGGCGGGGGAAGGACAACTTGCTTCTAAGTGTTCAAATAGTCACTAATTTAGGTGATAAAAACGACAGTATTATTATTCATTATTAATTATTGTAATTAAATCTTCAGAACATAGAGCAACAA